>CM050323.1:108705598-108955598 GCA_027475135.1 Bactrocera correcta
AACTTTGTAAGCTTTATCCATTCATACGAATAGTAAAGTATTTTGAGGTAAGTAAATAATATAAACGCTATTAAGTTGTGCAAACGCGCGACCAGTGCGTGTTGACAGCTGGTGCTGACAGCCGTCGGCAATATTTTCACGCTACCCTTCGCCACTTTTGGTTATTTTGCGGTTACTTGTAATTATTGTTAGTCTCGTTTGAGTTTTTGGATACGTATTCGTTTTCATTGCACCACAAAATTTTCGGAAAGTAAGCTTGAATCGAAAAATTCTTTAAAAATGTAATTGAATTAACCGGAGAAAATTATGGCGTGTGATTTAAGGAAAAAATGTTTTACTCTTTCTGACATTTTTGTAAAACCAATAAGTATAGTTGTTACTAAAGCATATCCGTTTGAGAAAAGCCATTTCATCTTTAAAACGCCTCCAAAAATGAGCTTATATTAAAGCGCTCGATATTGTCATATGTCTAATGAAACCATAACTTAATTAGAAGAATATGTTTCGGGTTTGTTTACTAACCAGTTCTTTAGATTTTGTTCATACGATTGCTGAAGTGTCACAATTGCGTATTTTCATATAATAAGTGCTTTCTATCACCATAAAATCAATAAAAATCAAACATTATTTTGCCACAAGTATGAAAAAAGTTCCTTAAAGTAATTATTACCTTATAAATGCCTGTCAACATTTATCGCTAACTGCAATAACAAGGTTAATTATGACAATCCTAGCAAGGCACGTTTTATTAATGCGCTAGGACTGGCTTTTCGACTTAATATGTTCACAAAATACAAAGTTATGTACGTACAAAATTTACAATTCATTACCGAAATATTTATGTAAACAAATTAGCGGTAACTCTTATGTACCCACATATTTCGGTTAAGCGCTAACTTAGTTGTACGCGCCTTAAACCGAAATAGAGTTAATGACGATGCCTTGTTTAGTGATTGTACCCGTGTATAAATGAATGTGTGTATATATGAAATGTACAGATGTGTGTATATATGCATGTTTGTATATTTATAAGTATATTTGAGCAGTTCAATATTCGAAGAGGTAAATGTATTGTATTTAATTGACAGTTGTGTATGTTTTCACCTGTCAGCTTTTGATTGGTGTCGACACGTGTCGATAAAATTAATATTTAATGGCAATATTGGTTGCTGTTTTTGTTGGTATTTCGATCATCCGTTACATTTTTTGATTTATTTGTACACAGGTGAATTAGGATTAAAGTATTGTAAGACGTTGACGAGTGCACAGTGAAGGTTTGACGAACATTTTTACCCAGGCGTTCTTGCCTGCGTTTAAGGGTATGTTGTAATGAGTAAATTAGTATGAAAATTGTGAGGCCAAAATTTATGATTAATTGATTAGGGAATTGCAATTACGCTGGGACTTAGAATGACTTCAGATTATTATAATAATGGCAGCTAATTGGAAAATAATTAAAAAAAAATCAAAATAAAAGTAAAAAATAAAATTTTTAAAACTTTTGAAAAAGAATATTGATTTTTTTGCTTTGAATTTTCTGGTCCCATGTGAATTTTAAACCGGTAGATTTTTTACATCTTTTATGTATGTATGTTTAATTCACATTCAACACTTTATTGGTTACATAACGAATAAGCCACATCGATTAAAGTGATATATGAAAAGCGCAATTAATTGGCAAAAGTATCTCTTTGTGTGTATTGGAACAAATGTATCACTCAATATGTTATCGATGTTCACTTAATCCCACAAATAACTGTTCGTGTATATTTGTGTGTGTGTTTCGATGGCTGTGTTCAAGAAAATATCTGTCAATTCTCGAAAACACACTTAAACATGCGTCTGCTTATAAAGTTAAAAATAAATAAATTATCCGCAATATGTTTGGTGGGAATGCACGTCTTTGAGGTGCAATTACACCGAACTGTTGGTGCGGTGCGGATTTGTTGTATTGACAGGCTGAGCTGTTAAATTATTCACAACATGAGTATGCTGCCGAAGGCTGCCAATTTGCATATCTCGTTATTTGCCCTGGTTGCTATGTTAGTATAAAATATATATAATATATTGTCGAATATATAAGTAAGAATGTATGTAAGTAAAGACATTTGTATGTATGTAGTCGTTCTGTCAACTGAATAAAAATAAGTTGCTGAGAATCATACACTGTATATAAAAATGTATTTTTAGTTGTGTGTAAAGCTAAATATTTCCAAAAGTTATTATTATTATTTTAAATATGTATTACTTTTTTAAGATTTGAAGTCTTAATATTATACCCAAAACAAATACTTAATATACATAACTAAAACAAAGAGTTACAAGCGATAAAATAATAAAAATAACAAGATTTTCCCACAGCTTTTGGTAGAGGAGAGTAACAAAGCTCAAGAACACTAAAGCTGCATCACTGCGTGTTGAGTTTAAGTTTTGTTGCATTCATTGGTCTGCCATAGCGTAGAAAGAAGATAATGTAGAATATTTTTTGATGCATTTTAATTCCTTCTAAAATATTTCTGCAGTGAGTTTTTGCATCTTTGATAGAAAAATAACAAAAATACTAATTTACTAGGGGTCTAAACGGTTACAGTTTGCTAAAATTATTATGTTTTAAGGAAAAACCTTAATACTTTTTATAAACTGGTTTTATTGTTTTTCAAAATATTCTCCATCAAGATTTATACGCTTTTGCATGTGCTCAAACCAATTTTCGAAGCACTTTTACCACTCCGATTGAGACACCTCCAAAACATGGTTTTTGAATGCTTCAACAGCATCTTCTGGCGACGAAAATCGTTGCCCACGCATTATTTTCTTGATGTGTGGGAATAAAAAGAGGTCATTGGGTGTCAAGTCAAGGCTGTACGGCAGATGACTCATCACTTCGACGTTTTGACCGGTCAAAAAGGCTCTGGTTTGAGCCGATGTGTGAGAGCTCGCATTGTCATGGTGCACAATGATTCGTCTTCTCTTGTTCGTTTTTCGAATTTCTCCGAAGACTTCAGGCAAACAAATGGCGGTGTACCACTCAGAATTGACCGTCCTACGTTGCTCAAGCGGATCAGTCGCCACATGACGAGTTTTGCCGAAGAAACAGGCAACCATTTGCTTTGAAGTGCTTCTTCCACGAACAACTTTCGTTGGATTTGGCTCGTCTTGGAAGACCCACACGGTCGATTGCTGTTTTGTTTCGGGCTCATACGCATAGATCCATAATTCGTCACCTGTGACGATCTTATAAACGTCTTTTGAAGCACCGCGATCGTATTTTTTTCAGCATTTCTTTACACCAATCCACACGAGCCTTTTTTTGAGCGATTGTCAAATTGTGCGGGATCCAACGAGAACAAATCTTTTTAACGGCCAGGTGTTCATGCAATATCGAATGTATGCTGGTGAGAGAAATGTATCGGCATGCCTCTATTTGATGGTATGTTACATGACGGTCTTGCATTATCAGTTCATGTACGGCATCAATGTTTTCTGGCAAAATGGCCTTCACGGAATTCATCTTTGAGCGAGCGTCGGCCACGATTGAATTCGTTGTACCAGTGCTATAAGATGGTGCTTCATAGCCATACAAAGATTTTAGTTCATCGATGCACTCTTGTCGTGATAATCCACGTCGAAAGTTGTGAAAAATTATCGCACGAAAATGCTCACGAGTGAATTCCATTTTTTGGCCGAGATGAATTTTTTAATTCCCTGTAAATAAAACAATTCACGATTAAATGACAAAACGTTCTGAGTTATGTTATGTTAAAAAATGTCAAACTTTTCAATGGAAATGTCAGATTGTACCTGGCAACACTTAGTGTTGCCTAGGCCAGAAATATATATAGCAGCCTATGTAAATGACAGTCTTGTGTGGTGAAGCTTAATAGTGGAAAAATGTTTGTTTTCGATTCATGGCGCGTTGCAGGCGTTGGATAATGGTCAGATTTTCCTCCAATATCAACCCTGTGATCAAATTGAAAAGAGAATTTTCGCTTCGCGTGTTTTTCGAATCAATAAATTTTTATTTCTGTAAGTTGGCAGTACTGTTAGTGACATCTATGTTAAATTTCAAGTCAAAATATTGATTACTATTTGAGATACGCCACATTTTGTGAGGCTCTAAAAGTGAAAAAAGAGTCTGAAATTGTTGAATAAAGAAGCGTGATAATGCACCATCTCATAATGCATTGGTTATTCGTGATCATTTCGCCACATTTTCAGCTAATATCGTGCCGCAACCACCGCATTGGCCTGATTTAAGTTCGTGTAACCTCTGGCTATTCAGAAAATTCACATGACCACCCTGAGGGCACCGTTTTGACTCAATTGAGGATATAAAAGCTGAATCGATTAAGGCTCCAGAGAAACCGTTTTCACTCGATTGAGGATAGAAACGAAGGAGGATTTTCCCAAGTGCTATGATGACTGGGAAATTCGTTGACAGAAGTGTATTGCAGCGGGAGGAGACTACTTTGTTGGATGAAATGAACAAAATTCAGCTTTCGATTTGATCACAGTAGTATATAGTACATGTTTCATCGGGTTATCTCAATTTTTATTGAAGTTATCGCTAGCATAGACTAACAGATGGGCAAATAGACAGTCACGCGAAATTATACTCATCACGTTATCCTGTTTATTTATACATGTATAACCCCATATCTATGTATATCGATTAGTTTGAGTTCGTTAAAAATTTAGATAATGAAAAAAAAATAATTGGGAGATATTAATTTTTGAAAAAAAGCGCAACACTCATTTCAACATACATATCGTCATGTTCGCCACTATGAAAATTGTTCACATTGAGGGTTATGGTAAATAAAACGAATAAAAAATCATTATTCTCCGAAGTTTCAAAGAAATCTGAAGACGACTTGCAAAATCGCTTTTTTCCGACGGCCTCTTATCCAAATGCAAACATAGTTTTTCAAGGCATTATTGCAACTTTAGTATA
Organism: Bactrocera correcta; assembly: GCA_027475135.1. Lineage (NCBI taxonomy): Eukaryota > Metazoa > Arthropoda > Insecta > Diptera > Tephritidae > Bactrocera > Bactrocera correcta. Next base: position 108,710,553 of record CM050323.1, read on the forward strand.
GTTATACACATTTTCTATTAATTTTCCACTTATTTTTTATTTATTTTTCACACTTTTTCGTTAGTATAAGCAGCCGTTCTTGTATCAACACATAGTTTTCTATAAACATGCAAATCGACATAACTACATAACGGGTGATTTTTTAAGAGCTTGATAACTTTTTTAAAAAAAAAAACGCATAAAATTTGCAAAATCTCATCGGTTCTTTATTTGAAACGTTAGATTGGTTCATGACATTTACTTTTTGAAGATAATTTCATTTAAATGTTGACCGCGGCTGCGTCTTAGGTGGTCCATTCGGAAAGTCCAATTTTGGGCAACTTTTTCGAGCATTTCGGCCGGAATAGCCCGAATTTCTTCGGAAATGTTGTCTTCCAAAGCTGGAATAGTTGCTGGCTTATTTCTGTAGACTTTAGACTTGACGTAGCCCCACAAAAAATAGTCTAAAGGCGTTAAATCGCATGATCTTGGTGGCCAACTTACGGGTCCATTTCTTGAGATGAATTGTTGTCCGAAGTTTTCCCTCAAAATGGCCATAGAATCGCGAGCTGTGTGGCATGTAGCGCCATCTTGTTGAAACCACATGTCAACCAAGTTCAGTTCTTCCATTTTTGGCAACAAAAAGTTTGTTAGCATCGAACGATAGCGATCGCCATTCACCGTAACGTTGCGTCCAACAGCATCTTTGAAAAAATACGGTCCAATGATTCCACCAGCGTACAAACCACACCAAACAGTGCATTTTTCGGGATGCATGGGCAGTTCTTGAACGGCTTCTGGTTGCTCTTCACCCCAAATGCGGCAATTTTGCTTATTTACGTAGCCATTCAACCAGAAATGAGCCTCATCGCTCATCGGACACGGACGCGAAACACATTTCGAACCGAACACTGATTTTGGTAATAAAATTCAATGATTTGCAAGCGTTGCTCGTTAGTAAGTCTATTCATGATGAAATGTCAAAGCATACTGAGCATCTTTCTCTTTGACACCATGTCTGACATCCCACGTGATCTGTCAAATACTACTGCATGAAAATCCTAACCTCAAAAAAATCACCCGTTACATATGTACATCTAATATTGTTTTTAGGTCAACGCGAGCCAAGTATCAACCAATACACCTTCACGAAAACATTCGACAAATAAAAAAAATTGAAAAAAAATAAAACAAAAATCTCAAAAAAAACTGTTAAATAGTGACATTCGTGTTTTACAATTCTTTGTTATTTAGAACAAACAAATTTTGTGTCAGTTTGGCGCCTTCACGCTTAACGCTCGCGCTTCTCACCTCTAACGAATAATTGCTAACGGTGAATACAATGTGAACATAAATACATATACATATATATATGGTATTTGTATGTGGTGTATAATATGCAGAGTGGCATTGACACGCTCTCATTTAAGCGCGAACTCAACTGAAAGTGATGTGTGTGCCCACTGACACCAATGAAGCCGCGTGGTGCACAAGCTGAAAGCGAATTTACCGTTGCTATCATATGGGCGTTTTATAAATATACTTCAATGCACTTAAATATGAGTGTGTGTCTATTTTTTATGACTGTAAACATTTGAAAACGCGTAGACAAATTAGCTTATTTTGCTGGCATTCCAAACTTTAAATTGACATAGTTCTTGAAAACATGCACGAGTGGACTGTTTTTTATACAAATTACGTAGACACACGCCTTGAACGCATTAATAGTGAAATAGTGTGGAAAAATGTTGCAGGTGGACGCTTGAAAATTTCTATTTTTATACGACCTTAGAACAATGTTTTCGAAAACTCTGGAAATTGTTATCGAATATTTTTTTGTGGTACAATAAAAATCCACTTCAGCGCATAGAATCTGTTTGATACTTCAGTAAAGTTTATAACTCTGTTTACTAACGTTCAAAACGACTTTTTTTTGTCCACATAAACAAAAATATAAATAAATGTATATAAAATTACGCTCTAAATCATGTTTGAAAATTATTTAATTGTTTTATTTGCTATAAACTGAACGCAGCAAATTAACTAACACTTATCTCATAATAAATGTGGTGAATATGTAGGTGAGTGTGTGTGTCTCATGCGCAATAAAATTGCTGCCATAATTCGATACTAAATTATCTAACTCTTAATCAATGCAATAACTGTTATTATTGCTAATCTGCTATTTATCTGTAGTTATCGCCAGTTATTTATGTGCCACTCACAAATTAAATAATCAAACAAAGAACTCAGTGTGTTGCCATATCAACAAGTGTTGTCCGCTGTAATTAGTACCTAACAGACGTTATTAAGGTGGCGTGATTATATTGATGACTGCCGTCTGTATGAATGAGGATGGGGTAATCGAATTTGATATAAGAAATGAAACTTAGTGTCACAGCATAAAACAGGCGATTTTTGAGAATTAGAAACTAAAATCACAGTGACCAGTAAAAATTATAGTTGTCTCCAGTAAAGAAATTATTGCACATTTGTTCTTCTTCTAATTTATTGGCGCAGACATAATATTGTACTTTTAGATATCTTTATTTATTTTATTTGTATAAAATAATGAGTTACTTTCAAACAAACAAAAAAAAAAAAAAGAAAAAAAAAAAGAAAAAAAAAAACGCCAGTGCGTATGAGTAACAAAATTATTAGTTATTCCAGTAATCAGAAAATTCAATTTCAATACGATTAATTCTAAATTAACAAATTTTAAATATGACTTATATGACTTATATGTTATACTATGCTTTATTTTATTTAAAAGATTTTTAAGTCAGTGTAAACATTTTTGACGCAAATTTCCTGAAAGTAAAAAAGTAAAAAAGTCTGTAATTAATATTTTGCATGGAGACCACTTTATAAATTGTCTTAATATCATAACTCGCTCTTAAACGAAGCGTATTTTGCCATGAAAGCATCCTTATATACCAGTACAAATAGAACCACCAGTGCGTATGAGTAACAAAATTGTTAGTTATTACGCCAATCAGAAAATTCAATTTAAATACAAAATACCACAAAAAAAAACTTAGATATTTACACTATACTTTAATTCATTTAAAACCATTTAAAATCAGTGTAAAAATTTTTGACGCACATTTGCTCAATTTCTATGTAAAATCGAATTTGTTTTTAATTAATATTTTGTTGGGGACCTCTAGTATGCTTATGTTTAACTTTATACAATTTTTAATAATCATAATTCGTCGAAAACGAAGCATATTTTGTCATATAAAATATTCTTATATACTATTGTAAGACGGACCATCGGTGCGTATGAGTAACAAAAGTGTTAGCTTCTATTGAATTTAATTGAAATACCATTATTTACTTATCGTAGGAAATTAAAAATAGACACCTAATTTTGTAAAATTAATATATTCTAACTGTATTAATTCTGTAATCTCCTACACTCAATGTCTGTAGTTATTTTTGTACGCAAAACAAAATTTACTTATTTTCTATATAAAATCTAATTTTTATTTATTATTGTATTGTATTAATTTAATGCTTACTTTTGTGCAATAGTTTAGTCTCATAAACGAAAAATATACAGTTAAAAAAATAAATTTACGCAGAAGTTAATAAGAACCACCAGTGCGTATAAGTTACAAAATTTAATAGTATTTAATTGAAATACCATTATTTATTTAGGAATTTCGAAGTTAGCACTGTTATTGTAAAGTGAATGTATTTTTAATCTTTTTCTTCTTCAATCTTCTACGAGTACATGCAATGGTTTAGTTCTTATGCTAAAAATAAAATATCCACATTTTCGTAACAAAAACCAATTTTTCTTTATTATTATTTTGTTTACAAAAGAGCCGTAGTCACTCATTGCTTACTTTCATACAGTATTCTAGTCTCATAAGTGAAGAATATGCAGTGAGAAAAATAAATTTACTAACAAGATAATAAGGACCACCGGTGCGTATGAGTAATCAAAAAGAAAATGTTCAAATTGAAATTTGAGTATATAGTAAGTAACGTAGATAAAAAAACGAACATATTTTTGCGCTGCTTCTCTATAATAAAAATAGCTTTTTAGGCATCTTACAGTTGATAGTTTTAACTTCTTTTCTTATTATTAGATAGAAAAATTCAAATTTCCCTTCCAACCTTTACATAAAGTTAAATACTAACCGATTTCGAGGTATTTTAAATATTAGCTTTATTTTGATTGCGAGAAAAAATTCGTTTTTTACCAAGATTTCTCTTAAAAATATATGAAAACAATTTCTTAGTACGTCGACCTGTAGTATTGAAAAAGTACACGCGTTTTTTTTCATTCAATAATAAAGTGTAAAGTGACAGCCTGATACAACTGATTTATTGCGCTGGCTTACTGGCAGAATTGCCATTTACACAATACACTCTTGCACTTCTTGCAATTACAGGAGGGATGGAGAGTAAGCAAGTCAAGGAGACAGTGCGAAGGTGTAATGATGAATAAATGATTACCTGAACGTTGACGAATGCGTCCTGAGTGCTATGGCTGTCCACTAAAATCGAAGCTTGAGTTTATGGTGACGTCGCTGCTAAGGGCGATGGGAATACGAACGGCGTAAATACGCGGTTATAAAGGTTTAACAATTCTATGTTGTGCTATGGTCGATTGCTTTCACTTTTCTGCCTGCCCACGGAATGACTTTGGCGCGTGACGCTCTTTTGCAGTCATTGTCGCGTCTATAGTGCGTGGTTAGCGGCATTCGATTATCTATTTTGCTTATCACATAATTTTGTCATTTATCTAAAGAGATGATTATAAACGCTATAGAAACAGTGAACTGAAAGCGAAGAAAGTGAATTGTGGCAGGAAAAATGTTAAGAGTTTGTGTAATAGTAGGTGGCTTAAGTGGTTGTCCTAAAGACATCAAAAAGTTGGGGGAGTCAATTGAATTGGTTATGATGCTGTAGCCTACATATATAAATCTATTTTTAGATGCTTATGGTGAAAAGATTTTTCAAAGCTTTGTATTCAATAATATGCAAGCATACTTTTGAACAAAAGCCTGCCAAGCTTCCTAGGTTGGGTTAAATTTTAAGAATTCATAGCTTCAGAAAGAGCTAAAAAGAAAGAGCTTGAAATTTATATTCTAGAATAGCCAGAATTTGGAGAATTTTTGGTTACTGTTAGGGAATGCAATTGATATTTTTACTATATTTTTTTTTATATTTTATTCATTCATATTTCGGGAAATAAATTAAGAAATAATTAATAAATTTTTAGTTTTAGCAGAATAATTTATCATAACTCGCGAAACGCGTAGACGCGAATTAGCACAATAATTTATCATAACTTCACGAAAGCGTAATATATATTTATACAGAATAGTAAATTTGGCAACAAGAATAAAAAATACCACCAGTGCGTATGAGTAACCAAATGGCAATAATTAAAAATTTTCAATATTCATGCCAATTTTGAGACAAAAGTAATAATTAATAATTTTTTTATATTTTAATATCTTACTCGCTCACGAAAGCGGAAAATGCAGTCAGAAATAGTTAGTTCGCACCACCAGTGCGTATGAGTAACCAACTGAAAATATTTAAAAGTAATCAGTATTTACGCAAATTTTGACATAATCGACTGATGAATCAAAAAAGTGTTTATTCTGCAGCTCAAACCATCTTAAGTGGGACCCAGTAAATCGCCCGAGTTGCCATGACATTAAAAAAAACCTATAATTTTGAACAAAGTTTAAATTTCCAGAAATCCTTTTTAAGGGGTATTTTAGTCTAGAAATTTAAAAAAATCGAAATTTTTTTTTATATTTTCAAAGTTTAATTATTCAAGAATATGTGTACAAGAGGATTTTTTCAAAATTCAAATTATTTTCGTAGATACAGGAATTTTTCTGACCCGGCATCCAAATTGGTTCGGCCGGAACGCGAAATTTTAAACGTGTTTTTCTCAAAACTGACTTTTTTGAAAAGATACCCACGTTTTCTCTGGTTCTACTGGACCGATTAAATTGAAATTTTTATGGAGTCTTCTTTGTGGGCTTGTCTATGGTTGGAACTAGCCTCATCCCAAAATTTTTATTTTTATTATTTTAAAAAAATTCGAAATAGTCAGAAAAAGTGATTAAAAAAAAATTTTTTTCAGGCCGTCGTCTTTTGTGAAAAAAATGTTTCCCACTTTTCCGTAGTTCCAACCATTGTGACATTATTCTAGATTAATAATCTTTTTTTTTTGGTTTCAGATAACTAGGAGGGTTGAAATGGGCATGGTCACGTGGAAATTTTTAGAGACCCCCACTTCGTCAGCTCATAATTTTTGAAATTTTTTACTTTTTTAGTTTTTTTTTTTTTTCTGTACTCTTCAAAAATTAATAAATAACTAATCAAAAATGGATAATAAAAATGTTAATTGCCTTTTTTTTACGAAATTTTAAAAATTACCTGAAATTCATGCTTCTAGACTAGAATACCCCCTTAAAGACCATATCTAACAATTGAACTTACCGACATATGGCATCAAAAATTTCATTTTTTTTATAGTTTCTGCACTCGAATACCCTTTTAGGCCTAAGGCTCTCGTGGATATGCTTACTACATACACATAAACTTGAGCTTTAACATTCAACTATGTCGCAAACTTGCAGGCGCTCATGTTTGGTTAGTAAATAGAAAAGCTATCTGAAACCGTTAAAGCCAGTTTATCGCAACAAAATGAACTGTATACAAGCTAATAAAAATATTATTTTATCCTTTGGGTACCGAAATATTAATGGCAAGGACTTTATTAGCAACAACAGTGACTTCAACACGTATTATTTGAGTATACATATTTAAATACTTCTTTGTATGTGTATATGCGTGTATTTGTTTAAGCAATGAGATAAAACTTTGTGCGGACTTTTGCTATTGTTATTATTTTCCATCACAGCTTGGTTTCGCTTGGAATAATTCCAACATTACTCTTTATAAACGCAGCATATGGAATGATATGACGAAAGCGTCAAAGCGTGTGCTTGCGTGAAAGCACACATAGCGGCACCCGTACAGCAGGCAACAGTGCGGTCGTCTGAATGGCGGTCGGTAGGTGCAACGGAGTGAATGAAAATGCGAAAATGCGGGCATAAATGAACTTGTGTGCTTACGCATGTGTGTGTGAATGCGCGAGGACATTTCGCACAAAATAAAGCCAACACACATATATGTATGTATGTACACACAAAGTGCCACAAACATTTGGACCGACGCAAGTTGGCTATATTTGCCCACGCTTCGGATGGATGGCGGCCACAATGATTGCCACATATGCAGAGACGCATGTGGGAGCTATTATATATATGCATATATGTATGTGTATATTAGGGTGAGTCGAAATAAAAACGTGTATGCTTTGAAAACAGGTTAGATGCCTCTAAGAAAGCCTTTCCAAGTACGAGCTCTTCATTTTAATGGAAGCACAGTAAATTTACAAAAGTATGGACCGAGATATTTTTTCAAGTGGTTGGGAGCAACAATTGAATTTTTCTGATAATAAGAACATTACCGTAACAATTTAATTTTTAGCTCTCTACTTGGAGATTCCTTTTTAGAGGTGTCTAAGTACGTATTTTTCAGAGTACCAACCGAAAATAAAATTCGTAATTTTTTTTGACCCATCCTAATACATATGAATAAAAATATTTGTGCATAGTTTATGCCGCCTTTAATGAAACATATTGTTCCATTGTGTTCTGCTGACGCTTTTAGGCGCTGAAACTTGTTGGCAATCACACACTCACACACATACATATATGCAATTGGTGTACGCTTATTGTGTTCGCCAAGGGAATGCGCACACGTTATCTACATTAGCAAAATAAAAATCTCAACACATTTATATTTTAGTTTTGTGGTGAAAATATTTACTCTACAATAACAATACACATGCACATATTGTCTGAGTGAACGTTTATTAAAAATAATAATGTTGTTTTGGGCGACACGCAGCGAAAGTGGCCACTAATTATCTCCTCAGGGCGCTCGAAATGCCTTTGTTGACCAATGTATCAAATGAAAGACAATTATGGTAAATGTTGTATGCTTTAGAGGTGCGCACGTCGATCGCAGTCATTAGCCCTCGGCTGCGGGTGAATTAAATTAAATAAAAACAAAAAAATATATTTTTATACTTCTTTAAACCCTATTCTACATTTAATAATATTTTTTTTGAGATATGTGACTTGAAACTAACCTCCAAATCAAACAGTATGCAGTATTCGAAATGAAGTGGCACTTCTGTGAGATACATGTATCATTTTTACGTACTATATATACCAATCCATGCATTTAAATTTTTGTTTAAAATTGGAGTTGTTGTTTGGCGTACTTTATTTACTTCCACTTGTTGTCATGTCTTTAGGAAATCTTTTTTGGTTTGCCAGTGAGTGTTCTGAATTCGATTTTCAAAAGATACTCCTCAGTTACGCTGCGATTGCTACCTGAAGTCGTTTACGAAAAATTCAAGTTTTTAGTACGAGTTTAACAATGACACATTTCATACTCAAAATATTAACCAAAATATTAACGAAAATATTAACCAAAATTTGTTGAGTTGATTCTTAAGCGATTTTTCAGTTTTCCATACCACAACTTTATTCGGACCGTTCAGTTTGTATGGCAGCTATACACTATAGTGGTCAGTTATCGGCGGTTACGATGAGTAGCTGTGTAAAATTTCAGATCGATATCTGAAAAACTGATGGACTAGTTCGGTTATACGTATATGGTATATACTATGCAGGCTTGTCAAGCTCTTCTTACTCACGTATTTCTCTCTTATTTGTCTGCAAATGCATTTCGCCTCCCTCTTCAACTCTCGGTATCTATCCATCCCGCACGTGTTGTGGTTGATTGGAACGTTGCGAGATAGGCAGTCTGCTTTCTCTCCGCATCGACACGGCACTCCTCATTCTACCAGCTGTTCTTTTGCATTTTCCGAAAATCAATGGTTTCGTTTGCAGCTGTACGAAATGATGATGAAATGCCATCTCACAGTTCCTGAGTAGCTGAAGAGAGCTCTCAGAGAACAGGAGCGCAAGTCGAGCAGAAAATCGTCCGGCTGTCTGTTGTGATTGTCGTTTCCCGACGTCGAACCTTCCTTGTATTTGTTGAGATGCGTTTTTGCTGCACAAAGGCGGTTGCGTATGTTCGTTAAAACAAGCTAGTGGTTCGAGTCTGTGCTAGGAACTCGGAACGATCGCACGTCTAAAACACTGGAGAAGGGTACTTGGTCTACCACAACATGATCGAACTGGTTGATGATTTTTTGATCTGGAGACAGCCAGGTAGCTTGATAAATTTTCCTATGCCGGAATCTATTTATTACAGATAACCATATTTTGGACCACGGTGAAGTCGATCGGCCTCAACCCATTAGGGGATGTTTCATCGTGGAGACTGAATTTATCGACTGTTGTGCCTTCTTTTCACATCCTAGCGTTAAAGTCGCCAAGCATGATTTTGACATCAAGGCGGTGGCAGCCCCCATCACGGCGGTGATGTCAGCCTTCAGTCTAACGAGGACATCAACCAGCTGGACAGCGGCACTTTCCCAATTAAAGGACCGGACATTCCAGGTGCATGTCCTTAAATCATAGTCCTTAATTTATTTGCCATGGTCGCCATCAAAAGGGGGGTCTGGGCAGGTATGTTTCGACTTCGCACTTTAACTTGCCTTCAAACTGATATTTTTTGGCTACCTAGAAGATATTTTGTCTTAGACCGTATGTCGTGAGCGGCTTGAGCCATATGTAAGAGAATCGTTGCTGGTCACTACTAAGTGAATAGCGCTCAGAGAGCTTTTCTCACTTGCGTGAATGTCTATCACACATGACTCCATCATCCTTGTTGGTTCTTTGAAATTGTCTACGTCTTATAAACTCACTTTTATATATACTTACTAGTATCTTCCTTCAATAATCAAAAAGTAAAAAGTTTTACGAAATCGCCCACAACCATTAGTTGAATGTATTCATGAAGCATGGCAGCATTAAATAATGAACTCTTACTTTTTGATGACAAGCCTGCGCACAAGAGCCACCTGTTGCTCTTTGGAAGGAGCATTTCAATAAATAATTTATGACATTAAAAATTCTCTTCCTTCCGTTGGTATTCTCGGGTTGACGCACATTAATGGTCAACGTACTAAAAGCAGACAGAAGGCGGTGTATTGCTGCGGCGATAACCATTCATCATTCTGTCATTGCTGAATAACCAGTCGCATTTGTAGCTAAACTTTTTGTCTCTTATACCCAAAACTACCATTAGAAAGAGTAGGCTGCTGGCAACTCAGACAGTTATTCATTTGTATGGCCGCTTTTAAGACTGTTGTCGGCGCGCTGTATGACGCGAAGAGCGTAGAATTGCTCTTTTTAGTAATGAAATTACTTTGAGTTAGTGCAGTGAAGCTTTTGTAATCAAGGTGATTAAGTAGATATGATGAAAATCGCTTTACCAAGTTGATTTTGAAAATATTGCACTTCAAATCAGCTACTCCACTTCTTTAGAGAAATGTGAAAAAATTTTAAGTGAGTATTGGCAGCACTGACAGCCCCAAAAGTACTCTTAAGTGGTTTTGATCTTAGTCACATTGTAGATTATAAATACCTAAAATATTGTCATTCATTTAGTCACTCTTGATCAAGCTTAGGTGTTTCTCCGCTTAAAATCTTGCTTACTTGCTGCGTTGTTGTGGTTGTATTGTTGCTGTTTCACCAAAATGCCGCAGCTGCTTATCAGCTGTCAACTCTAATGTTGTTGTTCAGTCATTCAGTCTATTCCCTCACCCGACTTCACTGTCAACTGTTAATGGTTCTCATCTCGCTTTTGCGCTTGAAAATCACTTCTATCTTCTGGTTTACTTTATGATGCATTGAATTTGCCTTTTTCACTTTTAATGAGAGTGAAAGTGGTTATATGTTGAGATTGCACAAAAGATGATGAATAATAGCATTAAGTGCAATTTAATTAATTCCTTTCTAAAAATATCTTCATAAAATTGTGGTAACTGTAAATTTGATTAATTAGTCTAAAAAAGTTTTTTTTTTGACTTTTTTGTTATTTTAAAGCGCCCCTTCGCAATCCTTTTTCGCCCGTAATGTAACGGTGTATGGAAATCCAAATTATGTTAGCAGAAAAGCTGAAAATATTTTCAATATAATTTAAAAGCCTTTAAAATTTCTATATTTTTCCAGTGTCATTGTTTTATTAAAATTTGTTTATTTTTCTTTCATCGTTTTTATATCAATCGCATATGAATATTTATATTTTTATCCATATGTACATATGTATGTATGTATATGTGTAATACGTGTAAGTAAATATGTTTTCTGTTTTTTTAGTCACTTTTTGCTTATTGGCCAACTTTGCGACCTTTTTGTCCGTTTTTGTTCCATTCAAAGTGCTTCCCTTTGTCCGTTAATTAAAAAGTCCGTAAGCTGTCCATTCACATTTTGGGTTTCCGAATCGCTTTGTGACCTTTTTCCTGATCGAAAACATTTTAACGCTTATGAAAACAGAAAATTGATTGCACAAAAATTCCATTCATTTACAAAAATATTTTTTTTTTTTAATATTTCGTTTTTATGTCAGTTAAAGCGTTTTGAAAGAAGACAACAAAATTTGATAGGCTTATTTAATATAAATATCATATTTTAACTAAAATTGGTTTACTGCTTTACTTTTATACCCAAATGTGTTATTTTGGTTTTTCCAAAAATAAATAGTACGTAAAGATCTAAATATACATACAAAGAAGAATATAAACTTGCCTGATGACACATTCATTTATATCCGCTAAAAATTAAAAAATCTTGTTATCAAATATGGCCGAGATAGCTGGGCTTCTCAACATATTTTCTGAGCGGGTCAATACATATTAGTAAACGGTGATCTGTTTTGATGTTCTCTACTTTTTTTAAAGAAAAAAACACAGAAATTTCAAACTTAATGGAGGGTATTTATTGTCATTCGAAAGAACATTATTTGGAACTTATTTATTGAAGATTATCTCTTTCAAATGTTGGCCGCAGCTACGATTTAGATGGTCCATCTGTTGAGTTCAATTTTCGATTATTCGTTTGCTCATTTCAACTGGTAACTGGCGAATGACACGTGTGATATTTTGCTCCAAGGTCTGAATCGAAGCTGAATTGTTCGCATAGACTTAAGACTTTATATATCTCCACAGGGAAAAGTTTAAAGGTGTGATTTCATACGATCTTGGTGGCCAGTCGACCGTCCCAGGTCGTGAAATTATCTGTTCACCGAAGTGTTCTCTTAATAAACCCGCTGATTAATGCTATGTGTGGGAAGTGACGCTAATTTGCTGAAACCAAATGTCGACGAGTTCACGAGCTTCAATTTTAGGCATAAAATAGTCGGTTATCATGAGGCAACAACGATCGCCATTGACGGTTACATTCACAGTTCTGAGGGACCGGATAGGCCGATGATTCCACCGACCTCAAAACCTTCATCTTTTCTAGATGAATTGTCAACGATTGAACCTCTTCAGGTTGCTCTTCGTTCCAAATGCGACAATATTGCTTGCTTGTTTACATACCCGTTGAGCCAGAAATGGGTCTCCATGCCAAAATATATCCAATAGTCCGCCGAAATCGCCGATATCGATAAATGAGCAGGTTCTTGGTGAGAAAAGGACGTGTACAAAGTTTCAATCGACTGAGTTCATGAGGTTGTTTATTTGTATAAGTTGTATTATATATATAATATTACATTATTATTATATTGCTTGGTTAAGTAACAAAAAGCCAAGTATTGAAGTTCAGAACTCAAGTCCCATAAATATTATAAATTTTCTCAATAGCGAATAACATACAATTCAAGATCGGTTTGGTTCAAATCTCACATATGGTAGTGAACTTCAATATATATTAGCAAAGACACACACCTAAAATGCTGAAAAACAGTTTCTGTTTAAAAATGTGAGTAAATCTCAAAGAGTATAGCTGCGAAATTTCCGATTTGCATAAAATTTATTGCGTAACACAACAAAATTCTCACATTTCGCTTGCACATACATAACTACATTTATTGCTGAGATTGCCAGGGGACATTAAATTCCACATAAATGTGAACGATATATTTTCAAATAAATACATTTCAGGACCTACCAGTTTATTTTGTATATCCATATTATTGCAAAAGCGACTTCATATTATATGTACATATATGTATATATATATTTACGAGCAATTTACGAAACCAATATGCAAAAGCCAAATGTCAAGAGGTTACGAGTTTGTCTCAAATTATGGCTTGACGCAGTAATGCAGATGTGATTTTTGGTATCTTTTAATGCTTTGTCACTTGATTCGACAACAGCTGTTGACTTTCACTCGTTCTTTTGTCTGTGTGTGTGTGAGAATTCTGTGTATTTTTGTATGTTTATTGAAGTCGTATTTTTAATGGAAATTCTCATATGCAATTGTATGAGATAATGGTGGACATTATTTCTTGAAAGCATTTATTAGACATTACTTTGTACGATTATGTAAACGATTTGGTACCATTATGTTAAAGTGTATATACACTTCTATGTATATTTATGTAACATGAAAAAAACTTTATATACGAAATATGATAATACTTTTTTAAATTTGAATTTAAGAAGATTAAGGCGAGTTTTAGGATTCTTCTTCTTCTATACTGGCGTAGACACCGCTTACGCGATTATAGCCGAGTCAACAACAGCGCGCCAGTCGTTTCTTCTCTTCGCTACGTGGCGCCAATTGGATATTCCAAGCGAGGCCAGGTCCTTCTCTACTTGGTCCTTCCAACGGAGTGGAGGTCTTCCTCTTCCTCTGCTTCCCGCGGCGGGTACTGCGTCGAATACTTTCAGAGCTGGAGTGTTTTCATCCATCCGGACAACATGACCTAGCCAGCGTAGCCGCTGTCTTTTAATTCGCTGAACTATGTCAATGTCGTCGTATATCTCGTACAGCTCATCGTTCCATCGAATGCGATATTCGCCGTGGCCAACGCGCAAAGGACCATAAATCTTTCGCAGAACCTTTCTCTCGAAAACTCGCAACGTCAACTCATCGGTTGTTGTCATCGTCCAAGCCTCTGCACCATATAGGAGGACGGGAATTATGAGAGACTTATAGAGTTTGGTTTTTGTTTGTCGAGAGAGGACTTTGCTTCTCAATTGCCTACTTAGTCCGAAGTAGCACCTTTTGGCAAGAGTTATCCTGCGTTGGATTTCTAGGCTGACATTGTTGGTGGTGTTTACGCTGGTTCCAAGATAGACGAAATTATCTACAACTTCAAAGTTATGACTGTCAACAGTGACGTGAGTGCCAAGTCGCGAGTGCGACGACTGTTTGTTTGATGACAGGAGATATTTCGTCTTGCCCTCGTTCACTGCCAGACCCATTTCTTTTGCTTCCTTGTCCAGTCTGGAGAAAGCAGAACTAACGGCGCGGGTGTTGAGGCCGATTATATCAATATCATCGGCATACGCCAGCAGTTGTACACTCTTATAAAAAAAGTACCCTCTCTGTTAAGTTCTGCAGCTCGAACTATTTTCTCCAGAAGCAGGTTGAAAAAGTCGCACGATAGGGAATCGCCTTGTCTGAAACCTCGTTTGGTATCGAACGGCTCGGAGAGGTCCTTCCCGATTCTGACGGAGCTTTTTGTGTTGCTCAACGTCAGTTTACACAGCCGTATTAGTTTTGCGGGGATACCAAATTCAGACATCGCGGCATAAAGGCAGCTCCTTTTCGTGCTGTCGAAAGCAGCTTTGAAATCGACGAAGAGGTGGTGTGTTTCGATTCTCCTTTCACGGGTCTTTTCCAAGATTTGGCGCATCGTGAATATCTGGTCGGTTGTTGATTTACCAGGTCTAAAGCCACACTGAAAAGGTCCAATCAGTTTGTTGACGGTGGGCTTTAATCTTTCACACAATACGCTCGACAGAACCTTATATGCGATATTGAGGAGGCTAATCCTACGGTAGTTGGCGCAGATTGTGGGGTCTCCTTTTTTGTGGATTGGGCATAGCACACTTAAATTCCAATCGTTAGGATTACTGAATCGAATAATATTAATGTTCAGCCACAAAAGCTTCTTTTTTTTAATATCACGAAGAATGTGCAGTACATTCATTAAGTAAATAATCTCTCAGCAGCAGTTTTGGATTAGAAGAAAATTATTTCTACAAATTTCTAAGACGTCAAGCAATTTATTGGTTTATTTCTTTTTGCTTATTTATTATTGTACATTACATCGAAATCGTCGCTATAAAGTGGATTTATGTAACCTTTTAAACGCATAATGGAAATTTGAGCAAACAAAGGATTCAAACTAAATTTTATGCCATAGTGTAGTGTATTATTATATTTTACATGCCAATGGCTAAGATTACAAAATACAGTATATACAGGATACGTATAATACATACATATATAGGTGACATGCAAAACCCTAGAGTATAAATTATTTTCGATTTATTTAAATTGCTTTCTCGTAGACAATAAAGTTTAAATAACTTTTGCGATATAATATGTATACATACACACATATGTAGGGTTAAGTTAGTTTAAACTGGTAGGCCAATAAGCCACGCATAAACCACTTTTAGTTCTTTGCGATACCAAATGGAGCTCAGTTCCTAGGACCAAGAGAAGAAGGCACAGGAGATGCTCCATTGTTTCCCTGGTAGCTTGGTCTAAACATTTCCTGCATTCATCTCAGTTGTGTCGCCACCAGACAGTGATCATGTTCCTACAGTCTCTTCTATTGAGTGCCAATAGGAATTTTGCACATGACTTTTGCAGTCTTTCACTCAGGTAGCTCGTTCCTCGAGATCGTCATATAGACAATGCATGGGTCTACTAATGTTTATCACATTCTGTTCATGTCATGTTCATGTTCATGTTAATCACACACCATTGTTGGTAGTATCGTCCACTATTTCATTGCCCTCGATGTGTTTGTGGCCTGACATACAGTAGAAGTGAAGTTGCTTATTTCTGGCAACATTTTCCACTGCTGCCTTGATACCAAAGACATTTATGGCCGATATGCGGTACGAGGTTACTGCCTTGATTGCTGCTTGGCTGTCTATGTAGATGTTGACTCTGGAATTGCCTGTAGGTGCATTAGAGGCCAGCTCCGCGGCTTTCGCAATGGCAAAGACCTCAGTATAAATATACAGCAGAAGTCCGGCAACTGAAAATGTTGCCTTAAGCCTAACTCCGGACAGCATATTCCCGCACCAACTCCATCCTACATTTTCGAGCAATTTAGAGTGTTGCGCGTAGTTAATATAGCTTTACTTTCTTTCCCTGTCGAAAAGTGGGGTCATGTAGTCGGTGTTCTTAGAAAGCAAATGTTGTGAAAGCATAACGTGGAAGAAAGAGTGAGAAAGCTAGCAATGCTTTATATGCGTGCAGACAGATTCTCGGCACAGCCTGGGGGACTCTCATGCATTGGTGCTACACATCTATTGTTAGACCAATTCTGCTTTATGGTGCAGTAGTATGGTGTGGAAACTACCCCAAGGTACCTGCTTACTTGTACTTTGTACTTTTCTACATAGTTATATGTTTATACATGTATGTATGCCAAAAGATTGGTTGTCTAACTAATGATTTGAATTCTGCTTAAGACTTACTACTTTATACTATAAACTTCATTATTACAATATGCCCACATGCACGTATTAAGGTATCCATTATTTATCAAGTTGATGTTTTCTATGCTAACGTTCCCTAAAAAATTTCCTTTTTTTAGCCCGAGATAAAATGATCAAATGCAAACAAATTCTTCACTTGCATAGCTTCAACCATGTTACTTCTCCCACGTTTGTATATAAACTGAAATGTTTTGCTCTTTGTCATTAAGCAAATAAATCTACAACTGTGAAAAATGAATTTGCTACTAAAAATTTTACGTTCAACATAAAAAACATGCCTTTAAAAGTGGTGCGTGGCTCAAGTTATACATCAATTGTACAAAATTTCATACTGCGCACCATGGCGTATGAGCAATGGAGCATTTATAAGACAATTGTACGAATGCTCCGTACATTTGATGTTCTTATAACTTTAACTGCTTACAACTGCTACGAAAGCTCGGATACTTTGGATTATTTTTTTTAAGCAAAAAATAAACATCCACGGAAAATATTCACATATAAAAGCATCATATAAATTTCTACAATATTAACAAACGCATCACTTAAATATTGCATAAAATTCAGTAAGTAAAATTTTTAGCTTATAATAATGTTCATAAAAACTAAACAACCCAAGTCTTCTGATATTCGAAGCTAAAACAAAGATATTTTCCTTTGAGAGTAGACACCGCTTCTGTCTAGGTTCACTGGTAATTGGAATAAGCTCTCAAGAAAAGTCGCATAATTTTCTTCTACTTTCAGCTTAATGTTGAAAAGTTTGTAAAATTTCGCTGAAGTGAATAATGGGTTAATATTAGTGGAACTGTTGTGAAGTGAGATAGAGAGTGAGGAGAGTGACGACTTAATATTTCAATTATCTACTCAACTTACTTTTGCTTTGAAGGCATAGAGAAAATAAATAGGATAGTCGAAGAAGTCTTTTCGTTTTATGGCATTCCATATAGTGTTGGAAAGTGAGATTTTAAGCTTCATTTAAAAAAAAAAATTACATTCAGGGAAGTTGAAAAACAGTTACAGTTGTTACAAAATGAGCGAAAATAATGAAGAAATTGCTACATTTTGAAATTTTTGTATAAAAAAGAGAGAATGCAACGCGAGCCACCAATGAAATTTGTAAAGTTTACGGAGACAATGCTGTATAAGTTCATGAAGCACAACAATGGTTCGCTTCCGTGGAATTTTCGATGTGAAGAATGCACCTGGCTCTATTAGACCTATCGTTTGAAAAAGTCGATGTAATTATGGAAAAGATTGACCAGAACCCTCACATAAGCAGTCATGACGTCGCTAAGGAACTTAACATCCATTTTAACCATTTAAAAAAGGCTGACTACAAAAAGAAGCACCATATTTGGGTACCACATGAATTGTTTGTGAAAAATTGAATGGACCGAAATAACATCTGCGATTTTTTGCAGAAACGAAATGAAATAAAACCATTTCTGAAGCGAAGTGTAACAGGAGACGAAGAGTGGGTCAAATACGACAATAATGTTCGAAAAAGATTATGGTCCGAGCGTGGCGAAGCTCAAAAAATGGCTGAAAAGCCAAGATTGACATCTCGAAAGGTTGTGCTGAGTGTTTGGAGGGATTGGAAAGGAATCATCCACTATGAGCTGCTTCATTCTACATTTTACTCTCAACAACTGATGAGGTTGAAGCAAGCAATCGAAAAAATGGCCAGAACTGATCAACAGAAAGGACTTCGTCTTCCAACAGGACAACGCTAGACCTCACACATTTTTGATGACTCGGAAAAAACTGTCAAAGCTTGGCTGCAAAGTTTTTATGCATCTACCATATAGCCCTTGTATCATCGGACTACCATTTGTTTCGGTCAATGCAGAACTCACTTAATGAAGTAAAGTTGGCTTCAAGAGAAGCCTGTGAAAATTACTTGCCGCGTTTTTCGTCGAGAAACCAGAAAAGTTTTACACTGATAGAATAATGTCTCCAGTGGAAAAGGAGCTAAAAGTGGTCGACAAAAATGGTAAAAATTTGGTTCATTTAATTTGGGTATAAATACAAAAAAATAAGTCCAACGTATATTTAAGGAGGAGGTGCTCCAAAGCCTTTCTCATGCCTACTTCCTTACCCTTTCTACTTTAGCATCTATACTGAAGCCCGTACGGCTCGCATGTGATGACAGTAAGTCGTGACTAGCTGACTAGGTCAACAACTGTCATGTCATTTTCTTGAGACGGAGCGAGCAGAAAGCTTGCGTGTACTTTTGTATATAGCTGCTATACAAGTTTAAAAAATTTAAGTCCTTGTATGGAAAATTTATTTATTTGACCAGATATCTCAACGAAATTTGGCAAAGATTATTGCTCAAGGTAACACCACAATCACATACATATATCACAGATAACCATTTGGTCTATGCGATTTGCCTTCCTGCAATTTAAAAAAACCATTATCAGTTTAAGGCAACATAGAAGATGTCACCTCCTTTATGGGGGTATTCTACTCTAGAAATTTGAGAAATTTGATTTTTTTCATATATTTAAAGTTTAGACTCTAAGAAGAACATATCCTCCAAAGGATTTTTAAAAATTAAAATTATTTTAAGAGCTACAATTACTTAGTGATGCAGTACCTAGCCCGGTTCGGTTTGACTAATTTTTTTAAACACGTTTTTCTCGAAACTACTTTTTTCCACACGGTACCGGCATTATCTCAAGTTCTATACAACCGATTTACTTGAAATTTTGTGTGAATCTTCTTTATATAATCTTTTATCGTTCCTACCAGCATCGTGTCAAAATTTTTGTTTTTAAATATTTAAAAAAAATTCAGGAATTTCAAAAAAAAAAAAAAACAAAAAAAACGTAAAAAATGATTTTCATTTTCAGGCAGTCCCCATTTTTCAAAAAAATTTTTTTTTGTTCCCTGAGGTTGGGACTATAACAGCATCCTTACTCATTAAGAATTTGTTTTGATTTTTTTTTTTTCAGACCACCAGGAGAGTGAGAATCAATGTCACCAGGATGCGCCATTTTTTTTTTAACCTGTCTCTCGCCCCCTCTAATTTTTTTAGTTTTTAATATTTTTTTGTAAAATTTTTTTTCTGTATTCTTAAGACATCAATAAAAACACCATAAAAAATGAAAAAATTTTTTTTTTTTTTTTTTTAAATAAAATTCAAAAAACTGCCCAAAATTTGATTTCTAGACTAGAATACTCCCTTAATGTTTTACTCAAACTGCTGGTAACTTTAAGTGCCAAGAATTTTTGTTTCTACAAAAACAATTTGTATTTTCATGTAACCATTTGTATTAGTTTAAAGCTCGTATGATAAATGTTGAATTATCTGAGTCAATTATTCTTCCCGTATTCCAAGTAATCTGCAAATTGCTGCTCAGCGCTATGACAAAATGATGACGAAGGTAGCATCAAGTTACCCCACCGTAACGTAACTATGTACGTCATAATTGGGCTTTTACATGGTTACAAAGCATACAAATGTATATAGGAAAATAGCACACTCCTCGCCTAACTTTCCTCTCCCATTACTGAATCGTCAGAGCGTATTTTAAATCGTTTTCAGTATATACTTGTACACAGAAATAAAACAGAAATAAAATGAAATTTGCATTGCAAAACGTTCGCCTTCAGTTTTGTACGTTCAGTCGAGGAGAATGGATTTAAATTACACTTGAACACACACGCTCGCTCGCTCATGATTATAAAATTGAAGTTTGTACAAGAGAACACCCACCAGCAAAGTAAACTTTTTCCATAAGAGTGAGATACTTAAATGGGTATGTTTTCAGGCATAAACTGAAAATGATAAGAAATATTCTACTACAACTATCACTACTCATATTTTGTGTGTGTGTGTGTATGTTATTGAAAGTGAAATTAAATTTGTGTTGGCGCCACCCTGTACCTGTGCAAATATTGTTAAGCGCACACATATGCTCAACACATTGTTGCTATGTATATATTTAGAGGTAAAAACCGTGTGCATGTGTGTGTGAGTTTGTGGCATATTACTGCTGCATGAACGAGTCACCGTCAACCTGTTGGACCCCAAGGCGTCAAGTAATCGTCAAGCTGATTAAAGCGCACCACACGAAGGCCATTTGCGTGCTGGCGGCATCATTTCAAGGAAAATTCGTTCGGACAGCTTGTAGGCGTTGTTTCAACACTTTCGATCATTTGCTAATTTTATACATAAATTATGTAAATTTTGCAGCGAAAGATGTATTTTTTAAAGCTGTGGGTATAAGTTCCTAGTAGCAAAAGCAAATCGAGCATAATGCTGAAGTAAAAACCAGTACCACACTAATGAACGATGACAAATTAAAGTGAGCAAGTCTAGGTGTACATATATATGCATATACTTAGCAGTACACATATTCATAGTTGTACATATGTACATATATACCAGTAGTATTTATAAACATTGCTATTTGTTGTTTTTAATAGCACATCCCTAAGTTATTTATAAAGCAAAACACAAAATATAAACAGGTGCGGTGGCAGCTGCGTCTGTGGCACGTGTGGTAATGAAATTTCAATAAACAGAAAAACAAATATTGACACATGTGACTAAATTTAGATTTCTGAAAAATTAAAAGCGTGGGAAATTATTCGATGTGGCTGCAAAACTTTATCGTAAACAAACTAGGAAAATCTGTGGTCGAGTGGTCGAGCGCACATTGGATACCTAAGCAATTTGTGAGCACTAAAGGCATGCCGAAACATATTCATATAGCAGAAAATCTAGAGCAAAGTCTGGACTGTCTCTAAACATTTCTGACCCTAAATACCATTTTGGTTAAGAAAACTTAAAATTTAATTTCAGGAACATATTTCTGTAATTGATCGACATATTGTACACCTGATTCAGCCTGATTAACGAAATTATTTAGGTGTATGGTGATCCATTTTGAGTTACTCTACTTTAACAAAGAAAACACTCAGAAACTTAAAATTTAATGGGAAACGTTTTTTATTATTTGAAAGAACAATCCGTTGAGTCCAACTTTGTCTAATAACTGGCGAATGACACGCGTAATGTTTTTCTCTAATGTCTGAATCGAAGCGGGATTGTCCGCATAGACTTTAGACCACTACAAGTACATATTCACGCAGGAAGAAGTCTAACGTCGTGATACTACACGATCTTGGTGGCCAATCGATTAGCCCAAAACTTGAAATTATCTGTTCACCGAAGTGTACACTCAATAAATCCATTGGTTACGTTCTCACCAGCATAATTTTTGACGAAATATGGACCGACGATTCCACCAACCCACAAATCACACCAAACCGTGTTTTTTTCTGGATGAAATGGCAGCTTTTGAATCTCTTCAGGTTGGTCTTCTTCCCAAATGCGGCAATTTTGCTTGCTTACATACCTATTGAGCACGAAGTAGGCCTCGAACAAATGGACGAAATTTAATTCGAAAAAGTCGGATCTTCTTGGAACTTTTCCAGATCCCATAGGGCGAAGCGATGACTCTCCACTCTCATCAACGGCTGCTTTATATTCTTCTCTTGCTGGGTCTCAAGATGGGTGATGGTGTAGCGAAAAGTACGTTCAGTAGGTTGAACGTAAATTTTGGTCATAAAGTTGAATGATTTGCAAACGTTGTTCAGGCGTAGGTCCTTCCATGATTAAATGCGAAACCATACGGAATGAAAACAACATGACAGCTTTACACGACTCACGTGTGATCTTTCAAAAACAGATTATTGAAAAAAGTACCTCTACATGGATAACCCGTTATAAGCAGGCGAAGTAAGGCCAAGGACTTAACCAATTTAGTAGATACCAAACCATATGATTATTAGGAAAAGATGAAGATATATGGAAAGTTTTCCGACATTTTCGATATGAAGTCTATAACAAGTACTGACTACCTTATATCCGGTATCACATTTCAAGCCAGTTGTATTCCCATTCCGTCTATTTTTCATTGAGATTTGCATCTCTTAAAAGCGCAGTCCGATATTCTAACTGATGCCAGATTTATTTATTGTTAGGTAAAAGAAGCTTATGAAGTTTAAAATGTTTACTTAAGCTTTAGTTTGTCTGATTTAACTCCATTCTGTGTTAGTTTTGCAAACAGCAACAACAATTCTTTACAATTGTGCAACATGTTGCGAGGATACAAAAATTACTCGCTTCGCCACGCACTAAATAATTGAGTAAGTTGGGTACCGCGGTATGCTTGCGTTCTCAGTTGCATGGTTACACGTGATTACACTTAAAAAACACAAGCACCTATGTGCTCACCCTTAAGGCTTGGTACATCGATCAATCGCACACAAAACGTATCAACGGTTAATTGTGATTTCGTGTTGAGCACTTTATCTCCCAACTAATTATAACATAATTAAATATACGCGTGAAGGCATACTTTGGTTTTTTTTTTCTACAAGGGTACAAAAAGAGCACATGCCACTAATAAATGGACGCATAATGCATTAGGCATATTATTTATGTGACAAAATAAGGCTGCAGTTCTACGGAAATTAGCGAAATTGTCAGCGTGTAAATCATTAATGAACACATTTTTGCGTATATAGCAGTCATATTTCAAAGTAAAATGCGCTGAAATGACAAATAAATGTAGTTATTAAATGGAAAAATCTATTTGTAAATGTTATTTTGTGAAAAAATTATTTGTAAATATTACTTTGTGACTTAGTTAAACACAAACATGGTCAAAGCATTTGCCGTTTATTATTTATTCATATAGCAACAATGTATGCAAGGTTAATAGATTTTGGCTTCATTCTACGCATTCGAACACAAAGGAATGCAATCATATTTGCACTCCGTAAATATTTACATTTGTGTGTGCATAAATATCACAAATTTTAAAGCAAGGACGAGTTTTTACGCATATTTCAATACTAGTTTTTATGCTCGCCTTGTTTTTTAGGATTTTTTCTACCACCCGTAAATAGAAAGAACTTTGAATTTATTATCATTTATTAATATATGATATATTTGGACAGTGTAAATATAAATTTTGAGCTAAAACAAGAAAAAACGTGAACTTCGGTTGCACCGGAGCTAAACACCCTTCACAGGTGCATTTCTGTTAGTAACTATGTGTTCAGTTTGTATGGCAGCTATATGCTATAGTTAACAGATCGGAACAATTTCTTCGGAGATTACATTGTTGCCTTAGAAAATAACCTGTGCCAACTTTTGTGAAGATACCACGTCAAATGCAAAAGTTTTCCATACAAGAATTTGATTCCGATCGTTCAGTTCATATGGTAGCTATACGTTACAATAATCCGATCTGAACAATTTCTTCGGAGATTACATAGTTCCCTTAAAAAATAATCTGTGCCAAATTTCGTGAATATATCTGGTCAAATGTGAAAGTTGTTCATACAAGAACTTGATTCCGATCGTTCAGTTTGTATGGCAGCTTTAGGCTATAGTTAACAGATCTGAACAATTTCTTTGGAGATTACTCTGTTGCCTTAGAAAATAATTCATACCAAATATCGTGAATATATCTTGTCAAATGCAAAAGATTTCCATACAAGAACTTGATTCCGATTGTTCAGTTTGTATGGCAGCTATGTGCTATAAATAACCGATCTGAACAATTTCTTCGGAGATTACTCTGTTGTGTTAGAAAATAATCTCTACCAAATTTCGTGAATATATCTGGTCAAATGTAAATGTTTTCGTATATATACAGACAGATAGACAGACATGGCTAAATCGACTTAGCTCAACATACTGATCATTTATATATATATACTTTATAGGGCCTTCGACCCTTCCTTCTGAGTGTTACAAACTTTGTGACAAACTTAATATATCCTGTTCAGGGTATAAATATTGTGTAGAACATTAGTTACAACGTTCTCAATGCCCCCACCTCGAAAAGATGGGCTCACATTCCCTCCATGATTCCGTTTGATTGGCTTATTTGAAACATAAAAAAACAGTTGCTTTTTAATCCGAAAGCTTAAATGCACGAAATGAATTATTATCACATGAATATGTTTAAAATTGAACTTTTGGTAGATATTTGAAAAAAAGTGTCGAATTTTGCGTTTTTTTTGTGTTGTTTGTTATGAAAAAAATCGAAATTTTGGAAACTTTTGATTGATAATAGTTCATTCCATGTATTTACATGTGTTGAGTGTACCCTATAAATTTCAAGTCAGTTGCTCAAGTAGTTTTTGAGATACGATGGAGGAAAATTTGGAAAACGCGGTTTTGAGAAATATGCGTGTAAAGTTCAAGTCCGCACTCAGCCCTTCGAACACCTCCTGCTTCTAACTCCTCTATGTTTAAAACGAGCTAGAATTAAAAACAAAAAGAAACACTTTGCTGCCTAATTTTAGACATGTTAAGAAAGCAATTTATGAAACGAAACAAACTCGATTTTTGGAGCCCATCACATGAGATGACCTCCTTAAACTAATTAATATTCAATTTCCCTTGGACAACAAAAAAATATTGTTTTCACTAAATTCAATACAATGAATAATTTTACAAAAAATATTTAATATCGACTCATAAATATACTCCTTTTGAATGAATACAAGCATGGAAATGCTTAAATAAATAAAGAATAGAGGTGTATGAATTAGAAGTGGATGGAACTTCTTATAAGCCTCGACCGAGGTAGCCTTCAATGCCTTCCGAAATTTCCGTTTTGGTTTTGCCTCAATTTTGGAGCGACTTTCGTTGAATTTTTGGACAGTTTCCAGCCATGTCACCAGTGAGTGTAGGGTTCTCAGCTACGCCTTCAAGCAATTCATTTGCGACCTCTACTCGACATTGTTTTTGCTAAATATTTAGGTCTTTTGGTACCAGTTTCTCATTGACACGTTTTATGCCTAAAACATTTACCAAATCTGTTGAGTCTATCTATAAATAATGTTGAGATCCTCTGCAAGCTCTCTCATGCCAACATGACTAATTACAAATACTTTTTCTTTAACTTTTTCGTTGTAATCGTCATTAAGAGAACTCGAATAAAGCAAGTTTTCACGACTCTTCAGAAAAAAAATAAAATGTTGTAGAAGCGTTTTGGGGAGGCTTCTGCAACATTTTCAATGATTCCGTAGCCACGGTTTCATTGGAAACATAAAATCTCAAGTAAACTCGTTATTAGAATTCTTTTCGTGGTAAAAGTCGCCAGAAAAATTGTTCGTGGCGTAAACAAACAGCTGTCAAACGCATTATAACTGTAAAATGGAGATACAATTTTAGACGAACATAACAAGCTCAGATTAATCTGGCAAAACAATTTGTAGTTCCAGTCCGCAACAAATTCACTCAGATGGTATATGCGTAACTTTCAATAACCCAAAATACTTAGTGGCGACTGTATCGGATGTTTTATATGTTATGAGCAAGAAAAGTCTTTGTTCATAATTATAAAATTCTTAATTTATTCTTCAAAATCTATGTCGTCCCTCTTCAAGTAATTCCCCTTGACCCCAATCTACTTATGCCAAAGTTATTTACAATCTTCAAAACAGTTTGAGTTTCTGGAGTAGCCGGAGTTGACTCAGAACGGTCAAATAGCCCGAAGTCACCCCGTCGAAATCAGGCGAATATGGTGGTTGCGGCATGGTATTGGTAGAAAATTTGGCTAAAGACTCACAAAGGCGCACTGTCGTGGTGCAGCCATAACTCCGGTCTTTTTTACGTATAGATTCGTGAAGACGACTTATAACACTCAAGCTGTATTCCTAGTTGATAGAAAGCACCACACCTGGATAATCGATGAAAACTGTCAACTTAATCTTGATTTTTCACCTGCGTTGACGGTGTTTTCCGGTTTCCAATAGATCTAAGACTCTTCCCCAGTAATGATACGTTAAATGAGATCCTGGTAGTCGGAAAGCATTGTTTCACAGTAGTTAACGCGACGCTGTTTTCGAAATCGTGCTTTCACTTCCCTTAGAACTAAACGATCTTTCAAAAGGGGTTTCACTGATGCCAGTAAGATCTCAATCACCAATTCCTTTATTTTATTGACGTGTTGATCGTCTGTTGATGTTGATGGTCGTCCTGGGCGTCTTACGTGAACAAGGCGTTCTCGACCAATTTTTAATTAATTGTACCAGTCGAAAACACATGCTCGCGACAAAAAATTATCACAGAAATCCTTTTCCAACATTCTGAGCTTTTCGGCGCTAGAAATTTGATTCAAAATTTAATGGGTCTTGATTAAATAATTTCACATATCGTAAAAATCGCCGAATGCACTTTATGTTCTTCAGAAAGAAAACCCTAATTATTATTTTGATGTGATATTGGGCACAGGTGTCACTGATAGCCATACCAAAATATATTAGTGTTGAGTTTTCAGTCAAAGAAGTCTTACGTTCAAGAGGTTTTTGTTCACACTCTTAGTCCTTTTATTGATAAAATATTGCTCTACAATGTTTGGAACCAAATCAAGATACATAACGCCTTTAGAAACTTAAGCAAAACATCAACAATAAAATAAAACTGAACTGCTCGTGTCTAATGGACTCCTCAAAACTAAATTCTCATACTTGCACACTTCATAATCTGCGATAGTGAATGTGGCAACTAAATTTGAAATGAAAATCTTTTGTGTACAGACAATTTCAAATTTAAGTGGCTTTTTAAACAACTACTTAAAGTGTGTCAGCTCATTCTGCAGCTACTTCGGAAACTTTCACAATTGACTGACACTATAAAGCCAACATTTACGCAACGCACACATTCGGTTTAATTAAGTTTGGTGCGTTGCTGAAATTCTCATGCGCCTGGTCGAACGCCTGTGGTGCCGAATAAGCCACAAATGCGACACGTTGCACACACTTGGCATAATTAATTTCCATTTCTTGCCGTTGCACGTCTGACCGACTCGTGATTATGGAAGTTTCGGCTGTAACTGCTGTCATTTGTCATCGCTAATACGCTCTTATGACTTGTCAAAAGAATGTTCCAACTCGCATCTCGGTGGATGACGGTACTCAGGGAGGGAGTCAATAAAATGTCAATTGTGCTCTTCCGTCATGATGTCCGTCAGCCACTGTCCGCGTTCATGGCGAAGCATTCGAAGCATTGTGTGGAAAGTTGAAGAGCGGCAGCTTCAAGTTTTTGTTGAATAAATAATGCAAATAATCCGTAAATTTAAATAATTGTAATTTATTTTTTGGGATTTTCATTAAAGAGCGCAATTGGTGGTGTAATAGATGAGGCGTTCGCAGAGGTCAGGCATGCTTGTCGAATGCTTGGGCATTTGTCTTCTGCGAATTGTATTCAACTCAGTATATTGCACTGTATATATAAATACGTATATATATTAGCGTGGGTCAAAAATCGAATGCTTTTTCGGACTCTGAAAAATTGTTTGTTAGACACCTCTAAGAAAGGCTTCTATAAAATCTGTGAAACAAAATATTTTTTGAATTAGCTGGAGGGGAGATATTTACACTTTTTTCCATGTGATTATAAGAAAAAAATATAAATTCTTTAAGCCGTGAACCTTTCCGTTACGATTAAGTGCTCATACTTGATGAGCCTTTCTTAGAGGTGTCTATCAATAAATTTTTCAGAGTGTCAAGCCTAAAAAAAAACATTAGATTTTTTGACCTACCCTAGTATATTAGGATTTGTATCTACTCGTCATTGAATCAATGCAAATATATAGAAAAGAAAGTTTTTGTTTAGCTAAATGCTTAAGGTCCACTTTGTTGTTATGTACTCCTCTATCAGTACTCCTAAGACTTAACATAGTTCTGTTTATGAATATATTTATGTACAAATGTGTGTATATGCAGCTAAATCGCTTGCCTTAAGTTTGCGTCATGCTCGTGATGGTTAATTATCCGTTATGCGGCGATACAGTGTTTCCCACGAGATGGCTAGATTATTGAATTGCAGTTTTCCAACTTTCTATCGCCTGTGTGGGGTGTTGAATTACCATCGCTCCCTTGTGCTGTTTGGCGATTTGGTTATGAAGCACAAAATTTTCGCTTTTGGGCAAAGTAAATTTATGTACTTATGCTCTGCGTCTTGGTATACATAAAATTGATAGATATTTCTTGGCAATTTATTTCGTATTATAGTTAACATGCGTTATTAATTATATAGGCACGCTCGCATGGGCAGTTGTATATGCTGCTAAGTTATGTTATGTGTATCAAATTACTTAGGATAGCAGACTTACATATTTATATTCAGTGAGTGTACCAACCTTTTATATAGTAATTCTACGCCTGACATATAGCTCAAATGAATTGAAAATAGAAGCTCACGGTTTCCTTGCAATATGCATAAAATTGTGAGGTTAAGATTTCGAATATATAAATTATTCTGCTTTTCAGTGATAATATTATACAGCTCGTCTTACTTACTTTGTGGGCGAGTAATACCTGTTAAGAATAATTGTTTCAGTTTTGTAAGTCATTTTGATACATTTCGAGACTCGAAGGATGTAAAAAGGCCCTTGGTTCTATTCAGTCACAAAATACAAATAATAATATTTTCCTTCGAAGCAGATCGTTTCTTATGGCCGTAAAATAATTTGTTTATATGTTATTAAGACGGTCTTATTCAATATCTCAGGAATAATTTAAAGATAAATTTACTGGTTTTTTTTTATAAATTTTCACTTTAACTTTCACATTGAGACAGCATGTGAGCAGCCGACAAAAGGCTTTATAAAATACTTGTTATTCGATTCCAAAGAGACTTCGTTTAGCACCAGGCTCGTGGATGATATGGTTTTAGATATATCTATGTATTTTTAACTTCTTTGGAACATGTCTCCCGGAGTGAAAGTTTTCGCTCCATAATCTTTGATGTATCGTTTTGAATCTACGTTTTCAACTTCTATGAAGTAAAGAAGAAATCTTCTAAATTTTACTTAAGTATCGTCTTAAATTTGAAATCAGAGAGAGAGAGAAGAAAAGAGTTTTATCGAAACAGATATAGACCTGCTTATAAATGTCGTCTTTATTATAGAAATCAGCGGTTTGCAATAACAAAGTTTAATCAAATATAGTTTTTACAATTACCGTGCGATTCTGTATCGTGATACAGTCTCAAGTCTCTAAATTTGAGATTTTAAGTTAGAGACAACTTTTAAGACATGAGACGATTTTGTTATTCCGTAAGTGACAGTCTCGAAATCTATTACATTTCATTATTCAGAGATTGCAAATAGATATGTCGATAACAAATATTAAATTTTCTATAACATAGTCAAAAAACATAATTATCAATAAAAATAAAAATATATGTTGACTTTGTTTCATAATATGTCTTTCGTCTTCGAGTTGCTTACAAAATATAAAAAAATGACAATCGATGAATATTTATGATGATCTCTATTCAGTATATTCAAAATGGCAGACAAGAGTTCTTTTTGGTTTTGCGACCTGCTAACTACCAGGTCTCAAATTTTAGGCAATATTTTGAGACTAACGCTAGAGACTGTTTAGTGAATAGTAACTAGTCACAAACTGAGATTTTACCTCAAAATGACTCAAATAGAGACTAGAGACTGGTTACAGAATCCCGCTATTAGTATATACAAAACTTGTCTATAAGAATCCTGGTTGGCTCTAATTTATATATTTTTTCGAAAACAACCATAAAAGAAGTGTCGATAGTTAAAATCAAATACAACTTATCAAAGTGTTCTCGTTAGGTTATAAATATAATTAGGTTAGGTGCTGATGAAAGATCGCACGTGGATATATAGTAGCATATCCAGTATAGCAGTACCTGTACGTAGTCCTTTGTGAAGCCATAGAAAAGAAGAAATCCTGTGTTCGAATCTATAAATTAGCAAAACGCTTAGTGACCAATAGAAATTTACACAGGCGTTTAGTTTCTATTCCCGCCAGTTGGATGTCTGAAGGTATCGATCCCAAGAGTTTGAGTCTTGAACTCCCAAACGCATGACAGTCAAGAAGGAAGTGTTGAGTTGTTTTCACCTCATCTTCTTCTATACAGATCACTGCGTGGACGCCAATAGGGCAGTGGCCTGTAAAAAGTCCCACAAGCAGGGAGTAACGATTTTGGCTCAGCACTAGTCAAGCTCTTGCGGGGACTAGCTATCTAGTAGTAGAACACAGGAGGATGCGGAAGCACCGACCCGTTCTCATTCTACTGATAGCGATTTCATGATGATTTTTCTTTCTAACTCATCAGCTTTAAAGTTTCCTGCGATTCTGCTTTGGCCTAGCACCCATACCAATCTTATCACAAAGCCAAACGATGCTATTGATAGCGAGATTAGGTACTTTTTGACCAGCTTTGAACTCACTGTTAATAAGTCCAAAGCTCTGCTGTCTGTGTGGATGATCACTTCTCTGAAGGAGGCTGAACTCTGGAGCAGTAATTCTACTGCTACCTTAATGGCTGTAACCTCGTTAGTTAGGAAGTCTCTCCTTTAACAGCTTCCTCCCACTCACAACTACCTCGGTATATGGGCAGAGAAGGAACCGCCAGAGTTCGCTTTCGCGACTCTCTGTGTCTGTAATACAAAAAAATAATTGAAAAAATGCGCTTTTTTTTGGTTGAGGAAACATAGCTTTACAGTCTGCGAAAAACAATTATTTAATTAATTCAGTAGGATTGCGGTTTTAATTACATATAAATATATGTATCCCTTTCTTTCTCTCTCCTTGGCAGACATTACAAATCTAGAACTCAAAGCGAAGTCCTTAAACTTCGAAATTGAATTTGTTACAAAAGACATGACATAGGGTGGTCCAAACGCTACATTTTTGTCCTCTAGCATCATCTTCATTGCCAAATCCTAATTCAGGATAAGAGTTTCAAGAGATGAAGCATGACTAACAATGTCTGTCTCATCCAGTAATCAAAATTAACAACTGCATAGTTAGACTATAGTGCACCTTAAAATGAATTAAATTAATTTAGTAACATCATATACATAAACATTATTTTCACATTTAAGGATCACCTTTATGCATATTTTTGTGACTGTAATAATAATTTCGCGCATTATACAATTAAGTTCCACATCTTCTTACAGCTGCTCGAGATTAAGGCGCACACGCGTGTAATTCCAAAATGCACAACACCATATTATTGCTGTAATCGATGTCGTCGCCGTTGACATTGTCATAGTTGCCAGCAATAATATTTCCTTGGCTACTCAATTAAATTAAGAGTACAGCTTGTTAAGTTCGTTATTTGTTTATGAGTTTTCTTTGCTCACTTGACGAGAACACAATCATAATAAGTCTTATTTCATTATATTACCGGCCAGCGCCGAGCAACACGCTCACAGCTCTTTTCAGGACATGTTCGCACACATATACATATGTACATACACGTGTGGAGCTTGTAGAGCGTGAAATTCGTTTTGTTCGTACTTGATTATATTTATGTTTTCAGAGTTATGGAATTCTGTCTGAAACTTCACAACGAGTTTTATTTATTTCTTGTGCTTTAGTGTGAAATTTACAATAAATCGGAAAGCGAAGAATTTTCCGTTGTAATAAGATGCACAGACGTTGAGGAAACCAATTGAGAGTCAACTCGGGAAATATAACGTACATACTTATTTATGTTACTATGGAAAAAATAAAAGAATTTGGCTCTTACTCACGTTGTAATCTTGAACCTCGAAATCTAAAAGAGCCATTTTAGCCTTTCTTAAACTCTCGGGAACTCAGTTCCGTGTATTTATGCTAATGACTTAACCTACGTATGAGTTGCAGGCGAACTTAAAATTGAAATATTCTTTAGATGAACCTTTAAAACTACAGACTTTTACAAGTTGTCCGACTTTGTTTAGTAAAGATTCTTTCGAAAGGCTAAATTACTTTTGGAAAATTTTTCCAAATCAAAATTATCCCTACAGGAAAAAGTCTGCCGGTGTGATATCACACGGTCTTGGTACCCAATCGACCGAAAATTATTTGCTCACCGAAGTGTTCTCTCTATAATTTTGAAGAAATATGGACCGATGATTCCTGCGGCTCACAAACCACACCAAACTGTTGAGTTTTTTGGCTGAAATGGCAGTTCTTGAATCTGTTTAGGTTGATTTTCGTCCCAATTACAAATTTTATTTATATACCCATTGAGCCAGAAATGGCCCTCATCGTTTATAAAATTTAGGTCGAAAACGTCAGATCTTCTTGGAACTTTTCAAGAGCCCATAGAGCGGAGCGATACCGCTTGGGAATTTCGAGCGGCTTAACTTTTTGCGCAAGCTGTATTTTGTATGCTTTCAATTTAAGATCTCGACTTAAAATGCACCAAGTCGTTCCTTACGCCAGCTCGAGTTCCTATGAACGGCGCCGAATCGTCTGAATGCGAATCTGTCTAACGGCCTTGACACTGGTCTACTGTCCAATTGGTCTTATTATATTTTATAACACAAAATCACATTAGTTGACTGAAGAATATCGTAGTAGTGATCTCATGTCACTTCTGCTGAAATATGCTGATTTTGTGGGAATGAGAATTACTACTCCATTGCGAGTATGATATTTGTATATAAATGTATTTGTATTAATTTAATATTGATTGGTTTTTTTTCTATTGTTAATTGCAGTTGGTTGGAGGAAACGGAAACGAATATCACTTCAAGCACAGGACATTGCCGCACGCTCGCACAAGGCGAAGCATCACACACACGCGACTCTTGAAGAGCCATCCATTGGTGAGTATATGTTTTAACACAATTTGTTTCTATGAAAAGGAATTTTTGGCAAATATATTCGTATATACCGAAAGTTTTAGGTTCCAAAAATAGGTTGTTCCTGAAGGGGTTACATGGGTTTCCTCGGGCAAAAAACGGCCTTTTTTCAATATTTTTTTTACATATAGAAAATGAAATATTTTAATGAAATTTTTTTTATTTAAAATACTCATATTTAATAAACTTTTGTAAGATTTTCAAAAAAAAATATCAAAATGGCAGTCATTACGACGCCATTTCCGGCAGTCCCTCGGAAAAAAGGTGCATCCGCGTTGTCAGCAGAACTTCCTTCAAAATCATCTGAAATAAAAATAAAAAATACGTGTTTTAGTAAGCACAATAAACTAGGTATTGGACGAAGGAAAAAAAAATGAAAATTGCATTTTTGGCGGACGTTTTTATAAAAAAATACAAATTTCGTTGAAAATTTCTCTACATTTTTTTTAAATAGTTGTAATTAAAAAAAAAAATCCTTCAGTCAAAACCTTGTAAATGATATCTTGAAGATCTGTATCAAATTTTATCAAGATCGGTTAAGTAGTCCGCGAGAAATCTTGACAACGGACTTTGAAAACATAGTTTTGAGAAAAACGTGTTTAAAGACGGCTCGAGCGCACAAGTTCTCAAAGACTGTATCTCCGAAATTATTAGTCCGATCAACTTGAAAATTTAGGACAATATTCTAGAGATGTTATAGAATTTAATAAGACAAAAAAATTTCGATTTTTTGAAACTGTGAAACCCATGTAACCCCTGAAGTGAAGTTCCACAAAAAATTTGTCTCCCGAGTTGTTAGTTCTCGGAGATATGACGCCGTTGTCGAGTTCAGATATTGAGGGGGAGACGTAGATTTTGAAGAATAATTTAAGAATTTTAAGGTTATGAACAAAATCTTACTATTTTTTGTGCAGAGTAGTATACACTAAAACATAATAAGATCTCAATCAAATCTCGACAGTTTTTCATCACATCTCGATTGAAAAACGTTCGTTTATTCAGCATTGTTGATCGTTTTTATTTGCTCACGTGTGTAGAAGATCCTCAGGCATACTCCACGCTTGGAGGTAAATGCAGTTAGTCTGCATGTGGGCATATTTCCATATTTCAGCTCATTTCAATATACCTGCATATTAATCAAATTTCATTGAACCGCAGGCAATGAAATGAC
The DNA here is from genome assembly GCA_027475135.1 of Bactrocera correcta. NCBI lineage: Eukaryota > Metazoa > Arthropoda > Insecta > Diptera > Tephritidae > Bactrocera > Bactrocera correcta. The sequence continues at coordinate 108,745,051 of CM050323.1, forward strand.
TGTTGAATTGGATAATACAATTCGAATGCTAGGAAATTGCATTCAGTAGCAGTCCATTGAAGTGAGGGTTTACCCACGCCTGAAGACAGCCAGACGTATGTATGTACATATGTATGTATGTACATAGTCAGGCGAATGACGAGTAATGCAACGCAAATACAAATGTAAATAACAGATTGCCAGTCGATTAACTCTGCGGTAGTTATACGCCAACACAACCAGCAATCACGCATCAATCGGTGAATCATCGGAGGAGTAGGATTTGCATTTGCTTCCGGCATGCTCGGCGTGTGGGTGTAGATATGCTCGAAAGGCTTACAGCGAGCTTATTATTTCTATTTTAGCGAGAGCCAACTTGAGGTTTAGTATTTTGGTTATGTTTGGTTTTGGATTCGTGGTCACGGCGAGAATCGAAGTCAAGTTTTGTTTCTCACTCACATATAGACCCTTATATAGCTGAAGCCGATATTGGTGAGTTCTGTGCGTATGTTAGGTTACTTAATTAATGCTGGCTTAATGATTACGTGTCTGTTAAAGAAAAGCAGATGTCACAGAGAGTCCAAAGCTTAAGCCGACATTTGCATGCCTAGATGTACGAGTACGAGTGAATTTGTGAAACTTTTATTGAGCAGCCTTGACATGTGAGAGAATATGATACTAGATGAAATCAGTGCTTTTACATATGTAAATATGTGTGATTAAATGTCTTGCGAGAATTCTTAGAAGGTCTGTATACTAGTTTACATTATGCAAGTATGAACAACAAGTATACAAAGCTCTAAGAGTACAGTCAGTGTCTACACTGAGTATTTCTGTAAACAGAAAGTCTTATTGAACATACAGAAACATGGAAGATATGAGAAGTAGATCAAAAAAGGTTGAGACATTTGAATGGGGGCATCTTTGAAAATGCTATTGGAAGTAAATTTAATTTAAAATATATTTTCTAAGGATGTGAAAGGCATTAGGAATAGTAGATAGGGCACTATCTATAAAATTGATATGAACATTGAGATGCTCAGAGTAGTTGAAGATTGTACAAAAAAGAAAATGATGTGATGTACTAAAAAAATTGTTAGATTCCATAGAGTACCTCGAACAAAGCAACGGGTTTTTCAATAAGAACGCCACAAAAGGAATATCAATGAAATTCTTTATTCCTGTGAAAGTTCATTCGATGTCATTATGTATGGAACTCGATTTCTTTTGCATAAATACCACGGGCACGCTTGCAGAAGTCCAGACGCTGAACCCAATTTTCAACGGTTTTCAAGCATAAATCGGCCGATACATTTGCTATTTCAAGTTCGATACTCGTACTCATGAATCGTCGCTGGGTTGCTGGCATAAACCATAGACTTGACGTAAGCCCACAAGAACTGGTCTAACGACTTCAAATCGCACGACCGAGGCTGCCAATTGTCTGGGCCATATCGTGAGATGACATGTTCACCAAATTTGGTTTTCAATAAATTGATTGTGACAGTCGCTGTGTGGCTTGTGGCGCCGTCCTGTTGTAACCACATATGTATAGTCTAAGTCCATATCATTTAATTCGGACCAAAAATATTAGGTTATCATTGAGCCGTAGCGATTCATATTCACAGTAACGTGCCGGTCTAGATCATCACGGAACAAGTATGGCCCAATGAAACCACCGACGTATAAACCGCAACAAACCATAATTTTTTCGGGATGCAATGGTGGTTCATAGAGTACGTGGAGGTTTCTGCCTGACCAATGATGATTTCTCGATGCAAATTCGGATAATTTTCAAGTTGTTGCTCAGCCCAATTCACGAATATAGCACAACTACAAGTAGCACAATTCTGGTGGTCAAGTGGCTTCAGTTCTTGCGTCAATTTGATCTTGTAAGGATGTAGGATCAAGAACTTTTAACAAAATTCGCCACAACGACGTCATAGAGTTGCCCAACGCTTGAGAACCACGTTTGAGAGACTGATTTCGGTCTTCCTCAATTGATGCGCTAGCGGAAGCAATATTCTCGATACTACAGGCACTTTTTTGTCTTACTGACACAGAAACATTTTGTATATTGCCTGTGGGTTCAAATTTTTCCACTAGACGCTCGATTGATGATCTGACAACACGATTATGACGACCATAAACGGGACGTAGCGCTCTTGAAACTAAGGCCACTGACTCCGAATTTCGGTAGTAAATTTTAATAATTTTGACTCTTTGTTAGATCGTATATCTTTCCATGATAAAATGACAAACAATACCGTAGTGAAATGTCAAAAGAGCGAGAAAAACTATGTTGTCATTTGCTATCCATATCGGTCTACTTTTGTAGCGTCGCTATTGAAAACCCCGTTATATCATATCACATTGATAGTAGATGCCCTCTCTTTCTCTCAATCTAATATTAACGAAATTGCATATATTAATCAATAGTCAGCTTAAAAGTGAGAATGGATGGTTTCGACTGCTTATTCTTCTAGAATGCCATACTAAGATTGTATACTAATATACGAGTACGTATTTACTTACAGGTTCACACGGCAGTTCAACAGCCGGGATTCAAGCGCGTCAAACGTGGTCTGCGGCCGGCGATTCCCGCTATTCATGGTCTCCCATTCGAGTCCACTTTTGGCGCAAAACCGATTGGACTGGAACCAAGTGATCCGTATTTCCCCTTACAATGGTATTTGAAGAATACGGGACAAAATGGTGGCAAAATGCGTTTGGATCTCAATGTGCAGGCCGCTTGGGATCAAGGTATAACCGGCAAAAATGTTACGACCGCAATAATGGACGATGGTGAGTGTGTAGAACAAAACAAAAAAAAAAAACGGTTGGTTAACTTCTTGTTTCCGTTTTCTTGTAGGTGTGGACTACATGCATCCCGACTTGAAGTTCAACTATGTAAGTATTATAATATAGATATTTTTAGGTTATAAACGATTTATTTTTGTTAAGTTATGTTTTATTAAATTGGTGAGCTAAATTTGAAACTAAGCTATACCAACCTAAACCCCAACCATCATTTTTAGAGCGTAAACAAAGCTTTTCCTTTGTCCCGTTTAGACGCAACGAACCCTCAATATTATGCGAAATGTCTATTTTTGTCGAAAAGCCGGCCATAACTACGCTGGACCAATGGACCTTCGCCATTCGTTATTTTTAACTTTTATTTCGATGCTTTTTGCACATTTCATGCTCAAAATCACTCACACATACCCACTTTACATGCCTAAAAATAATATATATATGCATACATACTTATTCTCTATACTTGTTAGGGTAGGAATTTGTACGAGTCACGCACATCAAGTAGCGGCCTTTTAAATTGTTGTGACAATGTACTTTTGACTGTGTTTACTTAAGAGCTCGTTACAGTTTTGAATGTTTAACCTTTCACCTTTTAGGGCAGCCTTCACGGCTGCCTCTTTAGAATGTTTGTTGTTGCCGGCATTAAAATGCGGGCAAATGGCAGTCTACTGCTATGTGACACGTGAGGTCATTTCGCGAGTGTTGCGGAGCTAAAGTGCACATTTCTTCATGTTTATGCTTCATTTTTCACATTAATTATTTGCACGCAACTATTTGCGAAATTTTCGCACTAGCGCAATTGCGAGAAGTTAGGTTGTGGTCATAGCGCAAGTCTGTGTCGTGGGTAAGCTTATACAGCATATATATGGTACTAGAGGCTTGAGCAAGTAAGGCCGCGAAAGATATAGTAATGCACGGCTAAAAGGTGACCCACTTTGAGGCTCCCTTAAAGGTTATCTTTTTTGTTTTAAGAAAAAACGCAGATACTTCAATTTAATGCGGAATGTTTCTTATCATTTGAAAAAACATTTTTAGCATTTTTTTTTGAAGATTATCTCTTTCAAATCTTGGGTTCGGTTACATTTGCGATAGTTCATCGATTGAGTTCAATTTTCGATGACTCGTTCGAGCGTTTCGACTGGTAACTGGCGAATGATATACGTGATGTTATGCTCCAAGGCCTGAACCGAAGTGGGATTGTTCGCATCAATATAAGACTTAATATATCTCCACAGGGGAAAGTTTAAAGGTGTGATATTACACGATTTAGTAGTCAATCGATAGGCCCAAAACGTGAAGTTATCTGCTTACCGAAGTGTTCTCTCAATAAATCCGCTGATTGATGCGATGTGTGGGAAGTGGTTTCGTCTTTTTGAAATGTCGCCGATATAAAGAGCTTCAATTTCAGGCATCAAATCAAAAAGTCGGTTATCATGGTACGATAACAGGCCCCATTGACACTTACGTTCTCACTGGCATAATTTTTGAAGAAATATGGATCGATGATTCCACCTGCCCACAAGCCACACAGAACCGTTGTTTTTTCTGGATAAAATGGCAGCTCTTGAATCTCCTCAGGTTGCTCTTCATCCTAAATGTGGAAATTTCGCTTGTTTACATATCCGTTGAGCCAGAAATGGGCCTCATCGCTGAACAAAATTTGGCTCGAAAACGTCAGATCTCCTTGGAACTTTTCAAAAGCCCATAGTGCGAACGATATCCGCTTAATTTTTGCACAAACTGTAATTTGTACGCTTTCAATTTAAGATCTCGACGTAAAATGTGCTAAGTCGTTCGATACGTCAGTCCGAGTTGCTGCGAACGGCGCCGAATCAACTCTCCACGGTTTTCGTGTACACTCTCAGCTGCGGCGGGTATATTTTCTTCACTGTGTGTAGGACGTGATCTATTCGATCGAATATCATCCAATAATGAATGCTGGGCCTCAAGACGGGTGATGGTGTAGCGAAGCGAGAAACACATTTTTTACAGAACGTAAATTTTCGCAAGAAAGTTGAACGATTTGTAAACGTTGTTCCGGCGTAAGTCTTTCCATGATGAAATGCCAAACAATAGTGAACAAAATTAGGATGACAGCTTGACACGACTCACGCGTGGTCTGTCAAGAAAAGATTGTTCAAAAAGGTACCTCTACTCGGTTCACCTGTATATATATGTATATATACTTTGTTATCCTACTGTATTTCTTTTGTCCCGCGATCGCCACTGTCACCCAGTCTTAAGAAAGTTCACTGCAAAACCATTTGACATTTTTTAGCAACCAAATTTACTGAGTTTGTATGTTTTTGAGTACATACATTGTGTTCGAAACTTTTTAAAACATTTTAACATTTGGCAAAGTGAGAAAGTCAACCCTTTAATTTTAGTATCCTAACCGCTTAGATATTATGTGAGATTAAAACAATCACCAAATTAACGGTATTTAAGGCTGTTTAGCCACAAAAAGGTTGTTGGGCAAATGAAAATTCAGTCAACCACATAAATTTTTGGATATCCTCGCGTAAATAGAACGCCTAGAGTTTTACGGGTGACACAAAGAAGAAGGGAGCAATTCCAATTAATGAGAATCTTATCAGCTGTTAAGCTTTTTGTAATTAGAAGTTAAATCCGGCCACCCACTAATTTTTTTTCAGGACAAATTCAACCGATAATCAAAATATAATTAGAAAAGGTTTTCTATTCTTCCATTGCGTCGCATTATGCGGCATAGCATTTTTTGTTTAAAAATTTCATTGTATTTGTAAGCATAAAAATTATTTAAAGCTTTAGTCCAAACATTTTTTGATACGCAACTTTATGTTTTTGCTTTTCAGAATGCCGAGGCTAGCTACGACTTCAGCAGCAATGATCCCTTTCCCTATCCGCGTTATACCGATGACTGGTTCAATAGGTGAGCTAATCTCTTCGTAAGCCTTCTACGAGCTTTTATGTACACAAATAAGCACACATAAACACACGTAAACATGTATATACACACATTATTACTATGACGCATTCTAATGTGAAAGAGTGCGCATTCAACAGACATAAATATTGCAGACACACATTTTATGTCACTATTATGACACTCCAATGAGTGTCCACCTGTAAAATATTCATACTTTTAAGATGCGCCCTTGGCGTTTATTTCCTCACGTTTCGTCAACCACTATTCGGGTATTATCACATTCGTTTAATTTCGTCTTCTCCCTTTTGCTCTTGTAGTCATGGCACTCGTTGCGCTGGCGAAGTGGCTGCTGCCAGAGATAACGGTATATGCGGTGTTGGCGTGGCTTATGACAGTAAAATTGCAGGTAAGTTTCATCTTTCGGTCACGCTTACATACACTTGTGTGTGTGTTTTGGCCTTAAGGAAAATGTGTAATGTGTTGCGAAATCGTTTATTCCCTTCGCAGATTGCATGTTGTAACGGTTATTACATGGATTTTATTATGTATATATTAGGTTGGTTAAAAAAAAAAAAATTTTTTTTCGCTTGGTACTCTGAAAGATAGGTTCTAGACACCTCTAAGAAAATTTCTCAGAGTAATTGAATGCCCTTCAGAAAAGGTCTCGGAAACCGAACCGTTTAAAAAATATTATAGGTTGAAATGTGACTATTTTATGTCAAATTTTCTTAGAGGTGGGATCTACCTCTATCTGTCAGTGTACCAAGCGAAAATTTGTTTGTTTTTTTGACCCACCCTAATATTATATATATAGTATTGCAGACATGTGTTATACCAAATTTTTATGTTTTCAAAATCAAAATTGCAAAATTGATCTGAATTTCAATCCGATCAAAATGGGAGGAATTGAAATAAACTGATGTTTGCTCTATATTAATAAATTATTCATATAGAAAATGAGCGCACAGTTGGATAAAAAAATATTCCACCTTAAATCTAATATATTGATATAAGATGAGAGAGTAGTTTTTTGGGATATACGAATAATAATTAAGGAGAGAACCATGTTGGCAACATTTAGCGTACAATTAAAGGGAAAGGAAGAAAAGTGAAGCGCTTTTCACTGATGTATAGACAGGGATTATTAAAATATAAGTCGAGAATTTTGTACTTGAGCAGCCCCTGTTGATCAGGTTGGTCATCTCCACCTCTCTGGCCCCAACACCAGCCTTTTGCCAGACTTAAACCTCTTTGTATTAAGTCGCAGAGAGTGTCCTCGAACTAGAAAAGCTAGTAGACCGTCCTCGGCAAGGCTCCATAACTGTGAGAATAGCACTCCAGTCTACAGACAGCCCTTGTAGAACCAAGACGAACTCTTTTATCTCCGTGGTTTCAGCTATTTTGGCGCAGTACGGCCTCTATTCATCTACGCACCGGTGCTGCTTCCGAGGTTAGCAAGTACAGAGCAGTATTGGTTGATTGAGTAGGCAAATGGGTGAATGGGTGAAATTTTTAGTGCCTTATTTCGTAATTCCCGATCTTTTCCGTATTTTTTTAGTAAGAAGGAAGTTAGACTAATTGGACTGTAGGATTATGTCCGTAAATAGTCCTTTCTTCCTACCTTGGTTAAAAAGATTACCTTCGCGGTCCTCCATATTCCAGGGATGTACGCCAGTGCGAAGCTATCCTCATCATCCGAACAAGGTGTGACAGTAGAACCTGCTCTCCCTGTTGTAAGAGTTTTTTCCAGCATCGTCCACCCCCGGAATGAGTTCGCAGTAAACAATTGCCTTGCGATTACCCAATCTAAGCGAGATGGGTTGTGTTCGACTTCGGGTAGACACTGGTCTTTCCGAAATGCTTCCGGGAAGTTCGCTCGCAGAAGTGCCGTAGCTCTTTCTGCCACGCTGGTCGTATACATACCGTCGCATCTTTTAGTCGCTAATACTCGTACTCTGTCAGTCTTGCCTCTGGTGAGAGTCTTGTGCAGCCTGGCTGCTTCAGGTGAAGAGCTGACGCTTGAGCATAATCTCCTAAAGTTTGCCTGTTTTGCAGAGCTAATCCTCTTGTTATATGGCGTTAGTTTGTATTATATATTTATTCTAAGACCTGAGAGTTTGCTTGACCACCAAAGATAATTGAGGCTGTTGGCGGTAGTCTTCAGGGGGCAGCTGCATTGGTATGCGTCTATGATGAGCTAGTTTAGCGCAGACAGTCTGATTTTTAGTCCTAGACCCGTAACACTTCATTTTGCCGCTTCCCGCCAACATTTCTTTCTTATTGAAATTAGAATTATAACTTATAGAAAACCTCAATTAACACTGAGCTGCTTACTGTGACTCTATTACATAGTCGTACAATACATTTTCTGAGTAAGGTATAGTAATTAGGCCAGTAAGCTTCTAGACTTAGCTAGCGCCTTCTTTATGCCCCAAAAATTTTATTTTTGCCATTAGCCACATTTTTTGGTCAAAAGTAGAAACATTTAACTTTACTTTGAATTCGAAAAAGATCGCCATTGAAAAAACATTCCGTGGCAATGTGGAAATGTTGCGGTTTGACAACCACAAGGGGGTTTGAAGCTAATTTTCATTCTAAAAGCATTTTAGTTTAAATCTGATTAAGGCAAAATGTTCGGCCACTAAAATGTAAAATCCTGCGCAAATATTGTCACAGCTCTTAGCTTCCTAAAAGCACTAATTGATTTACATATCTACATATGTATATGCTTTACATATGTCTGTGTGGTTTTAGCAACCGTTAACCATATGTTGCCACTGTTACCACGCATATCCTTGACTCAATTTCACTTTTACATTCCGTAGGCATACGCATGCTGGATCAGCCGTACATGACCGACTTAATCGAGGCCAATTCGATGGGTCATGAACCGCATAAAATACATATATACAGCGCATCCTGGGGACCCACCGACGATGGCAAAACCGTGGACGGACCGCGCAACGCCACCATGCGTGCCATAGTACAAGGCGTGAACGAGGTAAGTGAATTAATGAGTGGAGGCGAGCTATAAAGGCATGCCTATGTATGTGCATACTCAAGCGAGCTAAATCAATTTTTGCCCTGGCACATGCTCATACATACATACAAACATAGGGGGAATTAAGTGAAACTTGTTATATTCACCAACATGCCGAATATTACTCGCCGATTATACAGACACATATATAGGTGTAAGTGCTTATGTATGTGTGTACAAGTATTGCTATGTTTATACAAGTGGCTTTTAACGTCCGCACATATGCTTGTATGTATGTATGTGTGTACATGGGCTTGTGCTGTGAGCATATGGCATCCGCCTAACTTCGTTAACATGTAATATTCGTTGTTCTCCCGCAGGGTCGCAATGGTTTGGGCAACATTTACGTGTGGGCCTCGGGCGACGGCGGCGAGGAGGACGACTGCAATTGTGATGGCTATGCGGCGTCTATGTGGACAATTTCCATTAACAGCGCCATTAACGATGGACAGAATGCACACTACGATGAGAGTTGTAGTTCAACGTTGGCCAGCACATTTAGTAACGGTGCCAAGGATCCCAACACTGGCGTGGCCACCACGGACTTGTACGGCAAATGCACAACCACACATTCCGGCACGAGTGCGGCGGCACCGGAGGCAGCCGGCGTGTTTGCGCTGGCACTCGAGGCAAAGTAAGTAGAGGCTGAATCAAGTGGTAATTTTACTAAGTATGTATTTAGTAAAGAGCTCTTTTAAATTGCTGTAAATATTACTTTAAGTTCGGAAAACGTCTCTTGAACCGACCGTCCCACCGAATTAGTGGAATAGTATATTAAGGTATATTGTTTGACGACACAGTGAGTTAAGTTTTAGAAGATCTAGCGGCTCATGAGACTGTTTTAGAGGAAAATGGATCTTCGCCTTTTGTTTGAAACTATTTATACTCAATTTGTCAATCGTTTCTTTTGGCGCCTTAGTTCTGAGTATAAAACCAGTTCCTGAGCCTACACTTTTTTCGGATTATTCTTTATTGGCGTAGACATCACTTACGCGGTTATAGCCGAGTTTACAAAAGCGCGCCATTCGTTCTTCCTTTTCGCTGTCTTGTAGATTCTAAGTGTAGCCAGGTTTTTGTCCACCTGGTGTTTTCAACGGAGTGGAGGTCTTCCTCTACTTCCCCCCCGGCTACTGCGTCGAATACTCTGAGCTGTGGCTGGAGTGTTTTCATCGATTCGTACGACATAACCTAGCCAGCATAGCCACTGTCAATGTCTTCGTATATCTCGTACAGCTCATCGATCCATCGACTTCGGTATTCGCCGTTGCCAATGCGCAAAGGCCCATCATAAATATACCGTAGAACCTATATCTCTAAAGCTCGTCTGAAACTTCGTGTGGTCTCGAACGGCTCGGTGAGGTCATTCCCGAAGCTTCAAGCTTTAGTTAGGTTAAAAATTACAGCTGATCCTATATTTAGTGGATCCATCTCAGATCTCAGTTTTAATCGAAAAGATGTAATAAATAATATTCCGCAATTAATTTTTATTTGCAGCCCATCGCTCACATGGCGAGACATTCAGCATTTGACAGTGTTGACTTCCAAGCGTAATTCACTATTCGACGCTAAGAATCGCTTCCACTGGACTATGAACGGTGTGGGTCTGGAATTCAATCACCTCTTCGGCTTTGGAGTTTTAGATGCTGGCGCTATGGTGACCTTGTCCAAGCAATGGCGCTCAGTGCCGGCGCGGTATCACTGCGAAGCTGGGGAAATTGTGGAACCAAAGTGAGTAGAAACGGCGTTGAATTCGAGTAAAATACATATAATTATATATATTTAATATATATTTCTATTTTAGTCCAATCTATACCGGGCGCTCAATGTTTCTGGAAATAAAAACGGATTCTTGCAAAGGCACCGACACCGAAGTAAATTATCTGGAGCATGTGCAGGCGGTGATCTCCGCCAATGCCACGAGACGAGGCGACTTAGAGCTATTCCTCACTTCGCCGATGGGTACTAGGTGAGTAACTAGCGATTGGCTTGATAAAGCTATAATTACTAAGCTTTCATTATTAAATTGTTATTTTTTTTTTTTTTTTTTTGATTTTAGATCCATGATACTGTCGCGTCGCGCCAATGACGATGATCATCGTGATGGCTTCACAAAATGGCCGTTCATGACCACACACTCATGGGGCGAGTACCCACACGGCACGTGGAAATTGGAGGTATGCAATGACGTTCTCACTTAATTTTGTTTATAGATTTACTTAAACATTTGTATGTGTGTTTGCATGTCTAGGCACGTTTCAATTCACCGCAGCCACGCTCCGGCTGGCTTATCGAATGGTCGCTTGTGCTGCATGGCACCAAGGAGGCGCCCTATCGCACACTCTCACCCGCTTCGCCGCACTCCAAGCTGGCTATCGTGAAAAAGGCGCACGAGGACCGCAAGATGAAGTAGACAGGTCAACCACCGAAAAGCGAAAAATTCACAAGAATTAACTAAATCAAAAATCCATGTGCGGGAGGAGGAGGATCAGGGCCGAAATACAGTAGAGCAAACAAAATGAAAAATGTGTGGTGATAAAAAGAGCCCAAAGTTAATGCAGGTGGCAAGGCTGCAAACCAGAGTTTCAATAGAAAAGCAAATACAAATTTTCAGTTGTCAAACACATAGAAAACAAAAACAATATACAATGCTTTAACAAAGCAATGAAAACAACAAATCTGAGCAACAACAACTGGCGTGAAGTATTCGAGTGAGCAACTGTTGCAGGAAAACTGAGCGCGAGCAATTTTTTTAGGAAATTTTTCACTTCAAACTTTTTTTAATAGTGAAATTATTTTTTTAAATTTTTACTAAAAAGTTCAAATAATTTTCTAATAGAAAAAAGTTTCTATAAATATATATAGACAATTTCACCGTTTTATAGTAAATGCCTAAGCTATTTGATCTTTGAAAATGTGATTGTAAATACATACCTACTTACTTACATACCGACTTGTAGCGCTAACATAATCTGTTTAATATTTTCTTTCAATAAAATAAATTTGTTTACAATTGCAAAAGAATTCTATGCATAACTGTCTTACACTTACAACGCACATGAAGTTTAGACACATTATATTTGCATAAAAAATACATACATACAAATTTATTATAATTATAAAAAAACAAAAAAAAAAAGTTTATTTAAAATTATATATTATTATTTTTTTTTTTTTAGAAAAATACTTAAAAAAAAATAAAGTAAAATATTTTTTTATATTTATTAAATTAAATATATATATATATTTATTAAATTTATATTAATAATTATTAATTATTTGAAATTATTTTAATTTTTTATTATTGTAAGTTTTTTTTTTTTATTTTTGGGCATTTGTTTTACATAAAAACATAATTTAAAAAGAATTGAAAGAAATATATGCATACATACAAATATATATGGATGTTTATATTTTTTTAATATATGTACATATATGAGAATTATAATAAAAAAACTAAATCATAAAACAAATGTTTTTTTTTTTTATTTTCTACTATAAAATTTTTAGTTTTTCTGTTTTAATTGTATTTAATAAAAGTTATATGCACTATACATATTTTTTTAATATTCATATATAAACCATAATTAAAAGTTGTAACTATGAAAAAAAAAAAACAAAAAATCAAAAATATCTATATTTATAATATTATTTATATATACATATATGCAAGGAATTAAAAGAATTTAATTAAAAAAATAAGAATTATTATTATTTAAAAAAACCCAATTATGATAAATTAATAAATATTATTTTTTTTCTTTTCACTTTATTATTTTTTATAATTAAAAATAATATTTATTATTTTTTTATTCATTCAGTTTTTTAATAATAATAATAATAATTTTTTTTATACAAATTTTTATCTCTTCTGTTTCCGATTAATTAAAAAAATATAGTTGTTAAAATCTTAAAAAATAACACATATATATTTTTTAAGACGCATGCTATATAAAACGGGTTAATAAAAAACTAAAATAATTAAAAATATATTGTTTGCCATTTAATTTATAGATAAAAAAATTAAAAATAATTTAAAATTTGTTTATTAAAATTAAATTAAAAAAATTCAAATCAATTTTTTTATTTTATCTTGGACATTAAATTTACAAAAAAAAAAAAATTAAGAATTAATATTTGAAAAATAAACTTCAAAGAATTTTTTTTAAGAAAAATTTTTAAAATACAAATTTTTTTTTCAAAGAAAAATTTCTAAAATAATAATTTCTTGAATGAAAAAAAATCTTTAAAATTTAAAATTTAATTATTTTGGAATGAATTTTTAAAATATTAGTTCTTTAAAATTATTTTTTATTTAAATTGAATGTCCAACGTTAAAGAAAAATATTTTGTATAAATAAAAAAAAAAAAATAATTTTTTGAAAAAGTAAATTTTTTTAGTGAAAAAAAAACTTTCGAATTTATTTTTAAAATGAATGAAAAAATTTATTTTTTGATTTTAAAATAAAATACTTTTTTTTAAATTTTTTTTTATTCTTTTTTTTGATTTTTTAATATTTTTTCTTCAATATGAAACTTTTTATTCCCCCTAGTATCTTTATAATACCCCCTCTTTTTATATTTTCTAATTTTTAAAAAATGCCCAAATAAGCGCATTAAATGCCCTTTTAGCGCACTTCTTCATCTTAATCTTACTAACGGTATATTCAGCAAGCGTAATACACATAACTGCATATATGTATTTTTGTGTTCTTCCGCGCAGAGTGTATATACATATGTATGAAAGTTAACTAAATTATATTGTTAATTAAATATAAATAAAAAATGTAAAGAAACTTCACTCACCAACACATATATGTATTTGTATGTATACTAAGAACCACTCCGAACAATTTGATTTTTAAATGCGTAAAAAACAATTTTAAAAAGAAATTTCTAAAAACAAAAAATACATAAACAAACAAATGTAATATAACTATATAAACATATAAATGCAACTATCTAAACGCCTAAATGTATACAACTGTATTAACAAATTAATTAAACTTTAATACTTTAACTTGAGGCCATTTAGGAGCTCCTAGCTGTAACTATATACATACATATTTACATATATACAAGTTAAGTTTTAATTTTATGGCTGAAACTTCCTTTCCAACTGTTTCTTTATATTTATATATATGTATATGAACTCCAACTGTAAACATATAAACATTCTACATCTACACATATATACATATACTTATATATATAATATACATACATACATATATGTATACAAAACTATAAATAATGTGTGTAGAAGCGGAAACACTCATTTGGTGACGAAGCACTGTACTTAAATAATTATAAAAACAACATATACATACATACATATGTACATGTAAAATGTTTAAACGAGTGTAGGAGCGTATGTATATTTAGTTGAATTTTATGTAGAGTTTAGCTCTTAGTTTGTTGCAAAATGCAAAGTGTAATGAATGTCTTCAGCACAGTGGGGCAAAATGTGATGCTCACGGTACAAAGTGCAAAAAAAAAAAAAAAAACAACAACAAAAATAAGAAAAATCTATTAGAAAAAGCTAAATAAAATTTATAAATAATGTTTGCCTAGGCGTTTGCACATTTCTTTAGATTATTTTTTGCTGAAACTGCCAGGGCTACATTTTCCGTTAGAATATTTTCCAGCAACATTTGATTTCTTTCGGGGGCCAAAGACAACATTTTTTCCAAATTCGTAAGCTACAATCTTCGCGTTTATGCAGTTCTATTGAAAAAACAAAAAAAAAATCAAAAATAAAAATAAAAACAATACGAAGCGTATTGTTGTAAGTGTGTCGCAGGTGAACACACTCCTTGAGATTCTGTATGTCAAATGTTATGCAATGTGTGGTGAATAGCAGTCGATGTTAATTGTTAAAGTTTGTGGATGACAGCATATACATACATACATCATACATATATACATACAAACAATAAACCAATTGCACATGCACACACACATATGCAAACTGAGAAATAATATTAAAAGCAAGTAAAAAATAGCAACAAATGTATATGCAAAGTATATAAAATGAAGATAAATGTTTATAAAAGTATATAAAAAAATTAAAATAAAAATAAAGAAAGCAAAATATATATAATTTATATATAAATATATATAAATAGAGAATGCAGCTGTATTATGTATATGAGGTGAAATGTGCAAGAATTAATTGTATAGAATTAAATAAGCTAAAACAGGCATACCTAAAATAATATTTACAGCATAAGTACATACATACATATATACATATATATTAATATACAGACACATACCTAAATATAATATAATATAATAACAATAATAATAATCTATATAATCCTTTGATGTTGTAGATACTATTTTAGTTAAAAAATACAAACATATATTTATTTGCAAGCATACCAATACATACGTAATATTTATTTCAATTGATTTCACCGAGCCACAAACACTAACTCACACACACACACACACACACACATACAAATGCACACCTAAACATAATATGTAGCAAGCGTACTCGTAGTTTAGTATGTTTAGTTGTTTTCTTTCGAATTCTAAATACATATTTACTAGGTTTTGTAAATAAATAAAAAGTTCTATTAATTATGGTATACTCATTGCAAATGGTTTCCACTCTTTATGAATATCTGCTGTTTACCACTACCCTGTTATACCCACATACATATGGCGCCGTGGCTCTCTAGTTCTTCAAAGTATGTACTGAGGAGTAATTTTATTCAATGAAACACTCTTTGTTTAAGGTTAAATTAAAGCTTAGTTCCTGGACCATCCGGTGTTTGGAGTACAACCTCAGACCTTGTTTTCAATGAACGAAAGCATTATTCGGTGTAATGTATACGGTCCAATGGATTCCAATAATGTACGGAGTCGAAACTGTAGTAATCTCTACTCCTACATCCGTCTAAGTTCGATCCAATAGTAAAATATTCGGGCATGGGAAACGCTTTCTAACCTCTTTTAGGCGCTCGCGAACTTAATTAGAGAGTGCGTACAATTAATAATTACTAAAAACTCATTTTTGATATAGTAAAATACGAATAAAAATAGATCTCAGAATTGTCAACGATTGTTCTTTAAAAGTTTGAATGTTTTGTGATGACGGGCTTTTACAACATATAGATGTATTTGTTATATAAATTGTATAACTAAATCTCAAGCAGTAACGAACGGCCAACGGTTAGCATACAACGGAGAATTGCCAAAGACGAAGTGGAGAAAGACGGCGAGGAAACGACTGGCACGCTGTTGTTAACTCAGCTCAAACCGCGTAAGCGGTGTCTACACGAGTAAAGAAGGAGAATAAGTTTGATGTCAACACGAATTACGGCTAGTTTAGGTTAGATGGCTGATCTGGAGAGATCGCGCGTAGACTGCTATATGTAGTACTTTGTGAAGCCATAGGAAAGAAAAACTCTGTGTTCGAACTTATAAATTAACATAACACGTCATTGCCACACAAATTTGCACAGACGTTTAACTTCCATTCCCGCCGGTTCGGTCGAATGTCTGAAGGTAAGCATTCCCAAGTGTTTAAGTCTTGACCTTCCAAACGCGAGACAGTCAAGAAGGAAGTGTTGGGAGAGAGAAGCCATCTCCTGCAGATTGCGTCGGGTAAGATTCCCAGTCTCAGAGCATGTACGCTAATAAGGCAATGGTCTACAATGAGGGCAAAAGATCAACAGCGGCAGCGCAAGCGTCTACAGTGGGCCAGCGTTGATCAAGCTCTCGGGAAGGCGAGCCCCGATTCGCTCCCATTCTACTAATAGCGGTTGTAGGGTGCCTTTCCACGCTAGCTCATCAGCTTTACAATTTCCTGTGACCTGGCACCCACACCAGTTTTATGACAAAGTCACTCGATGCTATTGATAGCGATTTTAGGCACTCATGGACTAACCCTGAACGCAATGTTAATACATAAGTTCAAGGCTAGTATCGCCGCCCTGCTCACGGAGTAAATGGTTATTTCTCTGAAAAAGGCTGAACTCTAGAGCAGTAAATCTACTACTATCTTAATGGCCGCAACCTCGACTTGGCAAACACTACAGTAGTCAGGAAGTCTGAAGCTGGAGTTGATAGAAAGCTTCTGACAGTAAACCCTCAACCAACCTTCGCCACAAGCTTTGGGCCATCCGTAAAGAATTTTGGTTGCTTAGTAAAGAAAAAATCTCTCTTAAGAAGATCCTTTACTTTATTTTCATGTGTCGGGTTAAATAGCAGCTATATTCTATAGTGTTCCAATTCGAACAATATCTTCGGAGATTCCAGCGTTGCTAAATCAAATGTATTCTATGTAATGTTACGTCAAGATTAAAAAAAAAGGTTTGTATAACAGACAATGGTTTAAATATAGTTTGTTAGATTTTATACTAAATTGGACCAATATCGGCGGTTCTGATGAATGATCCAACTTACAAATGCAACTTGATAATAGACCCGCTTCAGAGGATAAATGTTAAGAAAATTAATAAAATACATTTTTGTGAAATGATATACTAATTTCGAATGGGTAAGTAAAAAAAAAGTTATTCAAAGTATTGATCATTGCTTTTACACATTTTGACTATCTTCATGGCAAGTTGTGATGATACGATGCCTATAGAAATTTTCTTCTTTTGAAGCAAACCAATCAGACACCCAATGTTCGTCGGCTGCGTAGGAATCGAAGTGCTACTCAGCCAATGCGTGTCGCATCGATGAAAACAAAAAGTAACTGGTAGAGGCCCAGCCTGGTGAATACGACGGGTGGGGTAGCAGCTCTCAGCCAAGTACTTTGATTATATCCTGAACCGATTTTGCTTCGTGCAGGTGCATTGTAGTGTAACAAAATTACTGTGTCTTCGGACTCATTCTGGTCGTTTTTCGATCAATGCACGGTTTAAAATGATCATTTGGTTTTAGAAACTCATCACATCCTTTTGATTACACCAAACACAGAGCATTGCCTTCATACCGAATCAATCTGTTTTTGCAGTCGATTTTTGTTCCGCATTAAATAAATTCATTTTTCATCGCCAGTGAAAATTTTGAGTGAAAACTGATTTTCTTTTGTGTCTTTGAAGCAAAATTTCACAAGAAATTTCTCGGTTTTCCATTTTTTTTTTATTCAATTCATGTGGCAGCCATTTTTTACACTTTTGGATCTTTCCCATAGCTTTCAAATGGTCTGAAATTATTTGTTGTACAACATTTAATACGGCTGCCATTTGTGTTTGACTCAAAGTGTCATCTTTATTCAATATTTCCGGCAGTTTAGCATCTTCAAACATCTTTGGTGGTCTTCCGCGTTCTTCATTTCTCACATCAAAATCATTATCACTGAAATTGAAACCACCTTTGATAGGCATTCTCTGTTATGAATCTGCATTCTTTATGGCAGTTGACTATTTGCTATAATGAAGCTTAGAGCTTTTTCCGAAGCTTTTTATGGTTCAATGGATGTATGCCTAGCTAAGACACGATGCGAGTATATTATGGAATGAAACAACCGAGTAGCGAGCGAAATAAGATAAACTTGCGTAATACAGGGTGCTGTCGTTTGGCAAATTAGCAGTTAGTAATTATTCCATCCCACAAATTCTTAAACAAAAGTTCTTCCAGCATGACCTCTGACCATCATGAGTTTAAGATTTTTCAACATTTCTGCTACGCTTTCGAAAACCAACAATGGTTTTTAAGTAAAATTAATTGCGAAGACTATTTGCAAAAACCATATTTCACAAATGAATTTAGTAATGATGAGCCAAAAGAACCGATTATTGGAAAACAATTAGTGCAGTAATTAATTTTCGAAAAATTGACCGAACCAACAACGCAAGCTTCTTCTGTTCGTATGTCTGTTAGCAGGGCGTTGACAGAGCGTATCTGTATCTATGTGTGTGCGTGAGCTTGTGGTTGTTGAGAGCAAACACCTTCAATTCTATTATTCGCCGTCGGTTGGAATACTTTCAGCATGCCTAGGCTAACAACAACAATAAAACAAGAATACAGACGAAATATTTAAGCAATTGGAATGCAGGTCAAGCGCACCACTGACCGACCAACAACAACAACAACAACACAACACCAGCAACACCAGCAACAACAGCCACCAAATGAATGGGGAGCAACAAGCGACAACGGAAATATTAAACGCAGCTACTGGCTCGATAATGGCCATAAGCGAGTGCGGGCGGAAGCGCGAGAGAATTGCGTGAAACGGAAGAAATAGCTTAGCTGTGTTCGGGGCGTTGTCGCGGCATCCGATGCGTTCGTCTGGCTGGCGGGCGCCACGTGGTACGGGGTGGGCGTGCTTTGGCCGCTGCTTACCTACTCTCATAAATCATTTTGCCCACATGGATGATAAATTTTCATGCTAATTGTTTTTCGGTTCAGAGTTTGCAAGAAATTCGTGTAATTCGAGGAGCAGCAAGCGAGCTTGTTCCTTTGAACTGCACGCAGTTTTTGTGGCATCTGTTGGTCGTGTGCAAGTTTTTGCTTTCGTTGGCGTTTTTCTTTTCTTTAAGATTCCTTGTAGGCGCTGCCTTTTTACATATGTAACCTTAACCGAGAACACAAAAGCAACAAATAATTGTATATATATTTATGTAAGTGAATATAAAAACTTCTTAAGAAGTAGATAAACGAACATTTTCTGAGAATATTTGTTTTTTTAAAGCAGGTTTGAAGCGATTAAATTAACGCTTTGATTAATTGCTATAACAATAAATTAGTATTTGATGATGAAACTTTTAATCAATATCAATAGAACCATAAATAGATTGGTATTTGGCAGAAAAGCCATCTAGCCTATATACCTGTAAATATAACCACAAAATATCTAAGCTCTACAAAAAATGTCTTTTGTCCTAATTTTTTGTTTTCAAGCGTTAAAATTACTAATTTATTCATTAAGTTATTGAATGTGCTTTTGTTTTTATGATTACATTCTATTTTTATGAATTATCGGCTTATTAATGATAAATTTGCCTACAAAACTTTTTTGCGCATATACATAAAGAGCACATGATTCCCTATCTTTGTCTCCTTACCGAAAATAGGGGGGGTAATAAAATCCAGGCTTGAATATACAAACCGTGATTTGCAATCAACAAACTATTTTACTCAACGAAAATCTTCTTTTGTGATCCAGCAATAACAATTATCATATGCTCAAAACTAAAAAAAAAAAAATCGTCAAATTCACAAAAATGTGTGCCTTCGGACGGTGGAAGTGCTTAGAAGGGTGAATTATCCAATCCAAAATAATATAAAATACATATCAAGGTTAAAACGGTTTTGGTTTTGTTTGATAGTCGAAAGTTATGTGGTGAACATTAAAGCTCCAAATTATAAAGAAATTGTAAAAAAATATGTATTCTGACAAAATTTCTGTCTTTAAGGGGCTATACCAGTGTGACGCATGAAAAATTTGGCGATTTTCGTGTTTTTGTTTAAGAGAAAATACGCAATTGAACATTTCGAACTTCTTTGAACGTAATAAAGTGTATTTTCGGCTATTTTTTAAGATTTTTTTTTTACAAAAAAGTTGAAAAATAACAGAGTTATGGGCTGTCTTCGGAGGGGCCAAAAAAAAGTGCCTCAACTGCTGGCATGATTCCGGCCGAATGAGTAGCTGAAACAAAAAAAAAAAATGTTTATTAAACTTAAATATATTTTCTATACAGTGAACTACGATTTTTGAAAAATATCAAAAATTAAGAAAATGGCGTAATTTGAAAAAAAAATTTTTTTTTTTTCGAACAAATGGTCGTTTTTTTAATGCCAAATTGACAATTTTCAACCAATCAAAAAGATCGTAGTTCATTGTATGGCAAATGTATTCAGAAATACTCAGTTTTAATTTGAAGTCGATCGGTCACTTTCTTGTTGAGTTATGATGTCAGCAATTTTGGAAAATGTCGTTTCGAGAAAAATGCTTTTAAAATTTCACTTATATATGTTTGCGCCTCCGAGCGGTCGCTCTTTAGAACGCTGCCATCCAAAAACTATTTAAGATATGACCTTCCCGATTTCACAGGATATTTATGGAAATATAATCTATCGAAAAAGCAAATAAAAACAATTTTTTTTTTAAAGTGTCACACTGGTATAGCCCTTTAAGGGTAAATATGAGTTAAATAAAATGGATAAATAAACAGACATAATAAATATGTACATACATTATGACAAAAAAGTACTCTCACCAGATGTAATACACTTATGTCATCGATTTTTCCACTTCTCGAAGCAGTTTTCATAATAACTTTTTATGACGTTATCTCCTTCAGTGAATTTTGTTGTACTTCTTCGATTGACTGATAACGGGAACCACAGAGTAGCAATGTCAGTTTAGGGAACAAGAAAAATTCTCGTGGTATGATACTCTTTTTGAAAAAAATTCAGCTTAATCGCGACGAGTGGAACAAGAACGCGTTTCATACCCAAAGTGCTCACCAAAACCATTCGAATGGACTTGCGAGAAATATAGAGCTCTCTTGCCTCCTCGTTAACACTTGGATCATTAGGTCGCCAAGCAACATTTTTTTCGCTTTTTTTTAATTTTTCATCAATTGAAGAGACCGAAGGTCGTCCAGAACACGGCATCAACGATCTCTCGACCGTCTTTGACGGCGTTGAACCATTCGTAGGCTAGTGGTTTTGATAAAACTGAATCACCGTAAGCCTTTTCCAACATTCACAACAATTTGGCATATAAAATCTGTGTAGAAGTACAAAATTTGGGACAAATTCTTTGCTCGGTATTCTTATCCATTGTAAAAATTACAACGCGCTCCACCAACTAAGCAAAAACTTTTTTTTTAAATGTCACTTACTTAGGGATTTATTCGTTAGTTGATACGGACACATATTCAGTTCTTTGAGCACACATGGGAAATATTTGAAAAGTAATTTTTAATTATTGCTTACGTGTCTATCCAGCGGACCAACATAAATAAGTATTGTCCTAAATTTTCAAGTTGATCCGACTAATAGTTTCGGAGATACAGCTTTTGCGAACTTGTGCGCTTGAAATTAGCTAGGCTAACTGCGCCGTCTTTAAACGCGTTTTTCTCAAAACTACATGTTTTCAAAGTCGGTTGTCCAGATTTCTTGCGAACTACTCAACCGATTTTGATGAAATTTTACACAGGTCTTCGGAATATTATTTACAAGGTCTTGAACGAAAGATTTTTTTAATTACAACTATTAAAAAAAAAAATGTCGAGAAATTTTCATCGAAATTTGCATTTTTTTTTTTATAAAAAAGTCTGCCAAAAAATCAATTTTCCTTTTTTTAATTTTTTCCTTCGTCCAATACCTAGTTTTTTGTCTTTACTAAAACACGTATTTTTTTATTTTTATTTCAGATAATCTTGAAAGAAGTTCTGCTGACAACGCGGATGCACCTTTTTTACGAGGGAGTGCCGGAAATGGCGTCGTAATGACTGCCATTTTGATATTTTTTTTGAAAATTTTACAAAATGTTTGTTAAATATGAGTCTTTTAAATAAAAAAAAATTAATTAAAATATATGATTTTGTATGTAAAAAAAATTATTGAAAAAACGCCGCTTTTTGCCCGAGCAAACCCATGTAACCCCTTAATATGAGAATTAATTAATTAAAGTGACACATCTATTTGTGAAATTTCAAAAAACTAAAATTTTTAATTCTTACTCTACTTTCATATGTACTAGACATACCTTATATACCTTCAAGAAAAAATACTGAACTTTTTAAAATTTTTAAAAATTTTTTGTGTTAAGGACTTTTACCAAAAAAAAAAGTTTTCAATCATTTATTTTACATATCTTCTAGTCGCAGTTTTTTGTAGAGCTTAGTGTATAAAAAACTGAAATTACTGCGGCTGGTAAGGCGAAACGTTTATACTGTGTAAGTCAGTTAATTCCCAAAAATTGATATTCATATAAATTTAAAAGACAATTTGTTTAATTTCTAAATTTTGTCACAAGACTTTGTCACTACGTTTAAGCCGTACAACTATTGTGACAGCCTGAAAATTAGGATTTTCCTGAATTAAAAAAAAAGTGATATAAATTATTTTAAAATTTTTATGAATATCTTAAGTCTTTTATTTTTTAATACACGTTACGGATCTCGCAATGAATGAATGAGTTTGTGGTTTTGTTTTCTTGTTTTTTTTTTGTGGTAAAGAGTAGTCTTTTCGTACACGCTTGCAATGATAATCACCGCTCGATCGTTAAGGGGTTACATACGTCCAGCAGCACCAAAAATGCGCTAAAAGAAAAACTGTTTTCAGAAGAGATAAAAATAGAAATAAATATAAAGAAATTTTATACAATGTTTATTGGTACTTAAAATTTATAAAAAACTGTATTTTAACTTTTCTTTACAAAAATTAGTACATAAAATATCACGTGACCCAAAGTACTATGAAAAAAAAGTTGCTCCACGGTCTGCATCATTTATCCTTGAAATGTTGATGGATATTTAAAAATAAAAAAAAATTTTTGTAAAATGAAGTCGTAGTTATAGTCGGTCCAGCCGAATTTTTTAATTTCGAAAAATTTTCTAATTTACGGAATTTAGAAAAAAAATTTTGTGTTTTACATCATAAATGGGCCCCTCTTTAATTATGTTTATAAAATTTTTTAATAAAAATATCGAAAATCCGGCCCGACAGACTATAGAGAAAACATTCTCAAATATAAAAAAAAATTTGCATCAAAAAATGTTAAAAACTGTATGAGTTATCATGCAGACCGTGCCGGGAAAAGTAGGTTCGAGAAAAACGCGTTTAAACTCTCATGTGCCTCCAACGAAGGACAGCCACCTGTGTGCATTAAACTCTCGTCGGGCGGTCTGATTTTCTACCATAACTTGTATCTATGGGGAATTTTTACAATCGACTTTCGCAGAAATATGCCTAAAACTATAAAGAATAATAACCAATAAAAAAAGTCGTTTTTTTTTTTGAAAATTCTGGACGTATGTAACCTCTTAAGACAATTTGTTTATGATTTGAGTGAAAAGATATTCACATTGTATTATTTTTTAAGTATTTGGTTAAAGATTCTCTTTATTAAATTCGGTTCGCTTACGACAAAACCCTTCGAAGTTTGTAGCTTAGTACGTATGTCATATAAATATTGCTAAAGCAAATTCCGCTTAAAATAATAAATATTTAAATAAAATAAAGTATGATAATCGAAACTCAGCTCCATAGCTCTTTCTGTCCGCAGGCATGTAATTAATATACACTGATAAAGTCCTTAGCTTTCTTGTCTTATTTTAATTAAAATTGCTGTAATTTAACGAACGCCTTCGCTATGTATCTGGGTGTGTTTGTTTACTCGTATAATTCATTTCTTACAACCCTCAATACATTTCTGCTCACTTTTCGATTATGCAAAGTTTTAGTGTTGCGCGAACTTAATTTAAAACAGCAAATGAAAGAGCAAAATGCAAAGTTTTTGATTTATGTGCCATGTCGAGCTATCACAAAGCGTTATCTAGTTGGCGTTTGCACGCTTGCTGGCAACGCCGTTGACACCGCAGCGGTTTAAATGCCTCCAAGTGCAAATATCGCCGCCATTGACGAGCGAAAATATGTCGTTGTTATGAATGGCGTGTGTGGGGCGCGGCGAGCTCGTCGCTTCGCAATCACAACAAGCCAACAGCAACAAAGTGCAGCTGTGTGTATCGCAAGTGGCGGCAACAGGTCTTTTATGTAACTAGCAACCGGCCGCGGACTGGTCGCTGCGCCGCTGGCAGCCGATTTGACGAAATGCCCGGCGTTGGCGATAGCGTATGAGCAACTTTGCCCTCCGCTCATGAATATTTATTATCTTTTATGTTGTTTCTTCTACTTTTTGTTTCATTTCGTTTCGTTTCAATTAAAAAGTTTTCGTTAACGGTAACTAGGTGAAATCAAATGTTACTCAAACACGTTGAAAGGTGATAAAGCAAAAAAATGTATTAAAGCAGCGAGCAAAATAAAAAGTGGTTAGCTAGTGGTTATTAAAGAGGGGTGCTTTATATACTTGTGACCTTTTTCCACGCACGTAGCACATCCGCCAGCTGATATCAATTATTTTGTTAGTCTGTATTTGTTTTAACACACTTTCCACTGTTTGTGTGGCGACATGCGTGCATTGTGTACACACTTGTCGGCGGCATTACGTATTCTTTTATGGGGGTAATTGCAACTTATCCACTCTGTAGTGTGCTTATGAAATATGCAGACAACCATTTTAAGTTGTTCAACGAGGGTAACTCTTGCAGAGTTGTTGATTTGCTTATGTGAAATGTCATGTCCTGAGGGAAAATAAAAGCAAGTGGCTCTGTATATTTTTGGAACTCGGAAATATTTGTGAATTCCGTGCTCAAAGAGTAGGTGACGTCATTTTGAGAATAATAGCCTACAAGTATATAATTTAGTTAACTCTGCGCTTCGTGCATGTTGCTTCGCGTATGACGCATTTATAATAACTTGCTTAATAAGAAGTTTTGTAGTGCTCTTCTTCACGTCTATGAGATATGTATGTCGTTATATATGTAAAATATACACTCATACTTAGCATCATACATTCTTAGTACAAACACATTTATGAATATGTAAGTACTTTTATGTTCAGTTAGTTTTAAATCAAATACCGTATATTTCATTTATGCTTCAAGAACGTAAAGAAAGTATTTGTTGTATATATCATATAATTCTTATTCTTTACAACAGCGCGCTAGTCGTTCCTCCTTTTCGCTGTTTGGCACCAATTGGAGTTTCCAAATGTAGCCAAGTTCTTCTCCACCTGGTCTTTTAAACGTAGTGGAGGTCTCCCTCTCTTATCTGCTTCCCTCGGCGGATACTGCGTAAAAAACTCTCTGAACTGGACTGTTTTCATCCATTCGGACGACATAACCTAGACAGCGTAGCCGCTATCTCTTAATGCGCCGAACTAAGTCATAAATCTTCCTTTCTCTCGAAAACTAATAAAGTCAATTCATCAGCTGTTATCATCGTCTGTGCTTCTGCTCCATATAACAGTTGTGACTTGTAGAGTTTGTTCGTCGATAGGACTTTACTTCTCAATTGCCTACTCCATCTGAAGCAGCAACTGTCGGAAAGAGTTATTCTGCCTTGGATTTCGAGACTGCCGTTGTTGTTTCTGTTATAGCTAGTTCCAAGACAGACTGTTTATTTGAAGACAAGGGATATTTCGTCTCTTCCTCGTTCATAACTAGATCTATTTGCTTCGCTTCCTTATCGAGTCTGGAGAAAGCAGAACTAAAAGGCTCGGTTGCTAAGGCTAATGATAACAATATTATCGGCGTACAACAGCAGCTGTACACTCTTATAGAAGATGGCACCTTCTTTATTTAGTTCTGCAGCACGAATTATTTTCTCCATGATTGAAGAAGTCCTTGTCTTCGATTGGTATCGAACGATTCGCAGATCTGCTTCCCGATCTTGACGGAGCTTTTGGTGTTGCTCAATGTCAGAGCACACTGTCGTATTAGCTTTGCGAGGATAGCAAGTTCAGACATAGAGGCAGTTCCTTTTCGTGCTGTCGAAGGCGGCTTAAAATCGACAAAGATACAGACCTTTTTGTAGAAGAGAAACTTGAAGGAAAGCTCTTAATGTGTGTTTGGAGCACGCATTGAGGATTGGGTACATGTTACTACAGAAATGCGGGTAATCCGGACAGATTGACGGTTAGGTGTAAGCAGTGTGATCTCCACTAGTTGGAATGCTGAATTTTAAGGGTCGTTTGAAAGGCGTAAGTTATTTAGACGGCGAAGATAATTGACTGAAACTTAAAGTTAGCTTATTGTGCCATTTCTGAGTATGGGGGCTAACCTCTGGTCACCAGTCCAGAGTAGTATGGAAACTCAACTGGTAGTAGTTTCGGCTAAGAGATCCGGCCCGAACTTAATTCTTATACCACGGGGAGCAGGAGCCCTTGGAGGTCGCTCCAATCTGCTCATGCGGATTGGCTCCTCGGGGAGTATCATGGTGCTTTTGGCTTAATACCCCAAAAGCGAGCAGAGTCTTTTTCACACACAATGTTGAGTTGCATTGCAATCGGAGCCCGAACCCAAAGTACCTTACCAATTGGTACCAAAAAATGCGGTGAATTTGGGGGCGCTGATCAACGCATTGATTTATTAGGCTGTGCTTTTGTGCACCGTGTGGTAACCGGTAGCTACTCAGGCTATTCACACCGGACATTGAAGCTTCTCGACGTCGAATCTTCTTGGTGTTTGTGGACGTTCATGCTTTGTTGCGATCGTATTTTTTCAGCATTTCTTTACACCAATCCACAGGAGCCTTTTTTTGAGCGATTGTCAAATTGTGCGGGATCCAACGAGAACAAACCTTTTTTACGGCCAGGTGTTCATGCAATATCGAATGTATGCAGGTGGCAGAAATGCATAGGGATGCCTCTTTCTGAAGGGATGTTACATGACGGTCTTGCATTATCAGTTCACGTACGGCATCGTTTTTTTCTGGCACAACGGCTGTTTTTGGACGACCTTCACGGAATTCGTCTTTGAGCGAGCGTCGGCCACGATTGAATTCGTTGTAACAGTTTTTCACAGTGCTATAGGATGGTGCTTCATAGCCATATAAAGATTTTAGTTCATCGATGCACTCTTGTCGTGATAATCCACGTCGAAAGTTGTGAAAAATGATCGCACGAAAATGTTCACAAGTTAATTCCATTTTTTGGCCGAGATGAATTTTTTAATTCCCTGTAAATAAAACAATTCACGATTAAATGACAAAACGTTCTGAGTGATGTTATGCTAAAAAATGTCAAACTTTCCAATGGAAATGTCAGATTGCACCTGGCAACACTTAGTGTTGCCTAGGCCAAAAATATATATAGCAACCTACGTATACATATATGTATATTATAAAACTTAAAGTTTAAAGTTTTACATAATTCTCAAACCAGAATAGTTGAAATGACCCTGGAGTGGCGACTTCACTTTGAAAATTAATTTTGAATCATCTTTTTTTGTGTCGAAATTCGAAAAAATCGATTTTTTCTATCTATAATCTTAATAGCTTAACCTAGATTGAGTTGATGCATATTTTCTTCTCACGCACTCACTTCATAAAATTCAAATTTGCAACAGGTCCTTTCTACTGCGCTCAATAGCATCAAAATATCCACAATTTGAATGTTTGCGAATTCGACACATAAAATGCGCTATCAAAACATTTGTGAGATGATTTATGAGAGTTATATAACATATAATTTTATATAATATAAATAGTCTCATGAATTGGTTTGCAAATCACTTTAACGCCTACATTCAATTACTAATCACTTAGCACATGACTAATTCAAATCGCTTTTATACACTTAAAACATTTCAACCATAAATTATATGCTGGCATTAAATTTGAACACACACACGCATAATCACACAGTGAATGAATATAACAATTGGCATTGTTTACCTGTTGATACGCCTGAAGTACGCACATACAACAAATACAACAACGAATATTTAACATAAATACATTAAATAAGCTGCAGACAACATAATTGCATTCATATACACACACAGTTATACACAAATAGTTATATTATTTGCTTTAACTAGATTCATATGCTGTCGACACAACAGTGGGGGGTAAAGGAAACTCCAACCGACGGTGTGGCAAACTTAATTATCGCAAGTAATAAGGGGAAAGCAATCTTTAACAAACTTATGTTGCTATATTCTTCGGCAGAATAAATAAGTGCTTAGATAAGTGGCAGCCACGAGGGGAAATACTAGTTTAGCAGAAATTGGTTTGAGTTTTCCAAATTTGCACAAACCAGTCGTAGTGTGGTATATTGGTTGGTATTGAATTAGTTCCGAAATAACAGATAATAAAATGTATAAAGGATACTACAAAATTGCCCAGTTCGCTCAGCCTTGAAGACAAATCTACACTCAACGCTCTTTGAAAAACTCTTATCAATATTTTTTTAAAAATAAAATATTATTACAGAGTCAATTCTTAATATAAGGTACGATCGTATGATCCATTTCGAGGTTTT
Organism: Bactrocera correcta; assembly: GCA_027475135.1. Taxonomy (NCBI): domain Eukaryota; kingdom Metazoa; phylum Arthropoda; class Insecta; order Diptera; family Tephritidae; genus Bactrocera; species Bactrocera correcta. The sequence goes on from CM050323.1 coordinate 108,773,821, forward strand.
CTACTTTATCAAGGAAGTATTCTAAACTAGAAATCAAATTGTGGGCAGTTTTTTGAATTTTATTTAAAAAAAAACCAAAAATATTTTTACCATCCATTTTCTTATGGTGTTTTTATTGATATCTTAAGAATACAGAAAAAAAATTTACAAAAAAATATTAAAAATTAAAATAATTAGAGGGGGGAGAGGCAGCTGTGAAAAAATGGCGCATCCTGGTGACATTGATCCTGACTCTCCTGGTGGTCTGAAAAAAAAAAAAAAAAATCAAAAAAAATCTTAATCAGTGAGGATGCTGTTATAGTCCCTAATTCAGGGAACACGACAAAAATTTTTTTGAAAAATGGCAACTGCATGAAAATAAAAATCATTTTTTACGCTTTTTTTGAAATTCCTGATTTTTTTTTAAATATTAAAAACAAAAATTTTGACACGATGCTGGTAGGAACGATAAAGAATTATATAAAGATGGTTCACACCAAATTTCAAGTAAATCGGTTGTGTTGAACTTAAGATAATGCCGGTACCGTGTGAAAAAAGTAGTTTCGAGAAAAACGCGTTTAAAAAAGTGAGTCAAACCGAACCGGGCTAGATACTGCGTCACTAAAGTAACTGTAGCTCTTGAAATAATTTTAATTTTTAAAAACCTTTTGGTGGATCTGTTCTTAAGGGTCTAAACTTTAAATATATGAAAAAAAATCGAATTTTTCAAAATGTTTGTTGTCATTTGAAAGAAGATTCTTGGCTTCTCTTTTAAATAATCTCAGGTAGTTCAAGCGTTCGATCCAACTTTGCTCCAAGGCCTGAGTCGAAGAGAGATTGTTTGTATAGACTTTGGACATACATATCTCCACAGAAAAAAGTCTGTGTGATATCCTACGATCTGCAAGGCCAACTAACCGGTCTAAAACATAAAATTATCTGCTTATCGAAATGTTCTCTCAATAAACCCATTGATTAGTGCGATCTGTGGGAAGTAGCGTCGTCTTGTTGAAACAAAATGCCCCCAGATCACTTGTTTCAATTTTATGATTCCATAACGATCGCCATTGACGGTTACGTTCTCACCGGTGTAATTTTTGAAGTTTATGTTATAATAAGTAGCTTATGCGAGGTGAGTTTCAGGACGACTGAATGTTTTCTTTCGCCGAGAGATGGTCTGTGTGATATAAAGAAATGCCTGTTCTTGGAATAGGGAAAAGTTTAACGAAGAACTTAAGGTCTATAGAGAGATTTCGAAATTGTGTAAAAGAGCACTTTCCCCGCATACCTGTTGTTAAAAATCACGGGACTGGTAAATACTGATTTACGAGTTAGATTCGATCTCCTTAAAAGCTGATATTTCTTTAGTAAGGTAACCGCATACTTTGTTGTATCGATTTCAACTCGCTAATTATACCCTGAACAGGGTATATTAAGTTTGTCACGAAGTTTGTAACACCCAGAAGGAATCGTCGGAGACCCTAGTATATAGTATAGGTATATATATAAATGATCAGTATGTCGAGCTGAGTCGATTTAGCCATGTCCGTCTGTCTGTCCGTCTGTCTGTTTGTATATATACGAACTAGTCCCTCAGTTTTTAAGATATCGTTTTGAAATTTTGCAACGTCATTTTATCTTCAAGAAGCTGCTCATTTGTCGGAACGGCCAATATCGGACTACTATAACATATAGCTGCCAAATTAACTGAACGATCGGAATCAAATGCTGTATGGAAAACTTTCACATTTGGCAAGATATATTCACGAAATTCGGTATATGTTATTTTCTAAGGCAACAATATAAGCTCCGAAGAAATTGGTCAGATCGGTTAACTATAGCATATAGCTATTATACAAACTGAACGATCGGAATCAAGTTTTTGTATGGACAACTTTCACATTTGACAAGATATATTCACGAAATTTTGTATAGATTATTTTTTAAGGCAACAATGTAATCTCTAAAAAACTTGTTCAGAATGGGTAACTATAGCATATAGCTTCCATACAAACTGAACACATAGTTACTAACAGAAATGCACCTGTGAAGGGTATTTAGCTTCGGTGCAACCGAAGTTAACGTTTTTTCTTGTTTTGTTCTTCCTTTTACATGTTACATTTCGACAAATACAGCGAGCAGAGAAATGGTGAATCGATGACGGCCATAATATGTTTCCAGTCTATTGGCAAACCTTTTCCCTCAAAGAAATTAACTACAAGTTCGGCCAGACTACATTCCTGCATTCCGTCTCAATTGAATACTCAATTTATTTAGTTTCAGCTCATTCATACTTACTTACATACGCACGAGTATGTGGGAGCTTTCGTGTTTTTGACGACTATTCACAAGTCTGCATGACACATTTTATTATGCCATAACACATTCAGTACAAGTGAAATTAAATAATACGAGCACACAAGCATTATTTGTTGTGCGGCGTTGCACAATGCCCCGCTGAGCGGAGACAAGCAGCAACAAAGCAACACTTCAGAACGTCCAGACTAGACTTACACAACAACATACATATGTACATAAGTGGTACTGGCACTGAAGGCCACGTGGGTGGGCATAGCTGAAATCGCATATAGCAAAAAGGCAAACGCAGAGATAAACGGTGAATGCGATAAAATTATGATTGTGCAAGGCTCTGCCCAAACCAACTAAACAACGGACTGTTGCTGAACGCCACTGATGGTGTCGAGACAAGCGACTGACAATGTTTTGAGACAAAAGGACATTCAGCTTTTAACTTGATGAATGACAAACAAAACACGACACGAGTATGAATGCCAGCAAATATGAACAACAATGCCCCATACACACACGTAATCACACACGTCACACATAGCCTCACATACAAAGTTGTTGTTGTGAATAGATACTCATACGATTACTCATGTCCTTGCATGTCTACCGAATATGAATGTGGTGTATTTGTAAGCCTCAACTGTTACTGGTAGCACAAGAATGACAAAGTTTTACAACAAATTGTTGTTTTATTACAATAATAAATTATAATTACCAATTGAGAGTATTCCAAGCCACATGGCTTTGGTGGAAGCAGTAGTGACACCAACAATTTCAAGTGCTATGTTATTCCGAAACTTTAGCCTTATTAAGAATTTGGGTCACTTAGTCTGGGGTAATAGGCAATCGTGTTTGGATAGCTGTTGATGGGGTTTAATTTAATATACGTGTAGTTGATTTTTAGGCAAATGCTTTGCTAAAGTTATAGAGGTTTAGAAGTTTGAGTATGGTTTTGTGCTATCCTTTGAAGTTTTTTGTATCATCCTTTGCTCTTAAGAGAGATTTTGCTTAGGAATCGATATTTTTTATCAGTATTTTGCTTTAGCCATAATAAAGTAAATCAAGGAAATCAAGTATTTTTGTTCACACCGGGGTTTCCAAGAGTGATGATATAATTTATAAGTGTCGTTTCGGCAACTGTTTATATGTCTTTATAACTTGGCGGATTTTGAGCAAGAATTTCGGCTTGCATCCGTATAAAATTGTTCCCACCAAAGAACTGAAGCCATTGGACCACCGTAAACGTCGTAAATTTGCTGTTTTTGTCTTGGAACAATTTGAAAATAAAGATTTTTTTTAAATCATCTCCGTTGAGGTTCACTTTTATCTGAGTGGTGCGATAAATAAACAAAACTAGCAATTCTGGTGCAAAGAAAATCCACAAATTATTTATGAGCAAAGGTTTTTGTGCATTCAACGAAATTAACAGTTTAGTGTGGTATTTGGTCTGGTGGAATCATTGGTCCATACTTCTTTCTGAAGCTAGTGGAGACGTTACTGTCAGTAGAGAATAGTTTATAATGTTGATATCTAACTTTTTATGGCTGCAATTGGGAGAAGTTGATGTTGACAAAGTCTTGTTCCAACTAGACAATTTTGAAGATTTGATTATTTCAAGAAATTGTGAGATTGAAGTTGATTTTTTTATCTTGGTGTAATCGGCTGCCAAAACTTGAAATACTTTTTTCTCAAAATGCTGTTTTCAGTGATAATTTCTCCGAAGTCTTTCTTACATTTACATTTGTCAGACATTGTTTGGAGGTATAGTATTTTTCATAAAAATTTCGATTTTTTTTAGTTTTAGTCACTTTGAAGGAAAGGATTGACTTTTCAAAGAAAAAAGAAAATTATGGAAAGCCTTCTTTTCTATAAAATCAAAATGTTAATTAGGCCTTCTATCACCACTATATGTAGTCCTTTGGGAAGCCATAGAAGAGAAGAACTCTGTGCACGAACTTATGAATTATGATAGGATATCTAAAGATATGCGCTCCCAAGGGTTTGAGGATTGATCACCCAAACGCGGGACAGTCAAGAAGGAAGTGTTAAGTTGTTTTCACTTCATCTTACTCCATACTGCTCCTGCATATGGCGTCTAGAGGAATTCCAAGCTAATTCCTATTGTGTAGACGCGAATAGGTCAATGTCTAGTTAAAAGCCCCACAACGAGGGCGAGTCTAGCTTTATTAAGGGAAAACAGATCACTAGGCCTCTGCGAGTGATCTTCGGCCAATAGCCAATTTCGAATAATTTGCGACAGCACAGGCTTTTACGACAGTGCCAAGCTTCCGCGAAGTCCTGGTATCTAGTACTAGAACACAAGAGGATATGATAGCACCGATCCGTTCCCATTCTACCGATCGCGGCTCTATGATGCCTTTTATTGCCACTTCATCAGGTTTACAATTTCCAGTGATTCTGCTGTGGCCGGCCACCCATACCAGTCTTATCACAAAGACACTCGTTGATATTGATAACGGAGTTAGGCACTCCTTGACCAGCATTGTTAATGAGTTCAAGGTATTTCTGTTCTGCTATCTGAGTGAATGATCACTTCACTGAAGGAGGCTGCGCATTCCAGAGCAGTAAATCGACTGCAACCTTAATGGCTGCAATCTCGGCCTGGAAGACACTGCAATAGCCAGGAAGTTTGAAGCTTGAGTTGATAGAGAGATCCTAACAGTAAATACCTGCACCAATTTTCCCCCGAGGCTTTGACTCGTGGGTAAAGAAGCCCCCTGCCCCTCTCTTCAAACGCCTTCTTTCCACCCGCAACTCCCTTACTGGTATATGGGTAGAGAAGGAGCCCCTGGAGTTTGGTTTGGTAAGAGTCAAAGTGAGTGAGGGTTTCCGAGTGTTCAGACACGTGTTCTTTTTATGTACCCATACCTTCAGATTATGATAGCAACTTTCACATACATACGAGTATTATATATTATACTTTACTATGAAGTCTACGGGCAAAATGTGCAAGATGGCGTTAAGTGTCATGATTGGAGTTGGACCTTAGTGAACCACACATGTTGATGAGCGCCGCTCATTGAATACGATTTTCGTTGCAAGTGTGGTATATTTTAGAGCCCTCCACCATACAAAGATTCTAAGAACATAATGACCTTGACTATATTGTCGTAGAGCCAGGGAACTACTTAAGATAAAACTAAGCGGTTATCAAATCGTTTTCTCCAAGAAAGATTAGTAGCACAATTCTATATATGTCAGGAGACCTGCTAACACAGGGTTTCACCACAGGCATCGCTTATTAGTTTGGACATCTCGTTTAGTTTGTTTGATTGGCTACCTCTCCAACGATTGGTGAATCGAAGATAGCTAGTAACAATATGAGCATGAATGCCCTTTATATAAGCAGTCGTGTCAACGTTGCCAGGCGGCTCTCAGAGGGTCAAAATGCTGAGTTCTATAGTAGGCGATGTGGACCCACTGCAAATTTAACATTTGTGCGCATTATCGGAGCGAGAAGGACTCCCGCCTACTTTTATGTTTCGGGAATACCAATAATGAATTTTACTTCACTTTCGTATTTATTTTTTTCTTGTCAAAGCGATTCAAAAGCAAAATTGTTTTTCACTGTAAACTGTAACTACGCTCCCAGCTAACTTAGTAGGCGTGCATTGTTTGGAAGCGCTAAGGCTACGCATGTTCGTAGGTGTTGGATACAATTTATTAGCTCGTAAGCTCCGACAAACTCGTATTAGCTCAGAATCCCAAAAAGAACAGTGCGTAATATAAGATGCCTGTGCTTGTGGTACACTCACTTTAGTTAAAATAAATAGATAAATGGCACTACAGTTAGATGAACCACACTTCATGGCATTGTCGAAATTGTATTTTCTCCGAAGACAGTTTCTTTGACAACAACACAAACATATGTGTTTGAGTGCCTATTCTCATGTAGAATGTTCGTCATATACTTGTATGTACATATGTACATAAATCTGTTTATGTGTCTAAATTTTAGTGGCTTACACACTCGAGATGTCTTCAAGTAATTGTTGAAATTTAAAGCCAAACACTTCGAAGCTGAAGCACAAGATTTAAGTAATGTTTGTGGTTTAACGGAAATATGTATGTGGATGTGTGTGCATCTGTGTACAAACAATGAATGGACAAGCTGCCGTGGCCACTGATTGTGAAGTGCTTTTGTGTCAGTGTGTAAGGTTCTCAAATCAGATTTATGGAAGTAAGTGGTTCTCAGCTATTTTCCACAACCACAAACGGGCGATTCGCACGAAATAGACAGCCACTGTGTGGGCCCAGGCAACGTTTGCTGCTGACAGCAGTCCGAATGACTGCAAAATGAGCAGTTTATTTAATTAAGCCGATACAAAGCGCCGCAATTGAGCCGGATTACGCTTCATTTAAGCTGAATGCCATAGAAATTATCGCTCATTACACGGATTACCGTTATTTTTAAATTTAAATACTTTACAGTTTCATGGCCCACATACGTGTGGGTGTGTGTTTATAAGTGAGTCAGTGTTTTTTCTTTGTTTCGATTTCTTTCTTTCGCTTTATGCTAGGCACTAAAGCCCTAATTGCTTTTCTTTCGCTTCGTAGCTGTAAAATGAGGCGCTTAAAAGCGAAATGTGACATTGAAATGCGAAATCGGTGACTAAAGCGCGTGGCGCTCCAACAAATGCAAATTAGTATTTTTTAATTAATTACCTTCCAGCGCGCTGAATGCGAACGAAGCTACGCTTGCCAGACTTACAAAGTGTCCATTTAAATGCTTACTAATGTTGCGCGGGCAGCTATTATTAGTTTATCTCTTCTGCTCTTCTGTTGTGTCTTTGTAAGCAAACCCGTTTTTATGGCTTGCGGTTAATTGTTTGATGTTTTTGTTTTTGCTTTTTTTTATTGATTTTGGTGTCTTTGTTTGATGGTTGTTTGAGCGACTTTTGTTATGAAATATGCATTGATTCATTGCGCTTTCTTACATAATGAGTCAATTGCAGATGCGTCAATTTCTATTGATCTTTGCTTTGTTTTAGTATTATCGATAAGGGGCGTATTTGCTAGGGTTGGCACAACTTTTAGTGTCTTAAAGGGTTATGTCTGCTTGTGAATTACAAAAAATCGGTTTTTTACATACATACATATCGACAATAATACTTGACAATGTGAATTTGATTCTCATAATATTCTTGGAGATGTGAAGGTACTTTCTTGAAACGCTGTTTTCATGGTTGGTGAGGAAATATTAAAAAGATAACGCTACTTGGAACAAATGAATACTTCTCATATCTGTAAGCAAGAAATATGTTTCAAATAAGCAAAATCCAATATTGGGTTGCGTGAATCATTTTTTCTTAAACACTGAGCTCGGTAGATATTTGGCTCCTGAGTCCCTAACTCAAGAAAACTTCTTGCTTCCAGTTCCAAGTTTAGCACGTGTTGTCTTTTTTTTATATATGCTAAGGAGCACATAGACTGTAAGCTAATAGTTTCTCAAGATATGATAATCGATACTCTAATCTGTATAGCAAAAGGTATCATTATTATTCAAGTAGATATTGAAAAAAAAAAAAAACACTTTCAACCAAAATTTGGGATCCAGTTGAGAACATCATACTTTTGCTTGCAAGATTTACCTTTTACTTTTCCTCAAATTACTTCACACGAAGACGTTGTAGCCTTACTTATTTCGGACTTTTAGTTATATTGCGACTCCGCCCTTGTAAAATGATCAGTCGTTAGTTGCTTTACTTCTACGGGTCTACTTGAAGAGCCGTCTACAAGAAGCTTTGATTCCCGCGAGTTCCAATGTTCAGCATTTCAATCTTCCGCTTGGTAATTTATTTGGATAAGAGCTCTCTAGGTAAGTTTTACAAGCCGTGCTGAAGACTTCGTTGAGCTTATCCACCGTGTCAAAAGTAGGGACTTCTCTCCTCGCGCGTCTATAAATGTTTGTCAGAGCTTAATGAAGTATAGTTCAGTTCGTTTTTCTTTGATTTCTATGCGCTTTCTTAGACTTAAACTGATCGCGTTGTACCTGCTGTCAGATAATGAATTGTTCTCTGGAACTCTTCAGTCTAAGATCAGTAGTTCTATCGCATTTGAAGCTAGGATGAAGTCGAGTACCTCTTTTCTGATTGGCGTGATAAAAATGGGGAAGCTAAACAAAGATTTTCATTGAATTCGAAAAGTGTTTTTTCCCTCCGAGCTACTGTAGATTGTATGCCGAAAGTTTCCGTTAGAATCATTGATGACACTGGTTTATCTTTTACGCGCTTTCTCCAAGTCTTTTCTTAGCAGTATGGTAGGGGTTTCAGCTTTTCTTCGTGCGGCATGTAGGCCGATATCAGTCAGAATCTGCCTTCCATTTATTGAGGCCTGCCATGGTTTTAACGGCACATAGGCAGTTGCGACATTAGCTCACCCGTAATTTCTGCTGAGTGTCTTCCTAGCATACTCAGGTGTCAGAATATTGTAATCATCGGCCTAGTCAAAACTTCAGGTCATGGTTAAAGTGCAGTTCAGGAGTGGGTAAGGCCGTGAAGTCCACAGTTTATTTAGCGTTACCCGGAATGCACCAACTCGGAAGCGATCTGAACTTCGCTCAGAGTTTTTGTCTTTTTCTCAACGAGTTGTCCAATATAATCAATTTATATCTCCAGAGTGTGAGCTGTCCCGATCAAGTTCATTTTTCTATCTTTCCAAATTTTTTGAAATTATCGCCTGGAAAAGTTGTTTCGAAAAACGGTTGATTGTTTGCAGTGCTAATATGGCTTGCACAAAATTCATCGAAATAGTTACGAATGATGCATAGCTCTCTCTACCACAAAAGCCAAAACAAAACAGACACTCTGCAAGTCCGGAGACGACCTAACATAAGCGCAGCAACTCTCGGTTTTGTTCGATTTTAAAAAAGGTAACTAATTTTCACTTGACTTGGGAAAGAGTTATGTGATAATTGAAAACCGTGTGACACTCCTCTTTTCAAGCGAAAATATTTATCATAAAAATCATTTACATGCGACTGACATTTTGCAGCATTTATCATTAATTATAATACCATCAATATCAATTTCAGCTCAACAGCTCAACTTACAACTGCGCTGCAGGTTGCCAAATTGCCAAATCAATTGCGAAGAGCTTCGGACTCTTTTAAGTTTGATTTGCAATATTTACAATGGTTGGTGTGTAATTTTTGCGTGTCTTTTGTCTTTCATTTGGCTTGTCATTTATGCGGCTTACACCACGTTTATCAGGTTTTTATTGACCCTTTTCAAATTAAAGCAATTTCGCTACATTTCATCTATAAAACACGCGCGCCGATATCGCAGGCCATAAACACGTTTTAGCTTTCATTAACGTCAGACCGGAGACCCAACTCGGTCGAGATCATCCATCAATATTGCGAACGAAAGATGTACGGATTTCTCGTAAGTGTTCAAGTGTCAAAGTTATGTGATACGGGTAGTTTGATTTGCGAAAACTTTTATAAAATATTCGAAGTGAGAAAGTGAGGTTAGAAGTGAAAGTGTGAAAACATAAAGGTGTGAAAAAGGTTGCTGAAAAGTTCGTAGAACGGAAAGGCTTAGGTGGTGGTGATGCAAAACAAAATAATTGGAAACTAAATGACTTCTATGCTGTCTGAAAGACGTTTATTTTTGTCTTGCAGAGTATTAAAAATAGATAGTTAAAGGATTAAGGAATTTAATTTTAGAAAAAGTCCGAAAGCGAAAAATTGAAAAACAAAATTTAAGTTCGACACAATTGTGGTTATCAAATTATTTACAAATTTTTTCATCAAAAAAGCGTGCCAGTCGTTTCTTCTTTTCGCCAATTGGAGGTTCCAAGTGAAGGATCCCTCTCTCCATGATCTTTTCAACGAAGTGAAGGTCTTCCCTTGCTTCCTTCGGCGGATACTGGGTCGAATATTTCAGAGCTGAAGTGTTTTCGGCTATTCGGACAACATGACCTAGCTAGCGTAGCCGCTGTGTTTTAATTCGCTGAACTAACCAATGCACAGAGAACCATAAATATTCCATATACAGCAGATGTTGTCATCGTCCATGCCTCTGCACCATATAGCAGGACGAAAATAATGAGTGACTTATAGAGTTTGGTTTTTGTTCATGAGAGGACCAATTGCCTACTCAGACCACCTGTTGGTAAGATATATTCTAAGTTGGATTTCAAGACTGGCATTGTTTTTGGTGTTGATACTGGTTCCAAGATAGACGGAATTATCTGCGTCTTCAAAGCTATGAGAGTCAAAAGTGACGTGAGAGCCAAGTCGCGAGTGCGACGACTGCTTGTTTGACGACAGGAGATATTTCTTCTTGCCCTCGTTCCCAATCAACCAGCTGAGCAGCGGCAGTTTCCCAATGAAGGGACTAGACAATCCAGGTGCATGCCCGTAAATCGTTATCCTTTCCTCACAAACGTGAACTTCTACACATGACTCCACCCTCCTAACTATTGATTTAATATCTATAAATCGCAATCAAATAATGCTGATCCTCTTTGGGTGCAGTTAGAGTCTAATTTCGAACATTATTATTTAAATAAATCTGTTCAATAGTTTGCAATATTTTAATATCTTGTGACTAATTCCAGCTTCTTTGCCTCGTTGCTGCCGCAACGGCGGATAATTTGGGATACAATTACCAGCCACTTGGACACGATGCTCCGGCTGGAGGAGTCCTTCTCGGCGATGCTATCACAAACGGAGCCAACAGCTTTCATCACGGAGCCGGTGGAGCTGCCACTACAACTGACGGTGGATTTGGCGGATTCGCTGGCGTTAATGATGCCGGAAACGTCGCTCACAGCGGTAGTGGAACAGGATTAGGTCCACAATCTGGACACATCGAATACAACAAAGAATTCTACACTTACGCTGCGCCCGAGCACGAGTTCGAAGATAATATTGGTGCTGAACAATTCGGCGGATCGCTAAAGAAGCAATTGCGTGTGGTCTTCATTAAGGCGCCAGAAAATCAAGGTCTCAGCAATGCAGTACTGCAGTTGGCTCAACAGGCGGCCGAGCAGCGAACTGCTATTTATGTGCTTAGCAAGCAACCCGATGTCTCTGAATTGGCCAACAAGTTGCAGGCGCTGAAGGGTGGCAGCACGAATGCACCAGAAGTGCATTTCGTTAAGTATCGTACGCCCGAAGATGCGGCGCATGCACAGCACGCCATTCAAACGCAATACGAGTCTCTGGGCGGTCAATCGCAACACTCAAATGAAGGTGTGGCACCGGTTTTGGACTTCGCTTCGCCTGCGGCAGTGCCGTTAGCGCAGAGTCAAGGCGCTGCTGAGCCTGCCGTTGGCTATCTGCCACCGAATTCGGTCTAGATTTATCGTATCATATAATTTAATTGAGTTAAGAAAATTTCATTGCATTGGAACTTGTTGTTCTAGAATTTATATCATACTTCATATTTTGAGAATTTACGTCACATTCTAGTTAACTAATATTAAATAAATTTGGTATTTTATTAAAATTGTTCAACCTCTTAACTTGGGAAAAGTAAGCTCCAATCTTTACTGTCAGAGGTGATAAAAGAAAAGAGATATTTATTTCGGACCTCATAACTTTTTTACCAAAAATATGGAGCCAATTGTTTTTACTAGACAACTTGAATTACAACTTGCATTACAACGTGCATTACAACTTTTTATAACTTCGTAGGCCTATGATATCGATAAAAGATACCACGAATTTTTTAAGCCAATATTGCTATTTATCTACACTCGGTACAATTCTGAGTCGCAAAGGAAGAGCAATCAAATTCTAAGGTTGTTTCCGGAAACGTCAATTTTTTAAACAAGTTGCTAGTCTTGGCTTTTAGAGACGTTGTCAGTTGTTTTCTTGTGGATGTCAAAAAATATACAAAAACTATAAATGAACTAAATTATAGAAAAGGTGTAGTACCGAAGTTAAATACCTTAAGTGGATGGTTCGAATTCTTGCTCAACCAAAAATATGAAAGAGAAAATAATTTTATCAAACTAGGAAAATATTTGACAACTCAACTTGATTATTATTATGACTTCTAATATTGAATATTCGTATTTTCCCAAAACATAAAAGTAAAGAGTCCAAAGTGCCGCAACGATTAAGTAGAACAATTAACAGTAAGGCTTCAGAGGTCGAAACATAAATTAGGTCATTTTCATTTTCAAAGTGGCTGCCTAATTAAATTCACCCTAAAAGCTTGTTTAGTGTGTTCACAAAATCACTTAATCAGTCAGAAGGCACTTCTCCCAACAACCAGCTATCAACCGGAAAGCAGCACGGGTGCCCCCTTAATTTGTTCCATTCATTACATCATTAAAGGCGCCGCAGTGCCTTGTGATAATCGAACGAAGGCACAAGCCAAAGCAACAGTAAGCAGTCATCAACACTTTTGCTGGCGTTTAATCTACGCGTACACTTCGCTTCGTATTCCCCTTTCGTGTCCTTTCGGCTGCGGCTGCGGCTTGGCGTATCGGAACCGCTCACTTGTATTAATTGAATGAGAATACATTTTAATCCAATAAATACTTGACAGTGCGCCGCAAGAGTGTTCGCTGAGCAGTGTTTATTGGTTACGCTGCCGCATAAATATGTATAGGCACTCGTATATCCTTTCGTGGCTAGCGCAGCGAGCAGCATCTCGAACATGTTAAGGCAATTGAATGTTAGTGCAATGCGAGTACATTAAGCAGCAAAGCAAAGCGAATGGGGGATATAGAGTAAAATGGAGCTATATTTCTCCACAGTACACTTCCCTCTGTGCTGGCGACTTAATGGGTCATGAACATAAATGACAGTGATTATATTTATAAGCGTGCCAATAAATGTGCCTTGGGATGGGTGTGAACCATATATCAAACTATATTCTATATATAGTTAAAAGCATTTATGTGAGAGTGTAAGGCAGGAAGTGTGTTGAACTAGTGAATTGGTGAGAAAATATTTTTTAATACAAAATATATTATATTTTAGAAGATAAGATATCGTCCTACATTGGCGATGGGGTGAGTCAACTTCAGCTCGTAACACTTTAAAGTCGATCTTCTCGAAACTGCATATTTAAATAAGACTATACTACCAAATGGTAAGTACATATATAGTCTTAAATTACGGGATTTGGAAACTCTGGTGTTTCAATCTGGCAACTTACAACTTTATAGTAGCACTTAGCACTTAGCCTAGCTAGCCGCGAGCGCACAAATTCTCACGCTTGTATATTCGAATACTGTTACTCCGATCAACTTGAAAATTTAGGACAGTATTCTATATAATCTACAGCAAACTAGACTATTTTTTTTTTGTTGTGAATCTCTTCATTAATAGTTTTTCACCTCATATATACGAAATAACCCACTGTGACCGCGTCAACCGCAGAGCTGTAAAATAGTTTGATATGAGTTCTACGCTCCCACGCGTCAACTTAATGCCAATTCAAGGTAGCGAAATAAAAGGCCGGCTAGAACGACAGCAGCGTGTATTAATATCAAAGAGAAAGCGGAAATTAAATCTAGAACAGTAACGGTTTTATGCGTTCACACTCTTTCACTTGCCAGCTTTGAGGTGCTAAGGCGTAGGAAATATTGTTTACTGGTGTTTGTGTGGGCGATTATAGCTGTATTTGTACTCTGTTGATTGTCACTTCCACATAATTGCACGTGACGCGCGTGGAAAGCAGTGTATGGTGTCAAGGCTAATCAAATATCATGTCATTATCATTCGAAGAAAATCACAGAAATTAAGGTTGCCAATTTTAGCCGCGGGTAATGAGATTTTGGTTTGTATGTATGTGTTGATATGCTCTTATGTGTATGTTTAATGACTTACGCCTGCGGTTATGTGATACGTACGAGTAGGTGTGCACGTGACTACATCTTTTCGGTGGAGGCCGTGGTCAAGGTCGAATGTGTAATTTCAGAATTAATCTTTTTTAGAAAAAATAATTTAACTTTACTATTACTTATATACAAGTATATACTACTTATATATGTAAACTTATTATTAAAACACTAAGACTTGCCATGGTTGATATTTGTTCCCTCAATGATCTTTTAAAATTATATAAGCCGATAATATTTCTATAAAAAGTGGCAAAAGGAAGAGCCAATAAATAATGTTGCAATAACTTAATTTAACTCTATTATTGTTTAAACTAAGTTATTGTTCGACGAAATTCTTAAAGAATTTAAGACATATTTTAAAAATAATAATGAAATTAAAATTAAAGAAAGTATGCACCATAAACCAAAAAGGAACAGATATGAAAAATTGTTGCGGTAAACGGTTTATGAAGGATTAAATATAAGCAAGCAGTAAACACATAACAGCCAGCAACTCGTCCAACAAAAGAAAGAGCGACAATTACGTGTAGCAAGCATATATAAATTATAACTTATTTACATACAAACACACATATAAATACAAGAACTTGACATTGGGTTTCCTTTTGGTGTTGAAATTTCCGTAAACTCCGGTACAACTCAACTTTAGCGCAAAGTCGACTTTTACGCCACGCGTGACCTCCTTGGCGTATAAGTAATATTTGGCAAAGCACGCGTAGTACCGCTCTCACGCAGGCCTTTTCGGTTAATGCCATATGAAATTTTAAAATTTTTTATAACATTTTAATCTGAGTATTTTTTATCTGATTATTGTTGAAATGAGCCGAAACCAAAAAAACTACACCAAAGCCGCTAAAAAATCAAAGTGGTGCTCATTGATTTCTTCGATATTTGTGGTTTGGTGCATCATGAATTTGTTCCTGAAAGACAAACGTCAATAAGGAGTTATTTTTGGTCGTATTCAGGCGTTTACCTCAGAGCATCCATCGAAATTGGCCGGAATTATGTAAAAACAATTAATGGATTTTGCACGATGATAATGCACCATCACACCGAGCCTCAATTCTGACCGAATTTAAAGCCAAAAACCTGTTGAATATCTTCAACTATTGTATTCACCAGATTTGGTGCTGTGTGATTTTTTGTTCTTCCACAAACTTAAATTTCCGCTACGTGGACCATGTTTTCAGTCGTTCGAAGAGAAGGCCATCTCAAAAAGTTCTTATGAAAAGTGTTTCTAGGACTGGAAAAATCATCTCTTACGAATCTCGGCACCCCAATTAAATGTTGATGAATAATTACTTATATATTTTTTTCATTTTATTTCCAATTTCTGGGTATTCTTATGTCAAAATGTATTGTAGAAGTAAAATATAGCAGAAGAAGTCAAATGAATTAATAAGTATTCTTAATATGGATTTGGACATCAAAAATCATGCATTTGTTTTCTCTCTCTTGATGACTGTTCAAATATCATTGAACATGCTTACTTATCAGCAAAGCCGAAATTCTACTAAATATAAATATCTATTATATATTAATATACATAGATACATACATATATACATAATGCATTTACATGCAACGCATCTAATAATAATAAAAATGCATGGGACACAAGTCATAAATTTACAGAACAGATAACATTAAACACACACACACACAAATGTATTAAATTGTACATTTCAAAATAACCCCATGTCAAGCAGCAATAAACAATATGCTGCAATACGTACAAACATACACACATACACATATCTTTAGTTATTTAAGATAGTTTTAAAATTTTTATATAAGCAAGAAAAATACGAAATAAAATCAGAATAAATAAATTCTTCCTCGATATAAGACTATTCAATTCCCCCCACCAGCGGTAAGGATTGTTAGAAACTGTATTGAGGTACTAACAATGACGGTATTGAGCTCTTCGAGATGTCATTCGAAATGGCCTTTAAAAAACATTGAGGAACTGGTGTACGAGTGACATTTGAATTTAAACTGCGCGCGTCGAAGGATTTGGAGAATTATTTTTTTTTTTAAATTGGTAGTACTATCAGTCACACTTATGTCAAATTTCATGTCAAAATATTCATCAGTGTTTGAGATACGTATCGTTTTGTGAGCTGCTAAAAGTGAGTTTTTCGTTTTTTGCGATGACGAAATTTGTTGAGCAAAGAATTTGTATTGAATTTTGTTTACGGAATCAATTTTCTGCTGCGGATACGTTGAGGATGGTGCAGAAAGCCTTTGGTGATGAGGCTTTGTTTAAAAAAAAAAATGTTTACAAGTGGTATAGTGAGTTCCAAGCCGGCCGTGACCGTGTCGAAGACGAAGAGCGTCCAGGGCGACCATGAACCCCAACCAACGAAGCTCACGTTCAACAAATCAAAGATTTGGTGTTGAGAAACCGTCGATTAACAATTAGATACCTTGCTGATGAAGTTTGTATATCGAAAGGCTCAGCTCATACCATTTTGAAAGATGTTTTGGGCCTCAAGCGCGTAAAATCTCGGCTGGTACCGAAAACATTGAATTTTTTGGAAAAAAGTCGTCGCGTTGAAGTGTGTGAAACAATTCTCTCCGACTACTGCGCTTCCTGCATTGTAACTGGCGATGAAACTTGGATCTATGCTTACGACCCCGAAACAACCGATCAATCGAGCGAATATCGTGCCAAAAGAGAACCGAGACCAAAAAAAAAACGCGCCAAAGTCGCCCAAAAATCAAGGTCATGTTGACTGTTTTCTTCGAATATCGTGGTGTTGTGCATTATGAATTCCTTCCAACCGGTCAAACAGCCAACAAGGAATATTATTTGAACGTTACGCGTCGATTGCGTAACGCTTTCCGCCTAAAAAGGCCGGAGTCGTGGAAAGACAATTCTTGGTTTTTATGTCACGATAATGCACCATCCCATACTGCCCTCGTAATTCGTGATCATTTCGCCAAAAACTCAACTCATATCGTTCCGCAACCACCGTATTCCTCTGATCTGGCGCCGTGCGACTTCTGGCTGTTCACCAAGCTCAAAAGACCGCTCCGGGGACACCGTTTTTATACTATAGAGGAGATTCAAGCCGCAGCGAAGACGGAACTGAAGGCCATCCTGGAAAGTGACCACAAGTGTTTCGAAGATTGGAAAATCCGTTGGCATAAGTGTATTGCATCGGGAGGGGATTACTTTGAAGGGGATGAAATTGATTTGAAGAATGAATAAATAATTTTCAAAATAAATACAATGTCACCTTATTTTTTGGGCACAGAAGTAGAAATTCAATATAGTTATTTGTAATGTTAATAATATTGTCGGCAGCCACAGTTCGTTTCGTGTCGAAATACGAAACTGGAGTTTCGGACTCCTCGATTGATTGAATTTGCATTGGATTGTAAGAATTATCTTATAATTATAAAATAAGTACGTGGTGGCCTTTTATATATCGGGATTTGGCGAACCTACTACTTCAATCAGTCAATTCACAACTTTTTCGTAAAGTTTGCGATTTTTGATGTTCTCAGAGTATTTTGACATAAGATTGTTATTTGTGTTATTTACAGTGACTTAAAGTATTCATTCCGGCTAAAAAATTGAATTAAATAATGAACAACCCATTATTTTTTGTAACTTTCTACGTAGTTAACTCACCAACAGTGTATGGATGAGACATTGTTTATCGGTAGTACAGTGAATGCAATCGAGGTCGTTGATTACTACAAGAAAAATTTCGGGAAGGTCATCCAAAATCAGTTGCTGTTCCCGAAATTATTGACGCTGTGTGCAAACTGTTATTTCAATAAAATTATGTGGCCTATTGTGAGATTGAGACAATTATAGACATTAATAAAACCAGCATATGTGACCTGGTCCAGGAAAAGGGGGCTTAGGTGTCATAAAAACAATTTTTTTTGTATGTTTTTGTATTTTTTATTTTTTTTAATTTTTTTTTACACCATATTCACCACTTTAACAACGCGGAACAATAAATACTGGGTGATACATAAAGTAACCACCGAAGACGGATCAGTCTTCACCATAACAATGCTAGTGCAGTTAAAATTTCTACCGTGAGACTACCTGCTAGAGTGGTTTTCAGCTTTTCTCTTATACTTGAAATTCGAGGGCAATGATACAGTGCGTGTGCAGAGTTTTCTATATAGCATCCATGGCCAATGAGTATTTGGGTCAGGTGGAAATCCAGGTCTATCTATCCACGAATGCATGTCCAGAATCAGTCTGTAGGTCCACCGTCTTTTGTATGAAGTTTGCCATCGTTGCTGCCACTGATAAGTTGTACATTCGCGCGAAAGAGCCAGTTGATGTGGTTAGAACGCATGTTTTGGACATACCTCAAAAGAATGGCAAAAGTGCTTCGGAAAATGGTTCAAACGCATGCAAAAGTGTATAGACTTTAATGGAGAATATTTTGAAAACAATAAATCGATTTTCGATGATTGCAAATATTAATATTAATTATTTTGTTTTCTAATGTAAAAATATTATAGGCAACTCTCCTAAAGAGTATATAAAAATATGTCTACATATTTCAAAAATAAATACGAAAACTTAATTATTAACTTCTAAAAATATATATACTTTCGGAAGCAAAGAAATAAAGGCCACCTAACAAAACAAACAAAAGCGCCTTAGAAAACAACACATCAAAGTTCATTGCACAAATTCTCATCAACAACCGTTATATTAAAGAATAAACAGCGAATTCAACAAGTAATTTTGTTTGCCCACATTTCCGCCTGCAACGAACGGAATTGACTTGATAAAGAGTATTTTCTTTTGCCAATGGCCAATGAGTACAACGGCATCTACATGCCCACCTAACAAGTTATAACCACAAATCCTTACGTAATCTGCTTGCCCTACAAAGAAACGGAGGCCAGGATTGCCATGTGTGAATAATGAAAGTTGCCGGCAAAAATGAGAAGAAATGTTGAGTGAAGACACATTTTTTCCTAAAGAAATAAATATTTATTTTGTACGAAACGAAGGAAAATAAAAGAAATCATCAGGACTATGCCTCGGTTAAACCAAAAATGTAAAATTTACAAATTTTTTTTTTGTTTTATTTTGAGCTGGATAAGGACAAGAAGATAAGACGACGACAGCAAGCAATCAAGCTTAAACATATTTTTTTATTTTTTTTGTGATTAAAATCTTGTTAAATTTTCTTAGTAAAATTAACAACTGGCAACACTGATATTGATTACTGATTGCCCACAAATAAAATTTTTCTTATTCAATTGACATGCAAACATACATACACACATACATATTAACGCAAGAGGTGTGTAGGCTGTAGGAAAGCGTTCCAGCTGCGAGCTCAACTGATAAAACCTAATAAAAAGAGCTTTGAGCCACCACGAGCGAGTAAATATGTACGATATGTTCGCATATATATCGTAATGTGATTGCCAAAAACAATAGATTCCGTAAGCAGAGCCATGCTTTTGTCATTTCTGCTCAATGTCAGCTTTTATTATAAACGAAGTCAAAACTACCTTTGCCCACAGTGAGGACATTTAAGGCAGAGCGGCGTAAGGAGCACAGTTTCTGTATGGTTGGCGCTAATCACATGAGAATTGCAGGCGAAGGACTCGTAAAAATGTGGACTGTGTTTGTGTTTCAGCCATTCGTTTGTGTCATGAATCGATGCAAAGGGTATTAATGTTCGATTTTCGATTTGCACATTGCCATAACCTCAAACACACAAGCGCAGTGGTAATATGATTTTATTCGTTTATATCTGGACATGCCAAACACGTTTGTCTAATCGCTTTTGCGCTACGTCCAGATCTGGTTGTGGCTAAGTTAGATTTTTGCTTGACGGTTATAGCCTATTGAACTGCGATTGGATATTCAAACACAGTTTTGAAACTTCTTTTCTTACTTTCGTCGTTGGTTTGATGAGGTTTGGTAGTTATGTATAAATACATTTTGGAGTTTTGTACTAAGACGAAAGTGCGCTTTTGACTAAAAATCGTTGAGTTCGTGCACCAATTCGAAACCTAATTAGACCCCTGATGAGAAAAAAGTAAGACTAAACTACATAGTAAAAGTTCTATTGAATAGGTCAAGTCTTCAAAGGTTTTTTTTCAAAAATCCACCAGTCAATAAATCTTTTATATAATCTTTCTGGGGTATTTCTTTAGAGATTCCATTGTTCACTCTTACAACTTGTTGCTACAGAGTTTTGTTGACCTAACGGTTGTACGTATCACCTAAAACTAATCTAGATAGATATAGGGTATACATATATATAAATGATCCGGATGACGAGATGAGTTGAAGTTCGGGTGAGATAATGTGAGAGGGCTTTATGGGTGCCGGTGTTAAATTAGAAGAACATTCTTTGCCTTTTATTTTTTGAAAATTGTCTCTTTGAAATGTTAGTTGCGGTTACGTCTCAGATGGTCCAGCCGTTGAGTCCAATTTTCGATGACTCGTTCGCTCAGTTCGATTGGTTAGTGGCGAATGACAAGCTTGATGATTTGCTCCAAGACTTGTATCGATACTTTAGACTTCATATATCCTCACAGGAAAAAGTCTAATGATGTAATATCATATGATCTGAGTGGCCAATCGAACGGCCCAAAACGTGAAATTATCTGCTCAACGAAATCAAATAGTCGATTGTCATGGCTCAATAAAGGTCGCCATTGGTTGAGCCAGAAATGGGTCTTATCGCTGAACAAAATTTGCCTCGAAAACGTCGGATTTTCTTAGAACTTTTCAAGAGCCTATAAAGTGAAGCGATGTCACTTAGGAAGGTCGAGTGGCTTCAGTTCTTACGCTTGTACAATGACGTTTTCAATTTAAGTTCTCGACGTAAAATGCGTCGTTCTATACATCAGTCCGAGTTGTTGTGGCACCGAATCGACTCTCCACGACCTTCGTGTACTCCTAAGGCTACGGCAGCTTAGTATCTTCACTGCATGCTGGACCGCGAACAGACCACGCTCGAATATTATCCACTAATGAATGCTGGATCTCAAGATGGGTGATGGCGTTGCGAATAGTACGCTTCGTAGGTCGATTATGTTGACCAAAAATAAAGTCTGAGCTTGATACGATCCACGTGTTATCTGTTAAGAAAAGGCTTTTGAAAAAGCACTTCTACTTGGGTCACGCATTATATCTGTAAATCCTTTTGATCGCAGAATTTTCGGAAGTTTGCGACTGTTGAGAGAAGATGCATAATTTTTAGTTTGGAAATGTCTATAATTGCTGTCATTCAAGTTTTCGATTGCTATATTTTTTCACAAAATTGCATTGATTCGGTCTACTGTCCAATTTAGGTCATCGTTACTAACAGATTTCGTTTACTTTGAGATATATTTTACCAATGTGCTGTCAAACTATATAAATTTTTGAGTATACTGAAAATCTCCCACAGACGATAAAAAAAATTCTGTGATAAATCATTAATAATTAAAAACAAGCTTTGTGGACTTTTTTCCCTATTCGCCAAGTACCCCAATGAATTCTTTAAACAGGTGGAGCTGTGAAAATTCTATTGGTTGTCTCATTTATACAACTCATCTTTACGATTTCTTTTAATAAATCCAATCAACGACAGTAAAAAACAAACAAATAACAGTAGTTGCGAATGTTCTAATTTGGTACTCGCATCTCCAAGGAATTTCCGCTTGACCATTGCCGAGTGATTTTCGCTCCAGCTCGTGATTATTTATTCCATCTTCATTTTCTGTCCTTTGTTTACTTTAACACATTACATGTTGCCATTGCTTATTGCACTGGTTAAGTTTAGTTATGACCATTTTTTGTTCGTTTCTCTTTCTGTACTGTGCGTCCGTAGTGCTGTGTGCAGCGAGGAATTTCATTGTTGTCGATTTGTATGCGCTGATGTCTGTAGCAATTGATTCGGAAAGGTGATTTCAGCTAAATCACTTGATTTTCTTATGGCTCCTCATTCGCATCTAACACGTACAGTTTGCGATTGTGTGTGTTTGTGTGTGACTGTGCACGGGGGCCTCTGGCGTTGGCCTCTAATCTCAATGGTCTGCAATAACATGTTGCTGGTCTTACTGGCTATGCTATACATATATGCTGGCAGCTGCCATTACCTGTCGCCTCGGTGACTTCTCTGCAAATATACATATATATTTATCTATACTCGTATATGTGTGTTTTCTCCTCTCGATCCTGGTAATGCTGCAGAGTGTGCGTGGATTCCGGTGTTGGCATTCCTTACATTTCATTTGCTCGGCTTCTGATTGTTTTTTGAGCGAATTGCGCTTGGAAGCAGTGCTGGTGAGGCGCATGTTGTTGTTGGTCGTCGGTGTAAATAGTGTGCGTTGCTCACATAGTTGGGTCTATTACGTGCTTAGCTATGTACACAAACACACCTAAATACACAGATCTATAGTAGTACATTCGTTTACACACATACTCTTACAAGTGTGGCGTAGATGCAGATTGCCGTATTTGCAGTACGTCGAGGTATTTGTTTTGCAGCTCAAGGCTGTCATTTTTCATTAGCATCCCTCTGTCTTCGAATGTGATTTATTAGTGGAAAAAGTGCACTATTTGCTAGCTATCTAAGCGCATTCGTTTTGTGCATGTGCTTGTGTGGGCATATAAGCAGGGTACAGCCTTATCTGCTGTTATATATACATAACTGGGCTCGTTGTTAATGTGTGTCTCGGTGTAATGTGCTTCACCACTTCCAATATCACATTAATTTAAAAGCCTTTTATATTAATATATTATTTCAAAAAAAAAAATTTATATATATGTATATATCAAGAAGTAAAGGAAAAGGCAGTGTAAATGTATTTTTAATGAAATTTTACATTTGCTTATCGATTTATTGATTTCTTGAAATTTGTTGAATAAAGACTTTCTCTATTTACGTGTTGGCATGTTTTGGAATCTATGTTTTCTGACAATATTATAGCAGTTGTGAACCTTATAGAATTCTATTCCAGAATTCGACTTTACAAAAAAAAAAAAAAAAAAAAAAAAATTAAATTAATAAAAAATAGTCCAAAAATGTATATACCAAAACACAAAATGAACTTAATTTCGGCGGCACTTAAGCTGTAATTACTTCACAGGTTCATTTTTAGAGGATAAAAAATTTCTATCTTGTTTTTGATCGCTCAGTTTAATGGGGGTTTAAAATGCTATAGAGTTCCTTTAGCAATAATGGTTTAGGACATTAAAGCCATGCCTTGGATAGCTAGGCCAATTTCGTGAAGCAATTTAGTAAAATATAAACATATCGATGTCAAAAAAAAAAAAAAAAATAAGGTACAAGCTCCCATATATACAGTCGGACAGGCAGATGAATATGGTTAAATTGTCACGCTGATAACGCTGGTGAGAAGGTCTTCATTCCGATTTACCACATGCAATGAGTGAACCAAGTATATGTACTTTTTCCAAAAGCCTTTTTTGAACAGATTTATGAGCCGTGTCAAGCTGTCACGTTATTTTTGTTCAGGACTGTTTGGCATTTCCTTATAGAAAGACTTACGTCTGAACAATGTTTTCAAATCATTCAACTTTATTACGAAAATTCACGTTCTGCAAAGTGTGTGGTTTTGCGCGCTTCCCGCTACTTATGGTCAACATAACCAGTTTCCTGAGCACACTATTCGTATCACCATCACCCATAATTTAAACCCAAGGATTCATTATTGCATAATATTGGACCGAATATACCACGTCTAGCCCAGGAGAGCAGAAAATATAGCAGCCGTAACTGATAATGTACAGGAAGACCGTGGAGCGTCGATTCGGCGCCGTTCGCAGCAACTCAGACTGACGTATGGAACTACTTAGGACATTTTAGGTCGAGATCTGAAATTGAAAGCGTTCAAAATACAGCTTTTGCAAAAATAGAAGCCGCTTCTCTCTACGGCCTCAAGAAGATCCGATGTTTTCGAGCCAAATTTTGTTCAGCAATGAGGCTTGGCTTCTGGCTCAATTGGTAGGTAAAAAAACGTAATTGCCGCATTTGGGACAAAGAGCAACCTGAAGAGATTTGAGAGCTGCCATGCCATCCAGAAAACGGCTTGGTGAGGTTTGTGGGCCGGTCATATCATCAGTCCATATTTCTTCTAATATGATGCCGGTGAGAACGCAACCGTCAACGGCGACTGTTATCGCGCCATGATAATCGACTATTTGATGCCGGAAATTGAAGCTCGTGATCTCGGTGGGCTTTGGTTTTAACAAGACGGCTCCACTTGCCACACATCGTATTAATCAATTTATTAATTGAGACAACCCTTCGGCGAGTAGATAATTTCACGTTTTGACCCGGTCGATTAACTACCAAGATCATGTGATTTCAAACCGTTAGACCTTTTGATATGTAAAGTCTAAAGTCTTTGCGGACAAACTCGCTTCGATTGAGATCTTGAAGCAATACATCACACGTGTCAGTCGCCAGTTATCAGTCGAAATGCTCGAACGAGTTATAGAAAGTTAGACTCAACGGATGGACTATCTGAGACGTAGCCGGGGTACCAACATTTAAAAGAGGTAATTTCAAAAAATAAATGCCAAAGAATAGAGAATATTTTGGGGGGAAAGAATCGGATCAGATGAGGTGGCATTTGTAGCACCTATTTACTCGAAAACGTTATCACCATCTACCGCTAGGTCTAATATTCATGATCATTATGCTATAATATCGCAATAACTTACATATACATATATAGAACATAACATAGTCGTTCGATATTTGAACTTGTAGAACCTATTTAAAAACTGTTTATTTTTATAATAAAAACTCATGTAAGACTTGAACCCATGTTTAGCTCTAATCACCATGCAATTCTTTCTTTTACCTCTTTTACTCACACACATGCACAGATGAACAAATAACGGACATTTTTGAGAACGAAATCGAAGGTTTCATGCCATAAAAATTGCATTATTACCGCAAACATGTGTTCCTACACATGTAATTCTTATTTGGGCCTAACATATAACCAGGTACAAAAATCAAATATATGTATGCATTGGCTTATGTACACCCAGCTATGCCTTCAACCAAAACGAAAATGTACATTTTTTGTGGACGTAGCCAACTTAAGCCAACTCAAGGTTTGTTCAGTGTCCACCGCCGGCCACGTTGGCGCCGTGTTGCACGCGGTAGCTAAGCACATAACGCTTTTGGGAGTGGCAGGACCTGTGGCGTGGTCAAACAGCCACGCAACGCACTCACGAACCACTTTGTACATATGTATGTACATACATTCATATATATATATATATATATGTTTGTGTGTTTATTCGTACTCCGCTTGACTGGTTCGATTGGCCGGCAGCGCCGTAACGGAAATAAAACTTATTAAAAGATTTGAATCTAATCGATATCGCAAAGGTCAAACGCATGTCCTTCTACATACATACACATACATACTTATATCTACACATACACACTCGCACGTCGTGTTTTCGTTCAGGCGAGCGCGCATAACATGTGGCCGGGGAGGCATTCACTTCGCACAGTGTTTATACGATGGGCCCACTGTGCACGATTTGGCTGAAGAAAGAATTAAATTTCCTTCTGCGCGTCGTTGAGCGCAATTGTTACTCGTTTGTTGTATGGTGGAAGTGTACTTTTGGGTGTGATTCGATTTTGTTGGTTTAGCTTCTTTGCAATAATTAAATTTACCATCAACTGGCCGCCTTAATGGGATAAATTCGATTTTCAAAACCGCCCACGTTCGAAATGTGGCAAGGTCTGTTGCTCAGCGCTGCAATGAAATTGTATGTTTGTATATGCATCCATCTTCGTTAAATTCGATCTAATTTTTAGCTATCAAATTACGAATATTAAGTTTGTTTAATATTTTGCGAAGGTGTTGGCCCTAGGCATATTGCAGAGTATACAAATCCAGGTTATGACCGCAAATCCATTCAAGTTCACAAGGCCGATGGAAATATTTGCTTGCTGTATTCCTGTATTATTCGACACTATATTAGGAATGAAAAGAAAGAAAAAAAATCGGTCTGACATCAAATAACTTATTTCTCTTTTGTACTACATGAAAATCTTCACTCGAAAAACCGCGAAAATTAGTTAAGCTTTGCAATAGTGCGCCAGTCGTTCTTCCTTTTCGCTGTTTGCCGCCAACTGGAGATTCCAAGCGAGGTCAAGTCCTTCTCCACCTGGTTTTCCAGTGGAGTGGAGGTTTTCCTCTTACTTTGCTTTCCCTGGTGGGTACTGCGTCGAATACTTTCATAGCTGAAGTGTTTTGGCCAACGCGCAAACGATCATTAGTCTTTCGCAGAATCTTTCTCTCGAAAATTTGACCCGCCCATTCATCAGATGTTGTCATCGTCCATGCCTCTGCACCATATAGCAGGACCGGAATAATGAGTAACTTGCAGAGTTTGGTTTTGCTTGTCGAGAGAGAACTTTTACTTCTTTGCCTACTCAGTCCGAAGTAGCACCTGTTGGCAACAGTTATTGTGCGTTGAATTTCGAGGCTGAAGTCGTGGTGTCAGGAGATATTTCGTTTTGCTTCGCTTCCTTGTCTAGTCTGGTGAAAGCGGGGGATGTTGAGGTCAATGATATCAATATAGTCGGCTTATGCCAGCTGCTGCTCTGGAGCTGGAATTATTTTCTCCAGTAGTGGATTGAAGAAATCACACGATAGTAAGTCGCCTTGTCTGAAACCTCGTTTGGTATCACACAGCTCGGAGAGGTCCATCCCGATCTTGACGGAGCTCTTGGTATTACTGAACGTCAGTTTACAGAGCCGTATTAGTTTTGCGGAATGTCAAATTCGGACATCGCGGCATAAAAGAAGCTCCTTTTCGTGCTGCCAAAAGCATCTTTGAAATCGACGAAGAGGTCTGCATTCTTTTTAAGATGTTCCAATTTCTTTTCAAAACCGCAGTGCCCCTCAGAATATCCGATAGATTTGTGTCGAATATATTTCTCAAATCGTCAAGTCGCTTACTCCTTCTGGAACTCAATAACGCTGTACGTAGTTCCTGGTTATTCATTGTAGTTTCAACTAAAGCAATACGAAAATACATATAACCTAGTTGACAGTAAATGCAACAGAAAGAAATACATTTTCTGTAATTAAGTGATTATCAGAAGTTATTGGTTAAACTTTCTTTTTGCGCAAACTTTCTCAGTCATACTTAAAAAGTTCGATATCTCGGTGTGTAATTGACAGATATGTACACAAATACTCTTACAACAATACAAACAAATAAGTTGGTAGAAAAAGTGTTTATTGACGGAATAAATGCACAACAGTTTCAGAAAATAATAGCAGAGAATGCTGATAAGAGTCACGTTTCCATTTATTTACGCATATGACAAGAAGCAATCGCCAGACAGGGACATCGACGCGTCTGTGTACACAGCTATGTGTGCTGTGTACTTACGTTTCAACGTAAAACAAAAGAAAAGAATTGATGGAGCAATAAAAAGTAAGAGGACACAATTGTTGACCGGAAGCTACAGGTTTTTTGCTTCTTCATTTTGTACGGAGTAGTGCGTGTACTTTGTTAGAGTATATGTAGACCTCTGTATTACTCTGTGCTTATTTCTCTAACTAAATATACTATATCATAAATTTAGAAACTGTGTTTCACATTTTGATGGTTATGTCTTGCTTTTCTAGCTTTGTCAAAAACTCGCTGGGTGGCGCTGGAGTCGACTTATGATTAAAAGTCATATATAAAAGCGATATGATGAAATTCAAAATATAT
Organism: Bactrocera correcta; assembly: GCA_027475135.1. Lineage (NCBI taxonomy): Eukaryota > Metazoa > Arthropoda > Insecta > Diptera > Tephritidae > Bactrocera > Bactrocera correcta. Next base: position 108,801,668 of record CM050323.1, read on the forward strand.
TACTTGCGTAATGAAAACTTTTCGTAAAATAGATCCATGTAATGCTGTTGGTCTTAAAATATTTATAACAGTCATTTATATCTTGATACATTTATTATAACGAAAATGTCCTCGCTGGTTTATTATTCAAGAAAATAAAAAATACCGTAATCGTCCTTTTTGGGCCCTGATGAGTTGTGACAGTCGTGTTGTGGTGGGCTTTAAACTGGGTCATGTACTGTGTGAGTAATTCACACTACAAAATATAAAGTTCCAGCGTACGCAGGGCCATTATATTGGCTTTTAATTAAAGCAACTGAATTTTATCGAAGCGAAGTGAAATAAAAGCACAAAGAAAACATGTTTGCAGCTGAAACTGAAGGAGAAAATGCTTGCAAGCCAATTTGCCACTACATAACAACAGTTATACATGCGTAAATATATATATATACAATATGTAAACATGTATTCCAATTGTCTGCCAACTGACAAGTTTACATAACTGAGATGTATTTTAAAAATAACAACGGTAGTATCCACGAACAAACATTAATATTTTTCAAGTAAATATATTCGTATTTACCCCAATGGGCGTTCATACAGGGTTGCAATCATTGAGGAGGAGATTAAGTTACTGGCCTTTTGGGCTGTGAAGGTCTTTACATATCAGTAGACGAAAGTTTTTTTTAACATACCTCAGGAGTTTGAATTTAAAATTGACTAACATTCGATTTCTTAAATAAAATTAAAAGTAATGATAATAATGAGGCGTTCCTAAAGCTTTTTTTAAGAGCGGTTTTCAAGTGTGGAAATAAAAAAAATAGATTTTCAAAGTTAAACTATGCAAGAATTTGTCTACAAGAAGATTTTTCAAAACTCAAATTATTTTTGAAGCTATAGGTATTCAAACTGGTATAGCCGGAACTGAAACTTAGGAACTTTTTTTTTGAAAATGTGTTTTCAAAAAAAATACCCATGATTTTTTAGGTTCTGGGCCGATTTAATTAATTTAGAGACTTTTTTATAGACTTGTGGAGTTTTCGAAACAGTACTACAATTATTGTTTATTTTTTTAAGGAATGACGACAGCCTGAAACATTTATTTCCAAGTTTGCAATGGAACCTGTCGCGATATAATCTAGACTAGCAGCCCATCCCGGCATCGCACGGGGTAGGCAATTTTTTATTTTTGGAAATTTGGATATAAAACACTTTCACAAATATTTTTATTTGTATTAAAAAAATCCCACAGTTATATTTGTATGTAAGTCTATTTATGTTCAATTTCTTTGATGGTTCAAGTGGCGGTCACTTTTGAAAAATTTATAAATAAAATAATAATATTCAAAAAATTAAAATAATAGTAATAAATAATGAATTCAGTCGTTTTACATATAAGTAAATAATAAATTATTAAATAAATGTATTATATAATAAAAATTAAATAAATATATTAAATAATAATAATAATAATATTCTTTAAAAATTAGCGTAAAAAAAAATTATAATGGAAAGTCCAATTTAAAAACTGTTTCATAGCTAGTTAAATGGTCTTGACCATAAAATAATTTATTTGGATAAGGATTAATAAAGGGTGATTTTTTAAGAGCTTGATAACTTTTTTAAAAAAAAAAACGCATAAAATTTGCAAAATCTCATCGGTTCTTTATTTGAAACGTTAGATTGGTTCATGACATTTACTTTTTGAAGATAATTTCAAAATTTAAATGTTGACCGCGTCCTGAGTTTTTTAAAAGGGGGTTTTAATTGGAAAGTTTTAAATTTTGGGGAAATTTTTCGAAACATTTTTGCCAATAACTCGAATTTCTTTGAAATGGTCTTCCAAACTGGAATAGTTGCTGGCTTAAATTCTTAGGACTTTACTTGACGTAGTTTTCCAAAAAAAATAGTCTAAAGGGCCGTTTAAATTTTGCATGATCTTGGTTTTTCTAACTTACGGGTCCATTTCTTGAAAAATAATTGTTGTCGAAGTTTTTCAAAATGGCCAAAGAATTTTGCGAGCTGTGTGGCCCCTTAGCGCCATTTGTTGAAACCACATGTCAACCAAGTGCAATTCTTCCATTTTTGGAAAAAAATTTGAGATTCAAAACACCCTTCACCTAACGTTGTCCAACAGCATCTTTAAAAAATGTCCAAAATAAGTAAAAACACCAAACAGTGCATTTTTCGGGATGTCATGGGCAGTTCTTGAACGGATTCTGGTTGCTCTTCACCCAAATGCGGCAATTTTGCTTATTTAGTAATTCAACCAAAATACCATCGTATCGGACACGGACGCGAAACACATTTCGAACCGAACACTGATTTTGGTAATAAAATTCAATGATTTCAAGCGTTGCTCGTTAGTAAGTCTATTCATGATGAAATGTCAAAGCATACTGAGCATCTTTTCTTTGAACCATGTCTGACATCCCACGTGATCTGTAAATACTACTGCATGAAAATCCTAACCTCAAAAAAATCACCCGTTATAAACACATTAATAGCATGGTTTGAATTTGGTTAACATTTTCATTAACGTTTAAATGAAAAAAGTTGTTGTCACTAGTGGGCATATGCTACCGCGGAGTTTTTTGTAAACATTTTGATGTTCTTCAATATTGTTTTACATTATTTTGTTCTATCGCTTATAGTTTCGGCAGGGCATTCACGAAAGAAATTTTAAGACTCATTTCGGTTAAATTGTTCAAATTTTACCAAAGATCCCCAATTTTTTTTTTTCAAAATGAAATGTAGCCTATGTCAAATAGAAAGAATGTAGCATTCTTTTTGGTGAAAGAATTTTTTAAATCGGCCCAGTACTTTTTGAGCCTATTCATTACAAACATACAAATATACAAAAATAGGTACAAATCTTTCCTCTTTATAATTTATTTTGGTATCAGATTACTAACAGTGCCAATTTTTTTACGACACTTCAAAATTACTTGAAATTCATGGTTCAAGACTAGATTACGCTCTTAAGGCTGGAACATAAACGCGTTCGGGTATTGCCCGATTGAAGGTATCTGGTTTTAAAAAAAATTCTTTAATTTCATTTTTATTCAAAACGAAATTGAAACACATGCTTGAAGCAAGCCCTGCAACATTAAACACCTACTTCTGCTGATTGCCACGTTACCCTACCGACCCTAAACGAAAAGGCTCCGCATTAAACCTGCTTAAGTGGCTTACATACATACATACATACAAGCAAAATTGTAGTTGGGCGCGCCCCTTCATTTCTTTCACACGGAATGAAAAAACTCACTTATTTATTTATCCATTTCATTGAAGTGTACTCGGATAATTGTTCGAGCAACAAGTGGAGCGCAACTTGGCAAAAGGCAAAAAAAAAAATAAAATTCTGTGGAAACACTGCAATAAAATACATACAAACACGCTTACACATACATAAATATATATATAAAGAATAATAAGAAGTGCAATTGATTGACGTTCCGTGTCATTCCAGGCGAAATTGCAAAATCATGTAGTCGCCATTTAAAAAAACATCAATCACGTTAACAAGTTGTGAAAAGTCAATAAAAATGCGGAGCGTTTATTTTTGCAATTCAAATGAAATGTGCGAATTTATCGCAGCAAAAAAATACAAAATAATCGCCAATGAATATAAGGGCTATGCGTGTATAAATGCATCAACTTTGAATATTTGAATAAGTGCGGATAAGCAGACGCAAACAGATATTTAAATGAATTCTTACCTAGCCTTTGACTCGGCTCAATAAAATAGCTGATTTGGGATTGCTAAAGTCGACATATATTCACATATGTATATGTATATTGTTATGTGATATTATTAACATAAATACATACATTATTTTTTTATTTTATCTACATACTATCTTAGAAGAATGCTTGCATAAAGCTAAGCTAGTTTTCATGCAGATAGAGAGACAGTTGCTTGACATATCAGAGCAGTGAAGCCCATTTGAGATGAATAGTAAAAACATATAGTACATTACCTTAGTACAGATAATGCAGTAGATATTGATCACAATGCTAAAAACCCAAAATATACCCTAATGAGATGTCAAAGGCATCCAAATATAATGAACTACACATCGTTGTGCGCTGAGTTTGGGGCCCGCCCCGCAGAAAACAACCCCAATGAAAGGAAAAAAAATGCCTCGGATGAGAGACCGCCTTTATGATGACGTCCACTGCTAACGCCTTGGGTTCCTTAATTGGGAAGGTCCTGCCGCCCAGCTGGTTGATATTCTCGTAAAAGTAAAGGCTGACATCACCGCCATTTAAGAGACGCGATGGACGAGACAATGACTGAGATGAGTGCAAATTCAGGGTGAGATTCGTGGTGGCAGAGAGATTTCGTCGCCGCCGAATCTTGGCATACACTCCGTGGATAAACGTCTGGCCACAATCCACATCAAAGCGAAGTTCTTCAACAACGTCAGCCTCGAAATCAGGCGCAGAATAACTCTTGCCAACAGGTGCAACTTCGGATTGAGTAGGCAATTGAGAAGTAAAGTTCTCTACAATGACGATGACAACATCTAATGAGCCGGTGTTACAAGTTTTAGAGAGAAGAAGAAGGTTTATTGTCCTTTGCGCATTGGCTACAACCGCATAAGTGGTATCTACGCCAATAAAGAAGAATAAGACTCATCGTTCTGTAGTGACCAGCGCCGGATTTAAATTTTTGCCGCCCTTGGGCACTGAAAAAAATGCCGCCCTGTCACTGAAATTTCACTCAAAATTATATAGATTTGGTATTATGTTTTAAAAAATTTAAAAAATTTAACGTATTGCAAATAATTTACTATATACATATATGTATAATACTTCAGAACTTCAAAAATATAGATTCTTGTTCTTAAAACTACAAACTTTGTACTGAGCTTGACTAATGATTGTCTTACAATAATTTTTTTCACAGGCAAACACGCCTGACTTTTTGAATTTCGCAAATTGGTTGATTAAATCTTCACAATCTAAAGGTTGAAGTACATCTATTTCGATGCATAGAATAGCTAAGCTATTGAGTCTATTTGCACTCATTGTAGAACGTAAGTTGTTTTTAACTCTTTTCAAACTCTGCGCTACAGTTTGTTACAGCTAAAGTAATAAACATTCGATATGCAATTTAAACTCTGTATAAAGGTCGTTTCCATGCAAAAGTTTCAGAATATCGGAAGGTGAATTTTGTTCCATCCATCCAAGATCTGAAGAATAAACATTTTGTAAACGTTTAGCTCGGTTACGAATCTCTCTATTATCCAAATTGCCAAATTCAATAATAACTGAAAACTTTTCATGAATCTTTTCATATGTAACACATCTTTTTCGCAATTCAGAATCTAGTTTGTCAAGAACGAGATTAAAAGTGTTGACTCTAAAATGGTCTCGACCTGACAGTTGTACATCTCCATCCCGTGATTCATCAGCATGTAGTTTTCTCTTTCTTTTTCTAGAAACTGTTGTTTTATATTCTTTTATCTCTGAAATATTTAAAGCAGTTTTTTTTTATAGATTTCGAATTCTTTTCTCGTATCGGCAACAACTTTGATCAAACCACGATAATCGTCGCGATAATCAACTTTCTGCAATCTTTGACTAACAGCATTGAATCGTGAGACTAAAAAATGCCAAAGTATCTGCATAAATGCTGTTTCAAGTCGCTCCAATTGAATTCGTAAACCTTTAGCTTCTCGTCTTGTAATTGCATTTTCTTCCATATTTTCTTCAATAATAATCAAAGTCTCGATTATTTCGCCGAAATGTTGATTAAGTACATGAACAGCTTCATAACGAGCTGACCATCTGGTTGCAGATAAAGATTGTAACGCGATTATTTTTCCAGTATGAAATTGTAAAACTTCCCAGCGGCGCGTCGATGCAGTAAAGAAGTTATATAAAGATTGTACAGTATTAAAGAAAGAAGCAGCAAATTCATAGAATGATCAGCACAAGAAGCATGTTCTGCAAGATCATTAATTTCATGAATTCTTGGCTGTAAACCTGTATAAATTCCTTATATGTACATTGTTAGCGTTATCAAGATCAAAAAACTCGAGAATCGATAATACAGCAACTAGCAAATCTTCAGCTTTATATCCAGAATTTTCAATGAACATCAGAAAACGTTCAACAGGCGTTCCATCTTTTTGCACGCATCTGATAACAAAGGAAAATTGATCGACATGGGATATATCAAGTGTGGAGTCTACAATAATCGCATAATATTTCGTTGATTTGACTTTTTAAACTATGATATAAGATACTTTTTCTGATAAAAGCTCCAGATCCTTTATTGCCAAATTTTCGAATATGCTCTTCTAGGTATGGGTCAAAAGAAGCAAGAAATGCAATCAGCATTAAAAAATTTCCATTATTTGGTGACCCAAACTTCTCATCACTTCATCGGAATGGAAGTTCTCGAGAAAATATACATACATATGTACGAGTATATATATAAATTATATGCAGAGTCTTTGGCGCATTGTAGATATGCGAATCTGTAAGCGTACATTCCTTAACATCGGAAATAGCATAACTTCTTTTTTTTTTCTACTTTCCAAATTTTGCCGCCCTAGAAAATTTGCCGCCCTGGGCACTAGCCCTGACTGCCCGTAGTGTAAATCCACCACTGGCAGTGACTCAACTTCTAGTAAATACAAGATCCGATTTACTTGTTTCCACTACTGGCTCGGTTTATAGAACAGAGGCTCTATTGAACAACTGCTAACCCTTCGTCAAGGTAATGGCTTAACCTTTGTTCATTCTAAGTGGATTTCAAAGTAAAGTAATAAAATTATGTAGTCCTAAAAAGACCTACACAAAATTATATATCAGTTGGTATAGCCACGGAAGATTAGTGCTCTTGCACCTGTGTTAACTTTATTTTCGTCGTAGCCATATAAATGTTCCAACTTCGGTAAGACTTGATTGGGATCCGTTGGAAAAAGTTGCTTTAGCCTAGCGCGAATGTTAAGATTTTAAGAAAGAGTGAAGTGTGTGGAATTTGCAGTTAATCTTACCTAAAAACGTTATCTAAGAATCAGTAAGACCCTTGTATATAACATTTGCATATACTCGATTTTCGATGAAAACGGTAATGTGACTTCGAACCAGTTCTGCATCACTCCTTCCTTTACTTAACCTTATGAATAATTCGTGTTGCCTCGCTTGCTCGCGAGAAGACATTTGGATATTGTCGCAGAAAACGGTGCAATTTTTAAAGAAATTGTTCAGATCGGCTCACTTTGTCATATACATACAAAGCTGCCACACAAATTGACGATCAAAGGTCAGCGTAAGTAACCCTTTGTATTTGTGAAAGGTATTATAGCTTCGGTGCAATCGAAGTTCAGGTTTTTTCTCGTTTCCTGCAATGCCAGCTAACACACACGCCATAAATACTTTACACAAAGTTTAATCTAGTGAATTTCGCATTGTGCTTGCGCAAAAGTATTGATGAAAGCGATCATTCAAATGCAATGTCAAAGCCTTGTAGGCACGATTCCGTCATTCGTTTTCATTGCGTTTGTCATCGATGCTTGCGTACTTTATGCACTTATATTGCACCGTTTGCTTGAGGCACGTTTGTCAGTGCACACATAACGGCACACACTGCTTGGCGTATGACAACTGCTGTCAACAAGCTGTCACCCATCAACTGGCAACTGCCATTGCCATTCAGATGCAATTCGTGCATGGCCGTCGATTTCCGTCGCTACTTGCATTGTTCGTGCAACAAAACGCAACAAGCTGCAGCAACAGCCCCGAACGGAATTGTTGTGGCCGTCACCTACGTCAGCATTGTTAAGGCACACATCCAAGTAGCACTGCTGTTGTTGGCCTTGTTGTTGCCCATATCATTATAAACATTAAATGAATGGAGCGCGTAAGCGAACATTTGCAAAGGAGCTGCCTGCCTCTGTCTTCCCCTCGAACGGATGCACGTTTCACCACGTGTTCCACATATCCATATCTACATATGTATGGCATGTCTCGCTGTCGCACAGCATTCAAGCGCAACTGAATGCGGAACGCAGTGTTGCATGTGCAACAGGCAGAGCTGGCGCGCGACACATACAAGCGAGTGGCTTGTCAATTTATTTTGCTGCTCGTTTGCCGTTCCATTCTTTATTCTCTCCTTTCTTTTTGTTTGCTGCAGCGCATTTCTTGTCATGCGGCGCTCCACATGTCGTGTTCACAATTCTTTTTCCGCCGTGGCACTCGTTATGGCTTTCTCTGGCAGTTAGCTTAGAATTGTTGCGCTTTGGGACTCAGCCAGTTGTATCGAAACTCATTAGCTTTTGATTTCATTGGTTTTTATTGAGTTTTGCTGCGTGTGCCAATGCTGCCACTTCTCGATATAATGCGATTAAATTGCTCGTGATAAGAATTTAGCCCCCGGCGTAACATCTCAATGGGGCATATGAGTTCGATTAGGGAATTAAGAAATGAGACGAGAATAGAAATACTTATGTGGATGCGTTTTTATTGATAACGTTGATAATAAACGTAAAGGATGGAGCCGTGTGTAGAAGTTTATGCAAGTGAAGATAGTTCGCCATTTACTTGGGAGTGAAGAGAAGCGATTCTTTTACATGTGGCTCAAGCAGCTCACGACTTTCGGTCCTGGAACAAGTATCCTCTTCTTCTTCTTCTTTACTGGCGTAGACACCGCTTACGCGATTATAGCCGAGTCAACAACAGCGCGCCAGTCGTTTCTTCTCTTCGCTACGTGGCGCCTATTGGATATTCCAAGCAAAGCCAGGTCCTTCTCCACTTGGTCCTTCCAACGGAGTGGAGGTCTTCCTCTTCCTCTGCTTCTCGAGGCGGATACTGCGTCGAATACTTTCAGAGCTGGAGTGTTTTCATCCATCCGGACAACATGACCTAGCCAGCGTAGCCGCTGTCTTTTAATTCGGTGAACTATGTCAATGTCGACATATATCTCGTACAGCTCATCGTTCTATCGAATGCAATATTCGCCGTGGTCAATGCGCAAAGGACCATAAATCTTTCGCAGAGCCTTTCTCTCGAAAACTCGTAACGTCGACTCATCGGTTGTTGTCACCGTCCAAGCCTCTGCACCATATAGGAGAACGGGAATTATGAGCGACTTATAGAGTTTGGCTTTTGTTCGTCGAGAGAAAACTTTACTTTTCAATTGCCTACTTAGTCCGAAGTAGCACCTGTTGGCAAGACTTCGTTGGATTTCCAGGTTGACATTGTTGGTGGTATTAATGCTGGTTCCTAAATAGATGAAACTATCTACAACTTCAAAGTTATGACTGTCAACAGTGACGTGAGAGCCAAGTCGCGATTGCGACGACTGTTTGTTTGATGACAGGAAATATTTCGTCTTGCCCTCGTTCACTGCCAGACCTATTTCCGTTGCTTCCTTGTTCAGTCTGGAGAAAGCAGAACTAACGGCGCGGGTGTTGAGGCCGATGATATCATCAAGTATCCTCTGGGTGGCAAAAAAACATCAGTTTGATGTCTAGCTAAAGTGAGTTGACGAAACATCCCTCTGCAGGGTTGTGTGCTGGGTTTGGGATCCGGCACGTAAAAAACACCGGCAATGAGAAGTAGAAGTCGTCTAAATGTATTAAAAACTCCAGTTCTAGCTGAAAAGTGATATTTATTGGTGGTATTGGTTGAGAAAAAAGTTCTATTGGACTTTAAAAAAATCGTTGTCCATTGTATATATGTGTGAGTTAGCACCAAATATGAGCTTAGTAATTCGTTTGCGGAGACAAAATGGTTATGAAGTTTAGTTAAATTTTAAGGAGCCTTAATAAGCCAGATCTAATTTTGTTTTTAATTATGTTTTCAGTAGTTTGCTTTAGTGATAAATACCCCACATTTATATATAAGTTTTGTGTTCTTTTCTATTCCTAGTAATTTTTCGATTGCCCTGGAACCCCATTCTGATGGGCCGACTTATGATAATGTCAACTGAAAAAGGTCGTGGTCAAATCACGATGAACAAGCGCAAACGGTAGCCAGGACGGAATTAATGGTCAGAAAGCTTTTGCTATGGGTTTGGTGGAATTGAAGTATAAAGCTCTTAATTCGGACAGGTACTGTCAACAGTTTGATGATCTGAAAACACTAATCGTACAAAAGTGGCAGATTTTGCCAAATAGAGAGGAATTGTGCTTCAATAGGACCATGCCGGACCAGACATATCGATAATGACTCTCTAGAAGTTCCCGGAACTTTGTTGGGAGGTTCTTACAGAGTTTGACCGAAAAGTAATAGGACTGATTTTCTTCCGCCACGACGGTACTTCGGAGCGTGCGCGCACCTACTGGATTCAGTTGAGGGCGTTCCTAGCTAACGAAAGAGCGGCTTGTCAGTTGTCTCAGAGCACCTGAAGAGTCAGGACAAACATTTTCGTGCGACGTGTTCCTGTAAGTGTTGGAAGCCAAAAATGCAGCGTTCGTTAGAGCACAGGTGCGCGATTAAATTATGTGTGAAACTCGGTAAATCCGCCACAGAGACGTTTGATATGATCAAGCAGGCTTACCAAGATGCTGCTTTAGCCACAAGTTATGTGTTTCGGTGGCACCAGGCCTTTTGGAGAACTGGGAATAGGTCGCTGATGCAGATCGTGCTGGGAGACCTGCGACTTCGACAAACACCAATGTGACAATTTGACTCGTGTGCGCAAAGTTTTGAACTCAGACCGTCGACTAAGTATTCGTTTAATTGCGCAGAAGTTAAATTTATCAAAGCCTGTGGCTTATGACATTGTGACATGCGTAAAGTGTGCGCGAAGATCGTCCCAAAATTGCTCACTGACGACCATATATTGCGGCGAGTGGAAGTGTGCCAAGAAAATTTGAACATGTGCGAAAATGACTCGAAATTTTCGAATAACAAGTGACGAATCATGAATCTTTGAGTACGATCCCGTGACAAAGAGGCAATCTTCCGGGCAGTTTGAGATGTAAAAGGGGATCCAAGCAGCATGCACCTCCGCTCTCAAAGCTGACGCCTTCAATGGAAAATCGCGCTGGCGGCATTGTATCGACAAAGAAGGAGTCTATTTTTTAAAGAATTGTAACGATTGGTTCAATACGTTCTTTTCTTAAATCGACTCAGTTCTATTACTTTGCGGACAAATCCTGTATGAATCCAAATTACAGTCCTGATCTGTAAGTAAGTGGTTACGGTATTGCGCACTTTTGTCTTTGACGATAGATTTTGGAGGTGAAAAATTCGCCTTAAAAGAAGCTGGTTCCAGTGTTTGTCCATAGACACATAATCTTTTATGAGACGGATTTTATGCAATTACCTTGAAATGGCAACAAGTTATCGAACAAAGTGGGACATGTGTGGCCTAAATAGGATCTTTCATACTCTGCTCAATAAAAGCTTTAATTAAATTCATTGTTATTATAATAACAAGCCCCACATGTCGTACTTGATACGAAAATAAGCCTAACTTGAAATTATTATATTATTATTATTAAAAAACTTGTTTTAAGTTCGCATTTCCCAACTGGAGTACACAAGTATAACACATTTTCACGCTTTCATTCGTGACTATAATATATGCCTCGGACACTGATACTGCCGTAACTATGTATGAATATTGAATGCACACATTTAAATTTATGCCAAAAGTCGATGGAGTTTTAATTAATGTCAACAACAAACCGCAAAGCGCCAACGGCGACAATATGTCGTGGCTGTCAGTGAGCGCTGCAAGGCCTCGGCACACATATGCGGCTCAGTGGCCAGCCAGAGGTGATGTCGAACGCTCAACAATCTCAACAACTTTGATGAGGGTATTATTAACTTTTAATGGCAACAAGTAGACGAGATACATCATGTGCGGTCAAATAAGCGTCAACAAATTGTATGCATAAATTCACCACACAAGCACACCCATACACCACTTAACATAACGTAACATAGTATGGCGTTGGCAGCGTATACATTTTGGGTTATTACGCTCATAAGTGACCAACGGCGACACTGACCTCGAAAATAGTCCCAAATGTGGCAATAACAAAGTGCAGCCTATTTTGTGGCACATTCGGTGGCAACGTGTGCAACCCTGTTTTTGCAAATCGATACAGCCAGCAAGTCAATCTCACAGATTAGTGGACTAACTACAAAAATAGTTGCACACGTTCGCTCGTGCAACAGCGACATCCGATCTAACGGTATTATGCCACGATACGTGAAACTATGTGCTTGCAAGCACCTCTTACACCCATACACACATACCTGCGTACACTGCTATGCAGTTCGTTTCTAATTTGTAACCAAAACCCGAATGTAATTTTGTCATGATTTCGCCGTTTCGTAGGCTCGTGGCCTAAGTCCACACGTATGCCAGCATCAGCAAAGTGGATCTGCCGGCGGCCTTAAGCTAGCGCTGCGAGTTAGCCGTGTAACAACAAATGTTACACATCTTAATACCTTTCGCTTATTTGTATATATGTATGTGTATGTGTGAGTGTGCATTTCACTGGCCGGCTGTAGGCAGAAAATTGCTCCATCGGCGTAATGTCATAAACTGCCAATATATGGACATGCTATTCGAGAGCGCTGCTGTACATGCAATCACCTCATATTGTAATCAATACATACACATGTATGTATGTGCTCTCGTAACGGCATAATAAGGCTACTAGTGTTCGGTGTAGGGTTGCCATGTGGGTTGTGAGTTTAGCCGCAGCCGTTTAGCCTTGGCTTTTTGGCCTGATACTGCGCTTGTAGTTGGTTTTCATGAAAAGCCACATGTTAGGCAAACACCAACTTTTGTATTGGCATTCACTGTACATACATATGTTCATGTACATACATACATATGTATTTACCCAGTAGGGAATGAGTCAAGCGCCGAATTGCTACAGGTCTGGTTCGGTGAAATTCTTTTGGAAAAAAGAAGAGTTCCCCAACTAACTTGCAATATCGTGTTGATTGACTGGATGGAAAAAAAAATTCCATAGACTCTTCTATGGTTACCACATGTTTGAAAATATTTTTTAGACTAATTTCGAAAATTTGCTCAGGCCAGCAAGAACAAGGAAGAAAATCATAACTGATTTTTTTTTTTAGAATTGTAGACCCCTGTTCAAAAATTTTAATTCAATAAAATTTACGTCGCAGCAAATTATTGCAATACTAGAAGATTTAAATTAAAAAGTTTAAAATTGTTTATAACTAAAAAGATTTTTGGCGAGGGTTGCCATTTATTTAAAAATTTGAATTTGAAAAAATATAAATAATAATGTAATAAATATTATTCTTATATTATAGAGTGGTGAAAAGACTTAAAAATAAAATTTTTTAAAAAAGAGTTGCCATATAGTAAAAAAATAATTAAAATAATACATTTTAAAATTTTAATTCAGTCAAATTTAATTCGCAGTTAAATTAAAAGTTTAAAATGGCTTTAAGTTAAAAAAATTTTTTACGAGGGTTGCCATTTATTTAAAAATTTGAACTTAAAAAATTATAAATAACAATGTAAAAATGATATTCTAATATTATAGAGTGTTGGAAAATCTTAAAGTTAAAATATATTAAGAAAGAGTTGCCATATTGTACAAAAAAATATTTAAAATTTATGAATGATATATGACCACAATTTTGCAGCATACATGGGCTAGGTAAGATTTCGTCTGAAATAAGTTGCTTATGGAGTATCGAAAAATCTTAAAGTTGAAACACATACACATATTAAGAAAAAGTTGCCATATTGTAAAAAAATATTTAAATAAAGTTTTTTAAAATTTATGTATAATGTATAACTATAATTTTGCAGTATACATGGTCTAGGTAAGAATTCTTCTGAAATAAGTTGCTTGAAAAGGCTGGCAACACCAAAATTTTTAAAGTTAATTTATATGAAGTGAAATATTTTATTGTCACATTATAGAGTTTCGAAAAAATCTTAAAATGAAAATATATAAGAAAAGAGTTGCCATATAGTAAAAAAATATTTACTTAAAATTTATGTATAATGTATGACTGTAATATTGCTGCAAACGTGGTGTAAGTCAAATTTTTGCTGAAAAAAAAATGTTGAGAAAGGTGGCAACAGGTGTCACCGAAAAAGGCGTCGCAATGGCCGAGTTTAAAATATATATACATACATATGTGTAAATATATATTATATTTTTAATTTTCTATGTTTCTTTGTTAAAAGTGTTTGTAATACTAAAAGTTTCTAATAAAATATTTAATTTTTTATGAAAGAAAAAATTTGTTGAAAAAAGGTAAAAAACTTTCGTTTTCTGACTATTTAAACTCGACTAAAATTTTTTTTAATAAATAAGAACTTGTAAATTTTAATTAAAGTACTTTTAACCTACAAAGAGCTTCAGCTAAGATTTTCTATTATTTCTAGACATCGTAAATTACTCACTGTTTTATGCACTACCTGTCATGGCACATTTCGCTATGGCAAATACTCATTCTGTAAATATCCTTGCTTTACACTGAGTTTCGGCTAATTTGTGTGGCTTTCGCCATTATCGTCAATTAAGCTTGTTAACGAATTTAGGTTTAGAAATTTAAGCAAATTACGTTAAACAAATTGTTTTCCCGGTTGCTTGTTTGCTATGTACATAGTCTACGGATATATTAGGGACGCTCTATTTCACATGGATGCTTCGTAGTATGTCACAAATAGAAAACAAAATGCACGTCTCTTTCTACGACAATTAATAATTTTAAATATTTACATATATGTACATACATGTAACCATATCACAAATCGAATACTGAAAATTTTGTGTCTACTTTACGTTTCTATTTGTGCATATACACACACATGCACAAAAGTCCTGCCTTTCGCAGGTTCTTTGTACTACTATTGGCTTCCTTATATTCGCTGCAATTGCCAGCAACAATCTGCGCCAAAAATGTGCGGTCTAAACGAATTAAATTCATTAGTCTTTATTCCGTTGAAAGGAAATAGTAATTAGGCATAACATGGCAAAAAGGGCGCTTAAACGCACGCGTATGTGTAACTGTACGTTTGTTGACGGAACTAAGACCTAACTGTATTTGTGCGTAAAGCCATATGAATATACAGTGCTTCACATAAATATTCGTACATCATAAAAGTATACATTTTGTAATTCATAAAAAATTATTGGCTAAAACTATGTATGGTGCGATGCTAGGTTGTATATTACCAAAAAGTGCTGGAACAAGTAATCGGATCGGCTTTCTATAGATTACGTATGCAATGAAAACCTCCATAACAAAGGTCTGAAGACATTTTCGACATCCAGCCATTACGCAGATAAGTGAAGTATGAGATAACGCTTCGGCCAGACGCCTCATGATCTTAGGAGTCGGTAGACATGTTACGCGCTAAGCTGGCAATGTGACCGAGAAAATGAGAGCCGCGAGGAATTAAAAACATAATTTCATACCACAGTAGAGAAGCTTGGATCAATGGTTCTATGATCGACAGTTCCAAAACCAAAATCTACACACTTACTGTCAGATCAAAGGGTGAAATAGAAACGGGGGTTGGTAGTAATCTATACACAAAATTCGGCTTATTCGAAACCAGCAACTTCTTAAACAGCCAAGCGGCCTGTAAGGCCATTCTTAGCTCCGATGCTAAGTCTCATTGCGTTAGGCTATATAAGCAGGCAATTACTAGACTTTTAGTAGCTAACTCAGTTAATAATTATCATCTGGATACACGGTCTTTAGGAATAGAAGGAAATAAAATCACAAATGAGCTGGCCCGTTCGTAGCATAATTCTCCTAAGCTGCCCAGGTCATTCGGTTCCTGTAAGGGTTGCTTGAAGCAATGGATCCTAAGAATACTAATAAGAAAAGCAACACAGGGTAAAGTTAATTTGGGATGGTATTGGCGGTGGACAGACTATAAACCTCCTACTTCTAGGCAAAAAGGAGCTGAGTAACATAGAGGTTATCATAGGGTACCTACTCTTAAGATTATAATTTCAGAAAATGGAAAAAGTTGATTTGGCAGAATGCAGAGCATGCGCAGAGGATGGTGGTACCCGGGAATATCATCTAAGCGAATGCCTTTCAGCCGAATTAGACGGGACATATTTCACGGCTTCCAATGCTCCAACTTTAGAGGCATCGGGCAACTGGGGTGGAAAGGAATTATGTTTCTTACCAAATCCACTTAGCTGCTGGATAAGGCTTAATTTGATATCCACCCGGGACCACAATGGGCGTAATGATTGTCTAGTGCGGCCATATGCGGTCCGGTCGTCCAAGCGCCTACCTTTTCAACCAACAAAGTGTGGTATATTCACACTCACAAAAACTATCAAAGCTGAAAGCTACAGAACCTGCGCTGAACAACTTGTCCGAAAACTTTTGCACACTACTGTATACGTTACTGCACGTACTAACCTAAAATAAAGCTTTTCAGGGCAGCCACAATGTTGAAACGCTACCTGTGCTCT
The DNA here is from genome assembly GCA_027475135.1 of Bactrocera correcta. Taxonomy (NCBI): domain Eukaryota; kingdom Metazoa; phylum Arthropoda; class Insecta; order Diptera; family Tephritidae; genus Bactrocera; species Bactrocera correcta. The sequence goes on from CM050323.1 coordinate 108,818,074, forward strand.
CCGAAATTTTCCCGACCAGACCAGACATGTTTTCACTTTGGGCTTAATTTGCATTTAAATGGTTTTTGCACTTGCTTTATTTTCCGTGTAAATGGGCTTTTGCGAAACGTTAATGGGCAGTGCATAAACACGACAACACATACACATCCATACAGAGTACATACTATACTTACATGCACATGTAACGGACTGTAGTCAGCTTGTTCATAGTACATGGAAGGGTTCACTTTTCTTTGTTGGTGCAATTGCATTTAGACCGAATATTTTCCGGCAAAATTAACAATTATTGTTTTGTATAAACAATTTTCAAAGACTTCCTTCCGCGGATAATTTTCAATAATATGTGGTTTTCGTTAATTATATATTTATACTTACACTGAACTCATTGTAAGTGTAAGAGGTTGGAGCAGGTGGGACATTTTGACTACTATTATTCCAAACCACTTTTATAACATATATTTTTAATGATTTTTTTTTTACCAAAAAGAACTTTTTATGCGAAAAAGATTAAAAATATTCGATAATATTCGTAAACCTCCCTACCAGAGTCCATAGATAGAGAGTCGTTCGGCACTAGTTTTTACAGTTTACCTCATTATGTAGTGCAATACTCCCGTTCAGGTCGCAGTTATTAAGCTTATAGTTAGAACGACTACACCTGGGGGTTGTCACTGCAAAATACATACATAAATACCATACGCACAAAATAGGTATTTGAATCTTATTATTGAATATTTGCCATCACTTTTGCATCATAATATAATTAGATATCTGAAAACTGTTCTTCCCTTGAAATCTTCAGCTTGCTTCTATTTTCTTGCTATCCTCTAAAGGTTGAGCTATAGGTTTAGGTCTACTATTAGAGATCCTTGAAAGGGTGAACTAACGGGTTTGCTATATAAAGGGTGATCCATTTCGAGATCCTCTACTTTTTTTTTTAAGAAAAAACACAGTAAATTAAATTTTTTGTGAATATTTATTATTATTCGGCATTTATTTTTTGAAGATTATCTTTCTTAGCTACGTCTCAGTTGGTCCATCCGTTGAGTCCAATTTTCGATGATTCGTTCGAGCATTTTGATTGGTAGCAGGCAAATGACACGTGTGATGTTTTGCTCCAGGGCCTGAATCGAAGCGGGATTGTCTGCATAGACTTTATACTTTACATATCCCGACAGGAAAAAGTCTAACAGTGTGACATCTTACGATCTTGGTGGCCAATCGACCGGCCTAAAACATGAAATTATCTGCTCACAGAAATGTTCTCGTAATAAATTCATTGATTGATGCGATGTGTGGGAAGTGGCGCCATTTTGTGGAAACCAAATGTCGCCGAGATCACGAGCTTCAATTTCAGGCATTATATAGTCGGCTATCATGGAGTGGTTATGTTCTTCCCGGCATCATTTAAAAAAAAAAGAACCGATGATTCCACCAAACTATAAAACACACCAAAACGTTGTTTTTTCTGGATGAAATTGTAGCTCTTGAATCTCTTCAGGCTGCTCTTCGTCCCAAATGCGACAATTTTCTTTGATTACTTACACATTGTGCCAGAAATGGATATCACCGCTGAACAAAAGTTGGCTCGAAAACTTCGGATCTTCTTGGAACTTTTCAACAGTCCATAGATCGCAGCGATGTCGCTTAGAAAGTTCGAGCGGCTTCAGTTGTTGCACAAATTGTATTTTGTACGCATTCGATTTAAGATCGCGACGTAAAATGCGCCAAGTCGTTCCATATTTCGTCCGAGTTGTGCGAACAGCGTCGAATTGACTCTCCATAGTCTTCGTGCACACTCGCAGCTGCGGTTGCTATATTTTCTCGAAACATCCCTAAAAACTTCTTACCAAAAAAATTAGACAAATCTCGAACAGAAACGCTGGTGAGTTTTCTGCTGTTCCTTGAATAGCAAGCTTCTGATTCTGATAAGACAGAAATTATAAAACTTCAAGTTCTTTTTTAATTCAAGCAATAAGAAAGCTCACTACTCGTATATTTTATTCTCTATACCATTTGATCAAATTTGACCCGGACTAGTTCAAACGCAGACCGAATTGATGGAAAATTTATTCTTAAACCTTTTCCTACGTTCGTGTGAAATTTGATCTCCATTGTTTATGACGCAAAAGGTATGGCTACGGAATCGTGGAAAATATTGCAGAAGTATTTTGGGAATCCACTTCATCACAAACACAAGTATTTACGGGGCACAAAGTATTGAGTGAAGGTCGAAAACTTACCTAATGCGAGTACTTTTAATGACGATGACATCTAAAAAGTAAAGAGAAGAGTGCTTGAAAATCGACATGTTGTCATCAGAGAGATGACAGAAGATCTCAACATCTCTTAGGGATCGACTCAACACACTTTGATTGTTGTTTCGGCTAAGAAGCATGTCAATGTTGATTAGTACCAGAAGACCAGAATCTCTTGCATAATAGCTCAGGACTTTACACTTATCCACGCATCATTACTGATGACGAGAGGTAGGTTTATGACTAGGGAGTTGAAACTGTCCAACAATCTAGCGAATGGCGCTCCAAAACTGAGACGAATGCGAAAAAGATTCGCTGAAGGCCACATCAGCAGGGGTTATAATAAGCCTCTGGTTTATGGTACTCGTTATAAGCAAATTGTATTAGCGTATTTTAATGGCGATAATGAAGATTTGCATTGAAAAATACTAAAATGTTGGTTTTTGGCAGTCCCGGTGAAATATCCGGTTGGATCATCGCATCATCCTAACATGTCTAGCTTTTGTCAAAGTGATACTAATATACTTCGTGACTTTTTAGTTGAAACATATTTAAGAACTTTGTTATGAAATACTTCTTATAATACACTTAATGATTTTTTTCATTTTAGAAAGAACATACATAGTCAGATATCTCAAAGAAAAATTATCTAGAACACTCCTCATTTTCAGTTTGAAGCGTGTTTATGCTTGTCTGCTCTGCAGTGTTTTTATTTCACTTAGCCTTAATATAAAATTCAACAATATCGTAGTGAAGACAAACAAAATTTTCAAATAACAGCTGTGATTCCCGTCAATGGGTAAACAATGGCAACTCTGACGTGGACAGTAAATGCGTCAATTGACCCAGCCACTGGCGATTTTGCCACAAAGAAAAACGTCACAAACAAAAATAGCCAAATTGGAAGTTGCAGTGAGAAATACAAAAACAATTTAGTTGAAGTACCAAAATAAGCCGTGCTTTATTATGGAACCCAAAGAATTTATGTTTTGCCTATACCCCGACATCAGCATTAACTGGCGCTAAGAGGTGCTGCTAAATATGACGACCAAATGGTATTGCAGTATTCCGCCAGCGGCCAGCGAAGGCGCACTTCTATGATGAACATCTGAAATATGTGTATTTTCCTCAGTTGATGGGGAGGGGCGCTAACCGCATTTCACCCGATGAGCGAGTTTTCACACCAGTCGCACTGCTGCGTCACGTCTACACCATGACAGTCAGGCACATGGCGCTTCTAAGCTTCCGTCAATGATGAGGACATACTCGCATTAATGAAGCCGACACTGAGGATAATGAGAGACGTACTGAGTATCATGAAGTTGTCGGCCAAATCTTAATTATTACGTTGATAATGACAACATTCAACAGTGTGATTTGCTAAAAGCAAAAGCGCCGTTGTTGGTTGTAATGTTCCGCCTCGGAGTTTTCGGTGAAATGAAAATTCTTAAATTGCGTTATTGTTGTTGCATTGTTTTGCGTCGGTCGGTGTTTTTGTTTTGCTGTTGGTCAGATGACTGATTTAATTGCATATAATTAAAAAGTGAGAAGGAAAACAACGAGAATAGAATTAAATCTGAATTTTACACAGTTGCGAAAACAGCACGCGTCAGAGCGGACGAAGTCGACGGCATACCACGCACCCGAAATACACGGTAAACAATTGTGGAGATAATTTCCATGTCAACAAGTATACATATTTAACAACGAGGTCAAACCGTTGCTGTTGAAATTTTTCTGACAAAATCCCGGCATTTGAACCTGATATTACTGTATAAGGTAAAAATTTTGTTAGTCTCGGTAAAAGACTCGGAGACAATCAGTCTGGATTTGATTGGAGAAAGCGTTTCTCTATTCATACTTTATGAGTACCTAGGTTAATTGTAGAGCTCTCAGTGCTGAAACTCTTGCAAGTACTTTGTTTGTAAATTATGGTTTACCTTTTCGTTTACCTGTCGAAGATGGTAGAAGGAACATAATTTTGGGCATATTTAATTGTTCTACTACCAAAGGGTAGGGTCAATGAAATTCAAATAAGTCAAATTTTGTGATGTGTATCCTCAAAATTGTTTGGCAAAATTCCGTTCCGCTAATTTCGATTCTGAGAATGCATCATATCCTGGAAGGCCTCGTGAAGCCGATGCGTATAAACTGAAGTCGAGATAATCTAGTGCCTGATGCTCAGAGCACACTGAAACTGTGGAGAGAACAGTTTTTCAACCTGCTGAATGGCAGTGAAAGCATAACATCAGGAGACGGTGAATCCGATTCCCCAATTGACGATAGAGATCTACTCTCCATTACTCCATTGCCCGACCATGAAGTAGTTCGAATAGCAATTACCGGTCTGAACCACGTTTGGAATTTAAGTGTGCTCTGCCCAATCTACAAAAGGGGAGGACGCACGAGCTCCGCCATGGGATAAGCCTCATCAACATCACATTTGAGGTTCTATTGAGCGTACTGTGTGAAAGATTAAATCCATTGATTGCCAACTGCTTGGAACTTATCAGTGTGGCTTTTGTGTGACCTTAAAAATCAACTACTGACCAGATATTCACAATGCGCCTAATTTTGGTAAAGACATGTGAAAAAAGGATCGACAAACACCACCTCTTCGTAGATTTCAAAATTGCCTTTGACAGCATGAAAAAGCTGCCTTTATGGCAGGATGTCTGAATTTGGTTTCTCTGCAAAACTAAAACGAATAGAACTGTGTAAACAGACGTTAAGCAATACCAAAAGCTCCGTCAGAACCGAAGAAGACCTCTCCGAGCCGTTCGATACCAGACGAGTTTTCAGACAAGGCGAATCTCTATCGTGGTACTCCTTCCATCTACTGCTGCAGAAAATTATTCGAGCTGCAGAAAATTATTGGAGCTGCAGAGCTTAATAGAGAAGGTACAATCTTCTAACTATAACAACATGACATTGATTTGATTAGCCTCAACACCCACTCCGTTAGTAGTATTGAGAAGTAGAGTCCTTTCTCGACGAACAAAAACCAAATTGCACAAGTCACTTCATCATTCCCGTCCTGTTTTGTTGAGCATTGCCAACGCCGAATACCGCAGTCGATGGAATGATGCGCTGTACGAAATATACGACTAGGTCAAGTCGTCCAAATAGATGATAACCACGTAAACGTTGTCTGCGCTAATAAGGAAGATGATAATACTAGGACAAGGAAATATCTAAAAACTTGTAGTGGGAGTCTGTGTTTTACCCTCTAAATTATAACTATGAAGAACCGCAATATTGGAATAAAAACTGTATAAAATGGAACAAGGTAGACATTGCTATCAAAAAAGAGATGTTGAATATATTCAACGAATCCCTAAGCCAAACTGTATTAGTATGTGTGAGGTAAATTTCTAGTTTTTTCTACTAGTTGCTAAGGACCTCCAACATTAAGAGACAAGTAAGAAGTAAGTTTTTAAAAAATCGTTTAACGGTACTGAGGGGCTATGGCTTTGGACGTTCTAAAATCTAAGATTTGATATACCAAAAGTATTATGATCATTTCTAAAATACTTTCATTTATAACATTTAATAATTTATGGTGAAAGGATATACTATAAAAATAATGTTTTTAATATACAACATATTCTCCAGTAAAAAGTGCTATAATTAGCTGTTGATATGCAAATTAAATTTCCATAACTTCCACTTTAGTAATACTGATTTAGCTTAACTAAATTGTTTTGAATGTGCCTTATGTGTGCTGAACAAACAAGCTGAAACCCAAAGAATTTTCACATTTTCTCGAACAACCGCAGGCAGCAAAGCAGCATTAACGCGCAACCAATGAGCTAAAGAAATCACCAAGACTAACGGAAAACCACGAGCGGCTGCTTGTGGAGGTGGCTCGTGGGTGGGCAAGTTTTAATGTATTTTATTCTAACCTTTCGCTTTGTAAAAGCAACTGTTACGAAAGGCGAAATTGAGCTGCAAGCAAACAGCCTGTTGCTTCAACAGGTCAACACGCATGGCAGTGTACCCAGCACTCCAGCTCGAATAATAATTTGCCGGTTCGAAAATGTGAGAGCGAGCGAAACGGTTCAGAGAGTATCTTTCACTGGAAGTGAAAAGGATTTGTGAGCGTAAATTCGTTTATTGCTGCAAGTGTGTATATGTGTGTGAATCGAGCTACTCCTTCGCTACTCGGAAGCCCAGGCCTCTCTTGATATTTGTTGCATTCGCTGCCGTGAAATAAAGTTTTACTTTGCATGGGTCCCGTTTATGGCTCGCGCGCAGTGAAAGTGTTTGCATTTTTAAAGGAATATTTAAATTTCGGTTATTATTATTTTTCATAGTCGAGTAAATGGGAGCGTTGGGATTGTTTTTGAAGTTTGGTGGATATTTGCTGAATTTAATTTTTAATGTAGTTTATGTTTTAAATTAGGTGTAGATTTGAATAATCAAATAAAATATGTTAACATCTTCGAAAGGTTATATTTTAAGTAAAATATCTCGAAAATTTGTCAAAATGTATAGGACTTTGGATTTTTTTGAAGATGTGAAGGCCAGGGTATCGGCTTGAAGTACCCGATTTCAAAAAATCATAAACAAAATCTTCAAAAATTTAACCTTTAATTTAAAATTCCAAATTCAAAATCATCAAATTTAAAATTTAAAATCAAAATTTCCAAATTCAAAAATCCCCAAATACCTTGGACAGTTCAACATCGGAGTGTTCTAAGCTTTTTCGTTTAGAACTTCATTCTCTAAAATCTTAATCAAAATCGTCCAAAATCTCAAAATTTCCAAAATCCAAACCCAAATTCTAAATCCCAAAACACCTCCGCGGTTCCAACACTGGAGTTTCCTCAGTTTTTTCGCGTAGAACTTCATTTAGCGCAATATAACCCTGGTTAGGGGGTCCTAAGAATATTCTCGTAGAATTTCTCTATGATTTTAGCTCTTCGTTGGCAGTTCAAAAAAAAAATAATAATAATAACCCTGGTTGGTCCAACATCGGAGTGTTCTGAGTTCATTTGATAAATCTGATTCGTCCAAAACTGGAGTGTCCTCGTTTTTTTCTTAAAGAAGTTCTTTGTGATTGGGGGTCTTCGGTCACGCTTCAAAAAAAAAAAAAATAAACTCTGGTCGGTCCAACATAGAAGTGTTCGGAGTTCATTAGCGTAGAATTCCGATTTGTACACTTCGAAATATGTATCCTGCTCGGTCCAAAACGGGGTGTCTTCAGTCTTTTCGTAGAAGAACATCTTTATGCATTGGCGAAACATAGCTTCGATAAAAAAACCCCTGGTCGATCCAAGATCGGGATTTATCAAGAGAAGAAAAATTCGGCTTACTAGTTTTATGTGGAAGAGTTCAGAGGTAGTCAAAAGACCAATTAGATCTTTTATGACTAAATTTTACTTACGGCTGACCAACTACTTTTTTTATATAGGATATAGAATGGTTCCAGCATACATATACATAGTAGATACATATAAGACCTATCCATAGATTAGGAACTAATATGGCCAAGAAAAGTTCAAAAATTTTAATATTTTATTTTATTTGAGTTCGTTTTTTTTCTTTGAAAAATATTTAGAAAATTCACGGAAAACATTTCTACGCCCTAAAATCTCTCCTACACACAAACTCTAAACCTACTTCATACACAGTCCATATATACAAACTGAATAAGTATAAACGAAGTGGAGTGGTGCTCGTGTGTATTCGATTTTTCGTTTAAAGTTTGACCTTGTGAAACTTCGCAGTTAAGTACAAACTGCAAGACTCCTCGTTCTTGCAAAGATGCTAGTTTTCCACAGCTAGGCGGAAGTCGATAGCTACGAAAGGCCCTAAAGGCACAAGCAACAAAGTGTCTCCCTCAACGTACATTTACAATGGAACTGCATTGATAAGGAAGCAACAAATGTTTGCGTTGTTGGCCAGCTGCTTCGCGCCGCCAGCGAGCGCAGAGCTTTCAGCGCCAAACAACAACGAAAGCAAGAAAGTTTGTCCCAAAAGCGCAAAGGACACACTCGCGCGCTCTCCAGCAGGCTTTTAGACGCTCTTCGGTGCTCTTGACACAAGAGCGGAGCGCAAGGCTCAGTAACTGCCGCCGAATTTGTTGTGGGTGGTGCTAATTCTGCTGTTCTGCCACGACGGCGCTGGCTGTTTGTGTTGGTGTTGCAGCTGCTGGTGTTGGCGTAACAGCAAGTGTTGCGTGTCCATGGCTGTCTCTAACGTTTGTTGGCTGACAAATTTTTCGAAACGGTTCTTGCCACCGTCAGTCTAGGGTAAACGCTTCAGATGGGCACAACAAGTGCGCGCGTGCTAATAATCTTCACACACACAGTGGTTCAGTACAAGAGCAGTGAAAGTGCTAAAGTGGTGTGTGACACTAAAAACCGAAACAACAACAACAACAAAAGCGGCAACATTGCCACTTACTTGCCAAACTGGCACACAAATCGCGTTGAACGTTAAGCGCCGTGTGTGCGTGTGTGTGTGTCTAGCAACGGTAAAACCGCGATTAATGCCAGTTTTAGCCGCGTCTCAGCCGCAAACCGCCGACATTCACACCAGGCGACATAGCTACGCAGCCAATAACGGTGGTTGTGGGGCGGTGCGCCGCACTCACCTGTCACTTTAAAGTTTACTTTCGATTTGCTGATTGTTGCGCCAGTCATTCGAATTCGACGGAAATAAGCGACTTATCCGGAAGAGCAGATTTTACGTCGCGTTTTAACGCCGCCTTCGCGTTTGCGTGTTTGTTATTGTAATTTCTGAAATTCATTCTTCCTGCCTTGGAAATTTTTCGTGTTTTTTACGCAGTTGTTTTTTTGGTGAATCACACGTCAAGCGCGAGAAAGTTAGCGAAACGCTTGAGTGGCGGCTCCCCCTCTCTTCCTCTTACGCGTGTGTGTGTGTGCAAGTGCTTCGCGCCTGTTTTTCGTATGACTGAGCGCTTAGCGGGTGTGTGTGCGAAAGTGTGAGCGCAACGGAAGTGTGAAATCGTAAATAAAGTGGCATAGCTTTGCTGGTGGCCTCAACTAGTACGGCGCTACGTACACGGGCGCGCCCTCACAGTGGCAACAGCGATTTGTTTGCAAAGCCCACGCTTACGCGGGGCAAAGTGAACATAATTACGGTTTTGTTTTAAGCCAACAAACAAGTGAACAAAGTGTTTGAGCGGTGTATTTGCACACGAATAAATTTTTGTGGTCGAAATTGTTGGCATTTTTGTGAAATTGCAAGTGATACCGGTTGCAACCAATTTAGTGGCAATTTAATGGCAATCGATAGTGGAAGTTATGACTTTGAAGAGTTGATAAACACTGCTAATGCCAATTCAAATACACACCCTAGCGGCTATTAAGCGAAACATGTAACTACAAAAGCAACGTGCACAAGTTCCCAACGATTTAGCAGCACAGTCCCCACAGTCCCACAAGTTTAGTACATTTTGATTGACCCTGGCACGTAAAAAAAAAATTATTGGAAAATACATATATACATATATATTATGAAAAGCACTTTAGATGCAAATCAACGGTAAATTAGTGAGCGAAGAAGTGTTTTGAAATTCTTCGTGTAATCTTTTTAAATTGCCATCCCACCCTTAATTAGAAAACGAAATTTTTTAAATCAAATATTGTGAAGATAATCAACCAACAATCTTAATCGAACGCGTCTCAGCTGGTAAATTATATTTTTGAAAATATTTGCAAGTGAATTTCGCACGCAAACGCATTTGCTTACTTTGCGCTTTGCACCAGTAGCAACGCCGACCAACCAACCAATCAACCAACCAACGCCCATTTCGGCACAACGTCACCACCACCGACCCGCTACCGTAGCAGCAAACTGAAAATGTATAACTTTTGGATAATCGTTTTATGTCTAGGATTATTAGCAACCAAGCCAATAAGTAAGTGCAATTCTTGCCATTACTCCATTACACTTACGTTCGCATACATACCTATATACACATATATACCGATGGTTTCATATATATGGTATATAGCATAGTATAGTATATCCAACAAGATAGCTCGAGTGAGTTTGTTTACTTTGCGTAAGCTTGTTATTTAACTTTGTTAGTTGCTTGTTTACATAAAAGCAATTGTAAGGTTCTGACACACACACACATACATAACAACCTGCCAAATCAAATTGAAAGGATGGCTGCTTGTTAAACGATTGCTTTTGTTATATTTAAGTTAAGTAAGCGTATTGCGCATTGTAATGCAAGAAGTAACTGTTTTCCGATCGACAGGTCTGTCGTTTGTGTTAACGTAATTTTAAAGAAAACCGTTTACTTCGCTTTAAATGTATGGTTTAAGTAAAAAAAATTTATATTGAATGATATTTAAAGAAAAAAATAAAAATATTTTATATAAATATTTAATAATTTTAAATATTTTAAAAATATGCTAAATTTATGCTGAGCTTTCTGTAATATTCATTTTAGATTTTCTTATTTCTTAAGCTATATAAATAGTGGAGAAGAAAAGCTGTTGAATTTGCTTACTGGGGAAACCAAATAGAAAAGAGTGCTGGGTACATTACCTTAGGGATGGGCTGGAGACTTATACAGGATGGGCTATATAAAATTTTAAATTTAAAAAGTCAATAAAAAAAACGGCTTGATATTTTTCAAAGGTCTAACATTTATTTAAAAGGTTGTTTTATGAAATTTATTTGTGGAAAAAAATTTTGGACAAATGACCACCACGGCTGAGTTTACAGTAGCTTATCCGATCCACCCAATTTTGGAGTACTTTCTCGAAAGTTTGAGGCCTTATGGCAGCTGCAGCAGCTTGAATCTCATACTTTAGATCTTGAATTGTTTCTGTATGATTGGCGTAACATTTATCTTTAACAGCTCCCCACAGAAAATAGTCCAACAGAGTTAAATCGCAGCTTCTGGGAGGCCGATTCACATCACCTCTTTAGCTGATTATGCAATTTTCAAAGATAGGGCATAAAAGATTGAGTGTAGCGTTTGCTGTATGGCACGTAGCACCAAACCAAATGTTGTCCAAGTCTTCCTCTTCAATTAGTTTGAAGAAAAATTTGGTTAACATTGCGCAATATCGCTCACTATTGATGGTTACGGCGGTTCCTTCTTCATTTTCGAAGAAAAATGGGCCGATGATTCCACCAGACCAAAATTCGCACTATACACTGATTCGTGCTGGATGCATTGGCTTCTCAACGACGTGCAGGTTTTTCGTGCCCCAAATGCGTTAATTCTGCTCGTTAACGTAACCATCGAGGTGGAAATGAGCCTCGTCCGAAAAGATGATTTTTCGGTCAAATTGACCATCCACTTGACTCGCCACTTTGGAAAAAAGTTTTCAATATTTCCCAGTTTTCTTCTAGTGAATAGCGACCCATTTCGTAAATTTTAGACTTTTTACTAAATATCTGCCACTTTCCGAATGATATTTGCCGTTTCCAATGTCGAAATTTAGATAATTCAAATTGAAAACATTAGATGGCCCACCCCTTACATACTTTGACGATTACAATTTTTAAAAAACCTTAAAAATTTGGTAACGCTTAGGAAAATAGTCTCTTATAGAAAATTTTTGTCTGAAGTAATTTTGTGATGACACTTATGTTTCATAGAAAATCGCAAAAAATGTATTTTTCGATCTTTGACCTCGAGTAATTTCTTTTCCACTTATCGAAACGCTGAGGAGGTTTGGTATATAATTTTAATGCCTATTTTGACTATATTCATTAGCTTTTAGCGTGGTGTAAAATTTTGTATCGTTGAATATCTAGATTGACCGGATTATTACTTGTGCAAAATTGCTCTCTTTAAATGCGTTTAAAAAATTAGAATTAAAAATACAAAATTTGAAAGAAATAATATTACTTTTATATGAAAACAGGAAATTATACAGAAAAGTGAAATTTGGTGAAATTTAATTTTCGAAATTTATTTTGTTGAGCAGAGATTTCATTGTATTAATATTTTTCCTGAGAGTTCTTAATTTACAAAGAATTTTCTTAGGAAAAATAATTATCAGTACTGTCAGGCAACACAACACATAAGTATAATTCTTATATTGTCCGAATATGATTGCTTCAACATTGCACTCAAGTCTTCAAAGTATCATCATAGAACCTAAAGTAAAATTGTATCAATTCCTACAACAGCCGGTTCTACGCACCGGAATTTATTCGGCCAAGGGCTGTTATTTAGGAGATCTAGCCCCGTAAAAAAAGCAAAATTGTAAAATCACTTATTAAGGATTTTTTTTCTAAAAAGTACCTTTTGAAACTAACAAGTTAAGGTATATTTTGCTCTAACATGATGTCTAAATTAGACTTAGAAATTCGAATTTATTTACATGGAACAATATTGGTCAACAGCATTTTTGTGCAGGAGTTATATATAAGACGTTTTTTTTTAACTATTTTTTTTTAATACTCATGAAATTTCCTTAGTAATAACTTAAAAAAATTTCAGAAATTTTTGTGCTTTTAATATTAATTTATTTTTTTAATTTTGGAGGTTTTTTACCTTTCCCACGCCTAATTTGTAATGCGAAAAGAAATTGAAGGGTTTAATTCAATATTTTATTTTTTATTCTGTCACCGCAAAAAAATCCGTGCAAGAGGCAACTAATTTCCTTCGGACATTTAACGAATCCAATAAGAATCCGTTCTATTTCTACTAATTATTGCCAAACTTCAACATTTATTTATAGCAAACCGACCTCAAAACTCAATACAATTAATTTCCAACCTCTCTGTGCTTTTATTTAAATATTTTATATTTACTATTTTTAGCAGAGTATAAAATAAATGGAAAAGTTCTTAAAACATATTTACCCAGCAAATTTACAAGTCATGGCGAAATGAATTATTCATAAAAGCCAAGCATGAAGTTAGACCTGCAACTGTATTGAGTGTAAAAATGTTAAAACCATGACTTTCACTTAGCGGCAAGCTGCAAGAACAAACACTAAGCGCTCATTGACTAGGCGGGTTGCTGAACAACAGAGTTAAGTTGTTGCTTGCTGAAGGCTGGTCCATTGCCATGACGGAGGCAGCAGTATTTATTAGCTGAACCGTTGTTGTCGCTGTTGTTGTTGTTGTGTGCCACAAATTCGATAGCGTTGCGGCTGGAGGAGCGTTGAAGCATGATTTAAGTTGGATTTGTTGATGCAGTCGGCAGACTGGGTTAACTAGCTGACAGTGCATCAACAATGAGCGAAAGCATGAAAAGGCAAGGGGAGCCACAATTTTGCAAGTGCGCTAAAATAATTGAGTCAGTGGTGGTGCGGGAAGAATAGTTAAATTGAGTTAATAAAATGATTAAATTAACTCTTTTATTATTAATAAGTAGTCATTTTAAAGTTTGTTGCTATTTATTTAAAAATAAAGCAGAGTTGAGAAATTATAGACATTCGATTTCTTATTTTATATTTGCTTTTCAATCAAGAAATTTTGGTGTAATTGCATTTTAACATTAAGTATGAAGGCTTTGGGGAATATAATAAACTAATGAGGCCGTTTGTGGTGAAGAACCTTTTGTCCTCTCGCTTCAAATAATCCATAAATTTATAAAGCCGCTCACGTCAATTTGATATGCTTGGCTTTCGGCATCAGTTAAATACATTGAATATGTTTGATTAGTAAATATTTTTCTAATTTCATTAACAAACAGCTTCTTCAAGCACTTTTGTACTAGCTCATAAGTTCATTAATTTGTATACACCAACAACAATGTGCCATTACTTATTTTCAAGCGAACGCACTTTATATTATTAGGTTATGTTAGGTTAATCTGGTAGGCCAATGAATCACCATTAGACCAGTTTTGAGCCTTTGCGATACCAGATGGAGTTCAGTTACTTTATATTATTGCTACAACAAAGAAAATACTTCAACAATAGTTGCATTTGAATGAAATTAATAACTTCCATAATTTAGCAAACATTTTGGCAAATATTTTTCACGCGCTTGCAACAATTTCTAATAAATCCTATTTGAAGGAATTTTTTTGAATATCATTTTAGACATTATGTTAATATTTCTGTAAAAAAAAAACAAGAAAAAACCCAAACTTCGGCTATAATACACTTCGCAGATAAAAAAAAAAATTATAAGAATTTGATTCTGACTGTTTAGTTTGCATGGCATCTAATTGCTATAGTGATATGATTTGAACAATTTCTTCACACATTGCATTATTACTTTAAGCTATGACTATTATCAAATTTTGTGGAGATTTCTCGTCAAATGAAAAAGTTTTCAACACAAGCACTTAATTCCACTCGCTCAGTTTGTATGATAGCTATGTGCTGCAGTGATCTAATCTGATACATTTTTTCGAATATTACAATATTGCTTTAGACAATAACCTATGACAAATTTCGTGAAGATATATGGTCATAAAAAAGGTTTCCATTGATTCTGATCGTCTAGTTTGTATGACAGCTATATGCTATAATGGTTTATATCGACGTTTTCGATAAATAAGTAGCTTCTTGGGGAGGGAGGAACGTGTGCAAAGTTACAGATCGATAATTTAAAAATTGAATAATTAGCGTATATACGGGCAGACAAACGGACATGGTAACCGACTCAGCTCGTCACGCTGATCATTTAAATAAATATTTTATTGCAGAGTCTACGAAGTTTGTTTTTCTGGCTGTTGTATAATGGCAAACTTAAGGGGTTAGGGGTAGTCAGGGGCACGAAAAAATGGGAATTTTCGGTATTTTTTTTTTTTTTTGTGCTATTAAATCGTATTATTTTAAAAAGTAGTAATGTGGAATTATTATACAATGTGTTGACTTGAAGTCACGAAAATTTCAAAAAAAGTTTAATTTACAAAATTATTGTTTTTTGTGTTGACCCAGTTCCAAAAAAAAGGTACTTGCGGTGACAACTATAAGTCCTTGGAGATTTATATAAAATCAATCGAAAAAAAAAATTAGTTTTATAAATAGATAAACTGGGGTCTGATCGAAGGATTTGTTTTTTTATTTTCAAAAATTAATAAAATGACGGCCTCAGGAATTTGTTTTTTTTTGATTTTTGGGAAAAAATCAACAGTTAATTGGTCTTAAAAAATTGAAGTTTTTGAAAAACAAAAAATCCTTCGATCAGGCCCGAGTTTATTATGTATTCTGAAAGCTGTATGAATTTCATTATAATCTACTGAGCGGTTTTCGAGTTAAAGATGTCACCGATTCAAAAAACACAGGTTTGAGAAAAACGCGTTTAAAGTTTCAAACTAGCGCTATGAAGCGCCGAGCTCTCTTTGTTATTTGTCGAATAACTCAAAAACCAATTATCGGATCAACGTGAAATATTCAGATAATATTTTTAAGATATTAACTGTAATAAATGCAGAAAATGCAAAAAAAAAATTTTTTTTTGAAAATTCTAATTCCCCCTAACCCCTTATAGACTTTGTTCAAGGTATAATTATTAAAGTCTCTTGGGATGAATTGCGATTTTTTTAAATTTAGCATTTTAATTAAAATAGCAAATTAAATATGCCAAGAAAGCTGATGTACTAGTCAGTATCGTCACCTAAAATGCAAAATAACTTAACATCACTTTTCATGAGTTTACAGGTAAAGAAAAAACGATATAATAAAAACCACTTATATTGAAACAAAATCTGAGTTTCGGTTATAAAAAGGTTATATATTGGTTATATCTGACAACTATTTTGGTTATATATTGGTTATATACTGGTTATATTTGACAGCAGAAGCTGAAAATTTATTGCTCCATATAAGTAGTAAATTATAAGCAATAAAAAATTGAATTTCGATTGTTTTGCTTCTACGTACTTTTGCATTTTAGATAACGATAGGCTCCGAATATCAGTGAAAACATTAATTTACATAAAGCTCTTTATCTTTTTATTAACTTTACACGTTTATAAGTGTATTTAAAATCTAAGTATTTTGATTTTATTCAACTTTAATTTCAATGATTTCAAACTATGTGAGTGATTACTGAAATATTGGTTCCATATGAAGAGTCAGCAGATCATTAGTCTATTGAAACAAGCCAAATATTACCTCCGTCCAACTGATACACTCTTATTATATCATTTTAAGCTTTGTTCTGCGAAAGCCGTATTTTTATATTTAAATGAATCAAATTGTCTAAAACACTTGAAAATTTATATTAAAGTGAGATTTTTATGAAACTAGAAAACTTAAAAAACTATTTTCAAATTAAAGTTAATGAAACTGAAAAGTAACTTTTTTAAATTAAATATTTTATGCAGGCTTCTAAAAGTTTTGACAAAAATTTAGTTTGCGACAATTTTTAAAAAATATCCCACATATTTTTTTATTTATTAAAAATCATATTTTCAGAACATAAGCAAAACTTGAATCTATGAAACAGTTGCTTTTTATAAAATAAGTGAATCAAAAGTATATTTAATTATCATTTCTAATAATATGGCAATAATTGCTGTTAACATTTTATGTGTGCTAAAGGCAACCCTTTGTGCTGTCAAATTTCCGCAGTCATTTAAACAGTTCCGATGCTGCTTTCACACCGCGAGTGTAAAATTAGACATAAATAGTGATTTTATTTTGGAATTGTTGGAAAAGTGCGATTTCCATATGTTTTGCAAGTGTTAAGTGAGTTCTCTTGTGCAAATAGCTTAAATTAAGCGAAGGAAAATAGATAAATAGTAAAACAGTGATTGCAAAGAGCAAGTGTGTCAAGAATATGTGCGCCACTTTGGAGACTTGTTGCATGCGGCTAATGAAGATTGCATTTATGTGCTCGTTTGCAGTGCTCTTGCTTGGCAAAGTTGGAGGTAAACACTCTCGAATTGACACACTTTACTAAAAATATAATTCGTGTTTATTTATGTGCACTCATATGTATAAGCTATAAATAGTTTAATCAAATGCTAAGGCGAAAGTTTATTGCAGTTCTTTAGCAGTATTTGTAGAAAAATATATTGCGATAGTGCCTTCTGTGTGACGCTAGAGTTATCATTTTGATTTGAATGGTGAAGCACTGCATAAAGCCAATATCAATTTGGATGTAATTAGTTAAAAACTCGGTTAGTCGTCACTGAAATTTTTCATGCTTCGAATGGTAAAACATAACCTGCAAAAAGATGAGGATTTTAATTTAAAATAGTTTTGTTAAAGCTTGTTTTTTAGCTCTTCCTGAACTATTTTTCTATTGATGGATTTCGTACGTCTATGGTTGATCAGTGGCTGAGGGTATTGTCAAAAGTGCCATGATCAAGAAATTGATCAACATGCAGATAAGGCAAAGGTACCGAGTTACATACGAATATAGCTTATCAAAATAATCGATATGATTTTGAAATTCACGAACTTAGAGTGCTTGGTGAAAAATATTTCTTGTGGTAAACGTAGTTTTTTTGTACTTGGTAGAATAGATACTTCAAAAGTTTTCCTAAATAATTAGAATCTATAGATTCTCCGAAAGTTTTCAACAAAAAGAAAATTTTTATTTCACATGGAAAAATATTAATTTTAAATCGCACATTGTAACGTGGCAGCTTAGAGCAGTTTCTGAGTCTGTTAAGCGGCTAGGGGTAGTTAGCATTTTCAAAAAATTATTTTTTTTTCTACATTTTCATTGATATCTTAAAAATATTCTCTGAAAATTTCACATTGATCCGATAATTCCTTTTTGAGTTATTCGACAAATAACAAAGAGAGCTCGGCGCTTCAAAGCGCTAGTGTGAAACTTTAAACGCAGTTTTCTCAAAACTATGTTTTTTGGATTGGTGACAACTGTAACTCGAAAACCGCTCAGTAGATTTATACGAAATTTATACAGTTTTTAGAATACATAATAAACTCGGGCCTGATTGAGGGATTTTTTATTTTTCAAAAATTTCGATTTTTTAGACCAATTGATTGACCAGTTGATTTTTTTCCCAAAAATTTAGAAAAAAATTCCTGAGTCCGCCATTTTGTTAATTTTTGAAAAAAAAAAATCCTTCGATCAGGCCCGAGTTTATCTATTTATAAAACTATTTTTTTTTGTCCGATTGATTTTGGATGAATCTCCAAGGACTTATAGTTGTCACTGCAAGTACTTTTTTTGGAACTGGGTCAAGAACTATAACTTTTGGTGGGGTATTGACAAAGTGAATGCGAGAAAAGATTGACAAAATGAAGTCCAAAACTTTGAGTGGATTTTAAATTCGACTGAGAAACAGAGCCTATGTTAATCAATCAACTTCTGAGCACAAATGCCCGTCAGACTGCCTGACTACTGATTTGTAGCAAGCAAAGACCGCTTCCACGAAAAACTTTTTTAAACGAAACCCGGCAAGTCACGATTAACGAAACTGTAATTAAGCGTTTCGATTAGATAATTCGGTCTTAAGAACTATTTGAAACCTCAAACGAAATTTCTGGTAGCATTTTTGGGTAGTTAACTAGTTATTTACCAGATAATTGGGCTTCCTGGGTGATCGCTTGCATTTAAGAGTTTCGATTAGACCTCATGATTCGGCCTTAAAAAGCTCATTGAAACCTCAAAAGAAATTTTGGTAGCATTTTTGGGTAGTTAACTAGTAATTTACCAGATAGTTGGTCGTTATTGAGATAACTGTCAAATAAACTTCGAAAAAGTTAACCATGCCGCTTTATACACACAGTAACTTAGTAGTAAAGTGCATTAGAGCACTATATATAAAATTACGTGTCGCGACACACATACACACACACAAATATATGCTTTTCATTTCATCAGCACTGTTCAGTGGCATTATTAAATAATTTAGCAATTTTCGTGTGGAAAATTATGTCGAAACAAATTTCGAAATTCCCACCTGAGTGGCATGTACGCCATAACATAACCCACACTTTTTTAATTACGCCAGAAAGTATGCCACAAGAATTAAATTTCATTACACCTTAATGTTGAGAGGCAATCAAAAATTCGCTGCGATACCCATCAAGGCTGCCACGATACATTAGGGAAGCTGAGTGCGAATTCACGTAACTACCATTATATGTATGTATGTGTGAATGCATGTGTGTGTCTGCATCCTGCTGCTGGCTGTGTCCGTTCAGCGTGTGACGGCGGTAATGGCGCGGAGTTAGCACGTACCGACAATTTTCTTGGGCGCAGCGTTTATGGGATGCAACAGCAGCAAAATCAATTTCAAGTCATTAAATGAAATGAACCTTTATTGAGCAACAACGGAAGCAAAGGAAGCGCACAATGAGATACACGAATAATAAGATATAAGTTGAGAGCAAAAAACCAAAAAAAAAAATACACAAAACGACAACAGCAACAAAAATTAGTAGCAACAACAGCGGCGACGTGATAAGCTGTGGAAGCTAGTGAGAAGGTAAAAACAAGAAAACGGCGAAAAAGGACGGTGATAGAAATAAATAAAGCACAACAAAAACAACAAATAAAAAAATAAAGAAAAATGGAAAAAATGGCAAGCAAAATAAATATGAGAATAAATCGACAATGATGGCAATGGGGAAATGAAAAACCTCGCACAAACAGCGAATTGAAAACACAATCGAAATGAAATGCGAAAAAATAAGTTGTGAAACGCAATGGCTGCCATGAGCATTTATAAGCGCACGAAATAAGCGGAAATGATTTTGTTGCTGTTATTGCTGGCAACGTTAAACAAATGCTGCACTATGTCTTGCGTACAGCGCGCACATACACACATGCATGCATACATACAAACTGACAAATTTAGTACGTCTGTGTTCATTTGAGCGGCGCTACAATGGATGTACTTGTTGGCACGTACAAAGAACAGCAAACACACGCACACTCTCTCACCCGCAATCAAATGCCAGCCATGAGTTGGCGAAACACACAAACAGCAGATTTCACACCACTACAAGCGCAAGCCAATGTATTTGCCTCATCCCGGCACTTGGCAGCTGCTGATGTGCCTCTGGTCGTGGCTTTAGCAGCTGAGAAGAAAGCAACGCAAACAAACAATGCCGCACACACTCACTTGTGGCATTGTAAACCGCCAAACCATAAGTCTGACAGACCAGCAGACACACCAACAACTGACAGAGACAAGCAAATAACTGCGGTGGCAGCTACAAACAGCGGAAAGCGAAGTGCGAAAACGTATTGCGATCTCTAAATATTGCTGAAACACTCTCGCAGCACAGCAATTGACTGTGTGCGTGAGTGTGTGTGTGGTTTAAGACTTCACACATCTGTAATGACAAAAATTTTTGTTTGAGTGTGTGCTTACGCCGCAGTTGCTTATCATTTGTGCAACAGTAGCAACGCCAGTAACATAAAAGCTGTTATTGGGAAAGTGTTGTGCTTGTTACAGTGTTGTTTTTATGTCATATGGGATTTGTATTTTGTTAATTGCTTATTGATAACTTACGATCACACTCAAGTACTAGGTAAACTTAGTGATTAAAAATGTCTGGGCGCAGAACATTTTGAGCTGTTTGAGCAGTGGTCTCATTGTTTGCAATAACAACAAATGCTAAATGCGGACAAAATTCAACAATAGTTATTTTTTATAATTCGGAAAGTTGTGGACTGACGGGTGCTCTAACAATTTTAGACATTTACTTGGCTTATACCTGGAGCTGGGTTGAAATAAATTGTTTTTAGATCGAATTGAATTCCGCTTAGTGTGAAATTCTACTATCTGATTTTATGAAGTTAAGCTATACACTAACTGACATAGCGGTATAAAAGACGGCAGAACGTAATATGGGTATAAATGGTCTATAGTTAACGAGATGAAGGAAAATATTGTTATCAGCGGTTGTAGAAAAGGACTGAACTGTGCCCAAAAAATAAGGTGGCATTGTATTTATTTTGAAAATTCTTTATTTACCAAATAATTATCTTCCAAATCAATTTCATTCCCTTCAAAGTAATCCCCTCCCGATGCAATGCACAATGCACTTTTTCAAACTTCGAAACACTGGTTGTAGTCACTTTCCGGGATGGCCCTTAGTTCCGTCTTCGCTGCGGCTTGATTCTCCTCTATCGTATAAAAACGGTGTCCCCGGAGCGGTCTTTTGAGCTTGGTGAACAGCCAGAAGTCGCGCGGTGAATACGCAGGTGAATACGGTGGTTGCGGAACGATATTTTTCGGTACCAGTCGAGATTTGACGCGCTTGAGGCCCAAAACATCCCTCAAAATGGTATTGGCTGAGCCTTTCGATATGCCAACTTCATCAGCAAGGTCTCTAATTGTTAATCGACGGTTTCTCAACACCAAATCTTTGATTTGTTGAACGTGAGCTTCGTCGGTTGAGGTTGATGGTCGCCCTGGACGCGTGTCGAAGACGAAACGTTCACGACCGGCTTGGAACTCACTATACCACTTGTAAACATGTTTTTTAGACATAGCCTCATCACCAAAGGCTTTCTGCACCATCCTCAAGGTATCCGCAGCAGAAAATTGATTCCGTAAACAAAATTTAATGCAAATTCTTTGCTCAACAAATTTCTTCATTGACTTTTTTCGGTTTAGGGCACACCAGGTGTGACAGCCTAAAAAACGTCGATTTTTGGAATTGAAAAAAAAAAAACTGCTGAAACGATTGTTTTGAAATTTTCAGGGTATATTTTTACATTTTGCAAGAATACACAGTAGAATTAAGGGGTTATATACAGTTAGAATTTACAAGAAATCGATTTTTTAAATTTAGTTTTTTTAATGTACATATATACATACAAACAATTTCATATCGTTCCGGTGAATATTTTCGAAGTTATCTGCAAATTTAAAAAGGCGTTTCAGAGTTCTTGGAAGTACAAAGCCATACTTTAAACGGGTTTTCCTCAAAATGGTGTTTTCAACGTCCGGCGACCTACAGTACTTGAAAACGGCTAAACTGATTAGGCTCAAATTTAAAAAAGGAGCTTCTATTTTTGTGTAATTAATCGAAAGAAAAAATTTTAATTTTATTAATTTTAATTAGTCGAAAATTTTTTCTTTCGATTAATTACTGGGTTTATTCTTTACTAGTGTTAAAGAAATCTCTTTGGTTTTTTAACGAAACGTAGTTTTTAAGAGGAAATTTCGGTTCTAAGCTTAGTTCCTTTCCAAGTAAAATATTTTTATCAATAATAAATCTTAAAATACAGCTAAAAGATACCATAATAAGTGTACAAGTACAATCTGTCTCAGAAAAAAATATGGAAAATTCGCTATTTTCTGAGTAATACAAAATCCTCTTTTTCGCTAAAAAAGAAGGTGATATCGTCCTTCTTCGTTAAACGATTAGTTCAATGATTCCATTAACATCAAAACTGCAACTTTTCTGCATATTCTGCATACAGTTCTCTATATAATGAACTACAAGTTGTTTGGTGTCGTCAAAAAATAGACTGTTTTTAAAAACGCCGCCATTTTCAAATTTCTATTTTCCATTTCATCCACTGAGAAAGCCGGATGGGGAATCGCTTTATTTAGGCTGTTACTCCACGTGTACCCTTTATCTTGAGTATGCTATTCAAAAACGTTTCTAAAATCGTTTTTAGTATTGAAATATCATAGCACCTCACTAATATATGTATATATAGTATGTCACGAATGTGCTGATTCGAAGGTTTATAGCGTGTAAATGACTTTTTTAGAATTATTTGGTTAAACTGGTTGGTTTTGACTGTTCTAGTTCCGTATTTTTATTGAACTCAAGCATGCCTTTGCCCAAATCTACATTATATTTAATTCTTCTTTGGAATAATAAATTTATTGAGGTATGAACTCCGTGTTATTTTCGTCAACTTTCACCAGAATTTTAAACAGGTCATTGAAAAATCGCCAGTCTACCATAGTCAAACACATTTTTTTCAAAGACTTGTTTTTTTTTTTTTGAACCAATTTTTCATTTGTCTCATAATAGGCCTCAGTTCTTTCAGTTTATCGCAACTTTAATAGAAATTTCTGGTAGTGCTTTTAGGCAGACAACTAATATTTTAGCAGATAGTTTTCTTCTTTAGAACAAAATTTGTTTCCTTTTGAAGGTTAGGGCTAACTAAAAGTCACATGGCTTTAATTCTAGTAGCGACAGGCCGCAGACTTTTTATTCGAACTGTTGTGCAGGGTAATTAGCCTTATCGTAAACTTCGAATAAGTGAATAAATCATTCACATTGTATATATATTTTCAAGCGAACGATTCGAATTCGTATCGCGAATTTCATGTGAAGTGTTCGAATTTCGACTATGTTATTGTGAACTTCGGCATGCTTAGTGGCATTGGAAAAGCTTTGTAAGCTGATAAAGCCAATTATGCGTTTGCTTAACTTAAACAAGGGATTTCTTTGTTTTTTTTAATTATATATCGTACATATTTTTCTAATCTAGTCAGAATTATCTACATAAATTATGCATATAACAATTTTCGAATGTATTGGTATATTTTAAGGATTAATGGATAAGCAAAAATTGAATGTACGCATACTGGGTAGCAACTTGGAAATCGATAGTTAACTTTTTTCATTCCGAAATCAATTTCGTCGTTGACCCATTGTTATTGGAAAAATCATGCAACTTCGTTCAAAATACATAATGGGTATTCTCTTGCTCTTGCAAATCTCGGTGCACGGTGCAAGCATTGCAAATTTACAACGGCACAACAACAAACACACGCGGAAAAATATTTGCAAGGGCTGTGAAATATGTCAGACCAAAACCCATGTATATTTGCGTGCAATGTCACGCAAAAATAAAATTGCAACCCTGTTGTAGTTGCCATTTTACATAAAGACTTATTACGTCGTTAAATTGTTGAGAAAGGTAAATTTTAATTAGATTTTATAATTTCTATTTAAATTATAAAGTTTTGTTATAGTTTTTTTTGTCAAAAATGTATGCAGAAGGTGCGCCAATTCACAATAGCCATGCACAATAGTCATTTACAATAAATTGACTGAATCAGTCGCTCATATATCACTAGATTCTGCAATGGGTGCTCTCGTGCCCTTGTATATTTCGGTATAGTATTTTTGCAATCTGCAATCTTGCAAGAGCAAGAGAATACCCCTATACACTTTCTCGTGCAGCCTTAGCATGAATGCCACTCCACATGGAAAATACACAAACTTGTGTTTTTTTATCGTGAACTTCACATGGAGAGAAGGATAACGCTGAATATGGTTAGTAAAAAATATCTACTTTCCTCGAATATGAGCTGCTCTTAGATGTGTAAATAAAAATATTTATGCCTACATACTTTTCTTAAAGGATTGTTTCTTAGAAATCAACATCAAAAGTTTATTCTTCAATAGTTTTTAAGATGAAAATTGTGGAGCTTTTGTTTGCAAATAGGGATTTCCAAAAAAAAAAAAAAAACACAAAACAAAAAAAAAAAACAAAAAATGAAAGAAATTCAAATGCACATAAGTTGTTTAAATGCATTTACCCGAAGCTTTTCCATAAAATTGAATAGAGCTGGAAAGAGCTATTTCAATGAAATCAATGAAATACTATTAATTTTTATTCTTTCCACAAACATTTTCATTTTTGAAAACTCGTCCGTAAACTTTTCTGCGCCACTGTATTCAAAGAACGTGCGCCTGATTGAAATGCTTTGCTCCACGAATGCCTTTGTTGAAATGAAATGACCTTGATTTTGTGCAAAACTGACTTTTTAATTATTAATCGAAGGCATTTAAAGTGAATGAGCGTAATTTACCAAACGAAGTAAGACGTGTGGGCGATGAATTGAGAAAGTGGGAATGTAAAGGAAATGTAATAAATTTTTCAAAACGCGTCCAATTGCTTTCAGATAAAATGTGCCTGTACCTACGTATAACTGTACGTAAATTGAAAATGAAATTACTGCTCTTTTCAATCAAAACAAAGCAGACAGGCGGCTACGCACCCACACACACACACGCAGCACATTTGTATGTTTGTGAGTGGACTTGCTGAAGCGGAGGCGGCATACAGTCACGTGCACTCGCATAATATGCGCGCTGATGATGATTTATTTTATTTTATTCCAGCGTATAAATGTGCCAATTACAGAAAGATATGCGCACTCGCATGTAAGGGCGAACGCAATTTGCAAAAATGTTTAGAATTTTCGTTGTACAAGCATTTATTTTTAATACATTGATGATTTAGAAAATCTTCTTAGCATGGAAAGCTTTTTTTCAGAGCGTTGAATTTTTTTTTTGAAATTTTAAATTCTCCGTAAAAATTTTATTTCGTAGCCTTAACTTATTTTTCAATGTAAAAGTTTCTCTGAGCCTTGAAAGTCTTTTTCTCATAAAAATTAAAATCAAAATATTTTCGAAAAGCTTTGCAGTTCGCTGGAACAATGTTTTTTCGAACCCTTAAGTGTGTTTTGATTTTATAAAATTCTTGAGCTTCTAAAGCCTTGCTGAGTTTTTAAAGCTTTTTCGTTTAAAAGTCGCTATCACATGTAAGGGCGAATGCAATTTGCAAAAATGTTTGAAATTTGTTGGAAAAAAGTATATTTTAAATCCTCTGCTTTGGAAAGTCCTCTGAGCTTTTGATACTTTTTCTTATAAAAGCTCAAAAAGGTTTCTTCGTGAAATTTTAAATTTGATTCAAAAAAGTTTATTTCGCAACCTTAACTTATTTTCAATTTTTGGTAATCAACTAAGCTTTGAAAGCTTTTTCCTGTAAAAGTTTTAATGAATATCTTTGTGACAATTTTTTTCGAAAACGGTTGTAGTTATTTGAACATTGGTATTTTCAAACGCTTAAGAAGCTTCTTAATTTTAGAGAGTCCTCTGAGCTTAGAAAGCTTTTTATTGTAAAAGCTCAAAACATTTTCTTTGTGAAATTTTGAATTCGATTCAAAAAAGTTTATTTCGCAGCCTTAACATTTTTTTAATTTTGTATAATCCCCTAAACTTTGAAAGCTTTTTCTAATAAAAGTTTGGATAAATTTATTTTTGACAATAGTCTTCGTTTTAACATTGCTATTTTTAAACGCTTAAATTGTTTTTTAATTTTTGAAAGTCTTTTGAGCTTTGAAAGCTTTTTCCTTGCAAAAGTTTAATAAGTATCGTTGTGACATTTTTTTCGAAATCAGATTTGCGTTTCTGCCCAGATGATTTTAATACTACTTAGGTAGAGAGCTTTTGTGTCGAGAGCTTAAACTTAAACTTAAGAAAAAATTTATTTTTTAATTAATTAAATTAATAATTTTTCTATGTTAAATATTAATATAATATTTACTCTTTAAAACGCTGATCTTTAATGCTTTGATTTTTATTTTAGGTTTTATCTAATAATAAAGAATTCAGTTTCAAAATATTACATTGAGTTGACTGGGTATGCCTGTGCCATATACAAAAAATGGCAAAGTGCGCCTGTGTCGAGTCGAAGTCAAATTGTAGGCGCGTGCTTGCTGAATTTCTGTTTTCATTCGCTCATTTTACACGCAAGAGTTATACAAACACTTACACGCGTGTAAATATTAAAGTCAGACCGACTGTTATTTTGTGTCAATCTCACTCCACACTGAAAGCTGCGTACACTACGTCAGCACACAGGCTGCATACATATATATATATACGTAAATATATATATATGTCAAATCACATTACCATATGTATTCTACTTTGGTGTGCTTACAGTTGCAGGCAATGTACATAATACACTGAATGAAAGTGAAGTGTCCTTCAGCAGCGTCACCGGGCGCCATACCGCCTGCACGCCGCCTGCTTGGCCAACCAGCTGATGCGACTCATGGCCACTGGCGAACAAAAGCGAGGCATTCACTAGAGCTCAGCATGCAGCAGCGTGTAATGCTTGCTGCGCTTCGCTAGTTGTCAGTATCATACATTATCTACTTACATATGTATATACATAACTGTATTTGTATAGAGGTATATGCATAAGCAGCTGAAAGGGCGCCTAAGCGGATGCACCAGCTTAAACCAGCAAGCCACTTGTATGTAATTATTCTTTCGAGCCACTTATGTGCTTAAATATGTACAAGTATGTGTGCGTGTGGGTGTGTGCATCCTGCCATGAGTTCAGCTTGCGTGCATATCTCTCGCTCATAATCGTAATGATTGTCTAAATATTTTCCATTCTTCTATACTGTGCACACATTAGACTGGCTGTCGTGCTGCCATTTATATGCTACTTTTGTCTGCACACACACACTTAAAAATAGATACATACATGCACACATGTAGGTGTGTGGCTGTACTGAAAGAAAACAGCTTTTATGGCAAACGCTCATTGGCTTGTTGGTTCGTTGGCACTCTGCTCTTGAAGCTCTTCACATTTCATCCGTTTCACACTTATCTAGGAACTCGCAACACACAAAGGCACACACATATACTATATATGTTATAAATGTTTATACACTAACTCATATATGTATGCGTGTGCATGTGAGCGTATGTTAATGTCGAGTTCATAACTTTTCACATTTGAAATTGAAAGTAAAATAGCGTGTCTACCACACATGAGCAACATATTCGTTTTTCTGCGCTTGTTTTTCTTGTTTTTGTTACCTTGTCTACTGTGCTGTGCAGCTGCTAAAAGCGTGTGTTGCCACAACCCCTCGGGGCGTATGAGTGACTTTTCTTTGGCTCGTTTGCAGAAATTTCACTTCTTTGCGCTATCAGTCGCTCTTCCTTTTATGCTTCTTTTGAAAGCTAATGATACATGCTCGGCGGCGGTGTTTAGTAGTGCCTCGAGTGTAGCGCGCAAAAAAGAATCCACTTAAACAAATATATGTATGTGTGCGTGTTGAAAGTGGCTAAATGGCATATTAAATTTATTGACATGTTATTCTCCAGATACAAGCTTCTCATCGGTTTCTGATCACTTGAAATATGTGCTGCTAAAGTAAGGAATAGTTTCCTTAAGATACAATAAAACATATAGAAATTCAGCTGGAAGATTTGCTCCTTTATAATATATGATAGGTGCTCCATTTTGCCGCCTTAGACCCAGCTGCGCTTTAAGAATTCGTAATGACTTCAAAGTGATTTGGTTGCCAGCATTATCTACTTCCACTCATTTTTTATGGCTTGAATATTTAAGAGCTCTGCAATTTATGTTTTTCCTCTTTATATATAAGTAAGTCTTTATCTTCATATATTTTCACAACGCTTAAAAAGTTTTTAAGCACCTATTACGCGCAATTAGGGGATGCGGGAAGAAATAAAAAGGGATTGTGTTTATGGGAGTCAAGTTAGATATTTTTATATTCTTAGAACGTGTTGCTAGAGATTTACATCCTAGATGGTATGAGAAAGCTGTATGGGTGTCAGTGTGAAAATTGGTTGATGGACGTGGCACCGCCCTATCTTTGGTTAAATCACATATCTCGCAACCCGACGTACCGATTTCGACTAAATTTAGTCGGTGAATTTTTTCTCATATTCCTATGTCACCGTGTGAAATCGGACTACAAAAACGCCTTATTTTCATATAGCAAAATTTTAAATTCCATTTGATTCTTTCACTTTCCAGTGCTCAAACCAAGAAGTAATTAATATAACGTGATAAAGTTTTGCACTAATAATTTCTTTAAAGTGTGCAACATTGTGACCAAAAATTATCCAAGCCACTAAGTACCGAATATGTGGACCTGAGTATTTAAAGTTGATACTTGACCGAAAATATCGGCCAATGTATGGCATAAACAATTGAAATTCAGTGAGAATCCTTTCCTTACCATAGTAAATCAAAAATGGGTAGAATAGAGTCAGTACTGTCCTGAGTTCCCATATCTTTACTAATATTATAAAGAGGTAAGATTTGTACCTATTTTTGTATGTTTGTATGTTTGTTATGAATAGGCTCAAAAAGTACTTCGCCGATTTAAAAAATTCTTTCACCAATAGAATGCTACATTCTTCTTATTTGACATAGGCTACATTTCATTTTGAAAAAAAAAAAAAAAAAAAAGATCCTTGGTAAAATTGGAACAATGTAACCGAAGGAGTAGAAAAATGAGTCTTAAAATGTCTTTCGTCGAATGCGCTGCCGAAACTATTGGCGATAGAACAAAATAATGTACAACAATATTGAAGAACATCATAATGTCTACAAAAAACTCAGCAGTAGCATATGTCCAACTATTGTAGTTATGACACTACAACAACTTTTTTCATTGCAAACATTAATGAAAATGCTAACCAAATTCAAACCATGCTATTTATGTGTTTATATTAATCCTTATCCAAATAAATTATTTTATGGTCAAGACCATTTAACTACCAATAAAATAGTTTTCAGCCGAAAGCCTATGATGCTAGCGCTGCGTTCTTTAGTTTGTATAATAATTTGTTATTATGTAAGCTTTAATAAAAAAAAAATAAAATAGTTTTTAAATTGGACTTTCTGTTCGAAAGATATTACGATTCAATTTTCAAATTCAAAAAGTACACAAAATCGCTAAAGCGCCGTGGCCGTTCTTTGCGATGCATTCTGAAAAGCGCGCCGGACCAGAGAATGTAAAGTATAGAGAAGGTGCAAATTGAGTTCTGTATGAGGTTCGATTTGGCGGCTAACAGAGCCGATAGAATCAAAGTAAGGAATTCGACGTTGTCGCTGCTATTTAGCAGAATAGAGCGCTTGCAGTGGCAAAAATATATGTAAACCACTGAATTCATTATTTATTACTGTTATTTTAATTTTTTGATTATTATTATTTTTATTTTTTAATTTTTCAAAAGTGCCCGCCACTTAAACCATCGAAGAAATTGAACATAAATAGGCTTACATACAAATATAACTGTGGAATTTTTTTTAATACAAATAAAAATATTTGTGAAAAAAAGTGTTTTATATCCAAGTTTCCAAAAATAAATAATTGTCTACCCCGTGCGATGCCGGGACGGGCTGCTAGTACCTAATATAAAGATTGTCGAGTGAGTTATTTTATTAACATTGAAAGGGTGTGTTTTTCTTATAACGATGCAGATTTGTGCTTAGAATAAATAAAATCGGAAGAAAACTCGCCCCAGATCCCATATAACTAAAAAGATTTATGTACTATATTTGTAGGTATATAGTTCCCTGACTTTTCTTCTTTTTTTTAGATATATGTTTTTCTATACACTGGTCTTCAAATTTTTCGATTGCTTGAAAAGTATAAGTTTGGTGGATTACCTTTTTATTAAAATTCGACTTTTTTTCAGTTTGTCGTTAATAATATCTTTCACGTGCACAGTTTTCTAATATCAAATGTCCGCAACAGAATTATTTGGTAAATTTTTGACCAATTCAAAATTAAATTTTTAGAATTCTGGTTCATTCGTTAGAGCAAATAGGCAAAGCTTCACGATTCTCTGAAAAAAACAAATTTTAAGGCATTCTTAAAGCATATTTATTTAACGACTTGCTATTATTTTAGCGATGTATGTACATGTGTGAGAACATTGTGGCAACTTAAAACCTCTGTGAGCGGGTTTGACTGCCTAAATATTTCAATAATAATCACTACCGATTATTTAATTGTCACTCTACAAAACATAGCCTTGAGGAAACAATCGTACATATCTTACTATTAATGGAGGTGGGTAAGGTTGTTAATCGAGGACTCGACTGTCTATCCGATGCTTTCACACCCTGAATGTATTGATAACAGCGTTAAATGGTTGCTAAGCTTACAGGCAATATATTTAGAATTAACTTAAAACTTTGGAAAAATTT
Source organism: Bactrocera correcta (assembly GCA_027475135.1). Taxonomy (NCBI): domain Eukaryota; kingdom Metazoa; phylum Arthropoda; class Insecta; order Diptera; family Tephritidae; genus Bactrocera; species Bactrocera correcta. Next base: position 108,848,934 of record CM050323.1, read on the forward strand.
TATAAATAAATTCTAATTAGTTTATGATGTCACTTAAAAATACTCTATAGATGTCATGATGACTGAAATATCGTTCAGTATATGAATAAAATTATATTGGAAACCATTTGACCTAATCAAGGTTGACAAAATATTGACTTCGCAAAATTTCGGAGATTTGAAAACAACTTAACTTAAGGACATGATACATATTTGAAAAAGTGCAGAACGTGCGATAAATATTAAAAAGCGATTCATTTGGTATACTATAAAATATAAAAAAAATATAAAAATTAAACACTAAAATAAAATATTTTATTAAAAAGTATTGTTTCCTAATTTTGTTTGATAAATAAGACCACAACTTATTTGTACCACCAACATATACGAAATGAAAGTAAATTACTGCTTTTTCCCAAAAAATTGAAAACACCTCAAAAAAGTATTTTATATAATTAGAACTTCAAAACTTGACCGTCTCCCCCAAAATTTGAAGTAAAAGTCATTCTACGTCAAGAAATTTAGCGCCAGCATTTCTTATTTGAGGCAATCGCATTTGCACAAAGTCTAATAAATAAAATGACGAGCCACTAGGAACAATATTTATGTATAACACAATGTCAATAGTGAAAATTATCAATAGAACGAAGATGAGGAAGCAAAACTTTCCAGCAAAGCACGGAAACAATTGCCGCAAATTTTGTTTATGTTGCGCTATGTAATGTTACTTTTTGTTTCGGTGCTTTATTTACTCAAACAATAATGTTAAGCTCGTGTGTATTATATAAAAAAATAAAGGGTGATCCATTTCGAGGTTCCCTACCGTTGAGTTATATTTTCGATGATCCGTTCGAGCATTTCCACTGGTAACTTGATATTTTGCTCCAAGGCCGGAATCGAAGTGGAATTGGCTGCGTAGGCATTACACACTTATTCCCAAAGGAAAAGTATAATGATGTGATATTAAACGATCTTGCTGGCCAATCGATCGGCCAAAAAACGTGAAATTATCTGCTCACCGAAAGGTTCTCTCAATAAATCCATTGATTGACGCGATGTGCGTGAAATCACCACTTTTAATTTGAGGCATCAAATAGTCGGATACGATAGTCAATAATTGTCGCCTTTGACAGTTTCGTTTTCACCGGCATCATTTTTGAAAAATATGGACCGATGATCCCAACAGCTCATAAACCACACCAAATCGTTTTTTTCTGGATGAAATGTCAGCTTTTGAATCTCTTCAGGTTGCTCTTTGTCACAAATGCGTAAACTTTGCTTGTTTACATACCCATTGAGTCAGAAATGGGCCTTATCGCTTAACAAAATTTGGCTCGAAAACATTGGATCCTCTTGGAACTTTTCAAGAGTCGAAAATTCGGAAATTTCGTAATAAAGTAGGATGGTTTCTAAACGTTGTTCAGGCTTAAGTGTTTTCACGATAAATTGCAAAAAAAAAATACTGAACAAAAATAACATGATGGCTTGACACGACTCACACGGGATCTGTCAAGGAAGGCTATTGAAAAAAGTACCTCTGCTTGATAACCCATTATATAGGATATACGTATAGCTCTGGAGTTTTGGTAAATTAACTGTATGCGATTGCATTTTTGCTAGGGTAAAATGAGATAGTTCCGATTTGTCAGCTGATAACAGTGAAGAACACCATTATATATATAAAGAGGATCGGTTCTGTGATATTTAAGGAGATCTTTTGTACTCTGGTATTAGCAAAATATATTTGCCTGCCTGAGTTTATATAAAACCCCATTGATCTGAGAGGAGTTTCACAGTAAGACACTCACTTAACCAAACATTCCAAGATCTTGACGTTCACTTTCTGTTTTTTTTTTTTTTTTTTTGAAAATAGGCTTACTTTGTGAACATAAGATGTTGTTTGCAAGGTAATGCTAGGCCCTTCCTTACACTTTGGGATTCTTTCAAGTGGTGGCTTTAAGCGGGGCAGGAAAGATCGTGTATACTCTCTACCTGACGCATAAACGATCAATTGAGATGGCACAATGTCACATCTAATTCTCTAAAGTGGATATCGTTTAGGCTCATACCTTGAACTTACTGTTGTAAAAACTGTTTGTCGTTGTTTCTTCTAGCGAGTAATATTGTTTAGCAATATTTCCCAGTACACTTCAAATTTAAAATAATTTGTTTTTTCCACTATTACGATCTAGGTGTTCTGTAAATATATCCAGCGGTATTGAGATACCACTGCAGAAACGTTTAATTTTATATTAAATTACCTCTATGATCCTCGCTCTACTTTGAAATCTCAATTGCTTATGTATTACTAAAACTATGTTCAAAAAGGTCGATTTCTTCGAAAGTGAATAAAAACTAGAAGCCTATTCTTAGAAATCCCGCATCATAAAGAAGCATACCGAATTAAACTTAAATTTTCATAAATATTTAATGCACTCTCCATTGCTCTAACCTTCGTTGGACGACTAATATTCCACACTTTCCTAAGTGCGCGCTTGAGAAGTAGCACATTCCTAGAATGCACATACACACACACACACTACTTAGATTTACATGCACATAAACTTTGCGGTTCTCACATACCCACTGTGACAATTTGTCGCATAAGCAAGTTTCTATCACCAATTTAGCCAACAGTTGCTGCCACCGCAATCGACAACATCATTGTCACCATCGGCACGAGGATTGCTGATAAGCAAAACTCACATGGTTCCGCCGCTTAAGCTCCACTCTGCGCCGCTGCGCGCTGCGCTGAGCTGGTGTGCGGTGACAAAGAAAACAAAAACAGTGAAGAAATCGCAACCTTAAGATTCATATAAGCGAGGAAACAAGTAAACGACCGACAAAACAAACTGCCTTGGGACTTTAACAAAGTTTTGACGCTCATTTATAGACTCTCTCTCACGCTTACTTGGCATTGAGGGCAAAGTGTGTTTAGTTGGTGTGAATGAAGGTACACGATTTCACACTACCCGACGCACGCACACACCAACTCACCGCCTACAATGCGTGTGTGCGTAGAATTTTGCGCAAACTTAGCTGCCACATGGGCTAGATAATATTTTCAGGTATTTGCCTCCAAGTCTAAGTATATCAAAGTTTATTTCTATTGTTTCGCAGCTGCGCTCGCATCCTTCCCACCCACCGTTTTGCCACTAATTCCACTAGTGACCCTTCCCACCCCTACGGCATTGTATCGCGCCGTCACGGCATTAAATTTTGAGCGCTGAGGCATTTGTTTGCTGAGTATGTTTTATAACTTTTTGATTGTCTTTGTGGAAATTTTGGTGCAAAATTTTCAACAGCGCATACTTTCGACAGCCTAGAACCTCAAATATTACATGGGTGCAGGGGCGTAGCTGGACTGATTTTTTTTTTTTTGTGGGGGTTAAGCTTTTTCCGTTTTTTTCGGAATTTTGTGGCCAAAAATCTGGTAGCTTGCAAAGTTTATGGAGGAAGCCGAAGTGGAATGGTCTATACACTTTCTTATGTATTGATATAAGCCGGCTGAAAAAACTTGAAACAGGGTGAAAGTGCTTTTCAGATATTTGAGGATCTTTTTAATCCATACTAACAAACTGAAGGTAGTACAGAGAACTGGCGTTGAAAATGTCCAAGTTGGCTTTTTCCACGACTACGTAACCGGAACGGACGCGGATTTTTTATCCGGCCAGGGACTGTCAGCTCGGCAGAATTCCGCCGCTACAACAACAACTACACGTCTAGGTTGGATCATATTTCAAATCCATTGAAGGAAATCTAACCCGTTATATGAGTTCACATTATACTTAGACCAGCCCCAGCAGCTTTATAGTCAATAAGATATTTATATGCGCTTGACATGTAGGTGAACTTGAGATTGCATAACCTTGCTTGAGTTCTCAACAGAGCTCCAAAATGTGGAACTGAATTCTGTTAACTTTTTAACTTTACTATTTAATTTCTGTAGGGGTCGAAGAAACGAAGTTGTCTCCTCCTAACGCGCCATCTCTGTCTATTTGTGGCTGAGGTGTGGCTGTGCTGCATGTAGGCTGCGCCATTTTGTATTGCTTTCGGGTGTGCCAAGTGCCAGGCAAAGTGGATTGATGAAGCGTAAATTTGCGTTCACCATCGGTCGCATCTGGCATTATTTGTTGCACGTGAAATACTTTCAATCTGATTGCTGGCTGCGAGCAATTTTCCACTCTTTCTCAACTCATAAGCGCTTGGCCGCTCACCTGCGTGTCGACTTAGCGATTTACGCCGGTGCCGTGCGCGTTTTCGATAAGAATGTGCCCAGCAAAGGTACACAAAACGTTGTTTTTCTTTGCTTGATTACAAATAGATTTTGTTATTAATTTATAAAGTTTTGCTTCGAACTTGAATGCCGCTGTAACTGTTATGAGCTGATAAACTTTTGCCAAATTCATACCTTCGCCTGTGTAGGTGTCTGTCGGTGTGTGTGTATGTATGTGTGAGAGGAATGTGCGAAATTTCGTGCCGATTATGAGAAATGTGGAATTAAATAGCATTTTCGACGTTGCCCAGAGGAATGAATTGAAAATTTGGTGAATAGTAAAAGTTTTCTCTATTAATCGGTCATAAGTCCAAACAGCTTTAGTGGCCGAGACACGTTCAAAGATCATTGCAAAACTTTTAACTTTTGCTATAATGAATTTCAATTTGGAAAAATTGCAATAGAATTTGATAACAATAAATATTTTTTTATATGAATTGGACTTATGCGAAGATTACGTGATGTTTATACATTTATAACGAAAATTTATCGAATTTATATAAAGGAAAAAAACAATTTATGTACACACCTACGTAGTAAAGAGTAGTATGAAACTTCGCATAAGTAAAATTTTGTATTCTTACATACTTATATCGATACTTTCAGAAATGATATACTCAAATTTTGAATGAATATTCAAAGTGTTGTATGAGTTCCAGTTCTGGGCGGACAGATCGAGTAGACTTCAGGAAATGCCTAAAGCAGGTCACCAGGAAAACAATGGAGCATCTCTTGTGCACTTGTCCCACATTGGCAAGACCTCGCTGTAAGCATCTGGGGTCCCCACAGTACAATATACCGGAGGAGGTATCGACAGTGAGGCCGCAGTGTCTCTTAAAATTCGCGTCAAGCGCAGGCATCCTAAACGATGGCTACTCCTCTTGGACTTGGTAATTGAACTCCATCTGGTATCGCAAAGGACCAAACTGGTCTTTGTTATTTTATTATTTTTTGACTGCAGGTATTTATACCAACATTATCTTCTAGTAGAGAAGTTTTTAGAGGCTGTTAAAAGCGCTCTTGGAGATGGCTTTTGACTCGTTAAGTATTAAAGTTTTTTTTTTTTTCACTGTGTATTCTTGAAATATATTATATAACCCGAAAATATCAAAACAATCGTTACTTTATTTTTTTAATTCCTAAAAATTGCTTTTTCTAGGCTAACCACAACAAGTTTGCCTCTTGAATGTTATATAATGAGGGAAATTTCAATTTTTTCTTCGAAAAAATTTTCAGCATTTAAAATATAAATTTATATTTATGCTGGAAGAAATACTAAATACTGTTAAATAAAGCTAATTTTTTCAGATAGTTCAAAGCTTTGAGCTTTTACGAGGGCTGCTATATATATTTCTGGCCTAATAATGAAAATAGGCATATTTATCAACGAAAATGTTTTATTTTTTTATTTTTATTATTTTTTTTTCGTTGGATTTGGCTCGTCTTGGAAGACCCACACGGTCGATTGCTGTTTTGTTTCGGGCTCATACGCAAGGATCCATGATTCGTCACCTTTGACGATCTTATAAACGTAGTTTGAAGCACCGCGATCGTATTTTTTCAGCATTTCTTTAAACCAACCACAAGCCTTTTTTTGAGCGATTGTCAAATTGTGCGGGATCAACGAGAACAAACCTTTTTTACGGCCAGGTGTTCATGCAATATCGAATGTATGCTGGTGGGAGAAATGCATAGGCATGCCTCTATCTGAAGGTATGTTACATGACGGTCTTGCATTATCAGTTCACGTACGGCATCGATGTTTTCTGGCACAACGGCTGTTTTTGGACGATTTTCACGGAATTCGTGCGAGCGTCGACCACGATTGAATTCGTTGTAATAGTTTTTCACAGTGCTATAGGATGGTGCTTCATACTCATACAAAGATTTTATTTCATCGATGCACTCTTGTCGTGATAATTCACGTCGAAAGTTGTGAAAAATGATCGCACGAAAATGTTCACGAGTTAATTCCATTTTTTCGCCGAGATGAATTTCTTAATTCCCTGTAAATAAAACAATTTACGATTAAATGACAAAACGTTCTGAGTGATGTTATGCTAAAAACTGTCAAACTTTCCAATGGAAATGTCAGATTGCACCTGGCAACACTTAGTGTCCAAAGTAATGCATTTCTCTTCTTCTCGGTGACTTGGCTTGCTTTTTCATTGGAAGAGGCAGCAGTTTTTTATTTAAAAAAATAAAAGATAAAATTCTGTCTTAAAAAATTTTAAAAATTTAAATTTACAAATTTTTTTTTTTGTTTTTCCATAGGTAGCTCTATAACCGATAGTTGGTAAAAAATAATTAAAATTTATGATCAGTTTCTTTGGCACTACATATAAGTAATTTTGCTAGTAAGGAATTGGCTACTTGTTCATATCTTTAGTCATATCTACAGGCTTATCACATTACATGTCAAAGCAATAGCAATATTCATCTGTACTTGTTATTGCCCTATTCTGATATCTACATATATATAACTGGTTTTCCCATTTTAAACTGTTTCGCTGGATATCGGAGATAGTATTTAATCATGGACTCATCTGTTGAAAGGATTTGATAAAAAAAAAAACTTACCATGGACTCAATCTTTTCTGAATGAAATTCATATAAAGCTTTAAACATTTTGTCAATTGAACAAGTAGCTAGACTATTATCAATAAAATGCAGGCTTCGTTTGATTTCTAAGGATCTATTTAGACTTTTTGCATCGACAATCATTGGAACATGGATATCGCCATCTACACTCCAATAGTTCCGTGATTTAGGATGTCGGTGATAACAACTAGAATCCAAAACTCACAAAAATCATTTCACTGGTATCGTACATAACGTTATTTACATTAATTATTGTAAGAACATCAATTTCAATATTTTTTTAAAACAAAGTCGCTGGGGTTCGGTCGCTTATTATATTAACCTTTAAACTTCTGAACGTCACATGTTGCTTTGATACATCCGTTATCTTTTAGCTCAGTCGCCACTTGTGACTGCAAAGTCATTTACGCTTTGACTTGAGTAAGAGTGCATCGAAAAAATAATTTCAAGGAAAATTTTGTACTTTCAAATGACTGTTCTGAAAGTCGTTATTAAAACTTACTTTGATGTAAATATTGATACAAAGTTTACAAATTTAAATTTAAATTTTGTGAAATAAAACTTAAATTGCCCCTTGAGGAACCAACAGCTGCCTGATGGAATCGCTAGGCGTTTAAGAGTTAACAAAACTATCTACTCATATTCGAACCAAATCAGTGGAGTGATTTTTCATGATGTAACTAAGTGAAATCACCTCCAAATTTTGGCGAACCAGCAAAATTACCTTGATCGTTTCTTTTACGCTTGGGAAAGCATGCAAGGGGCTCTTGATCATTTTCATTCAAAATAGAATAGTCTTGACGGTAGGAACTAGCTCAAATTTTTTCACTCACATCATTCGCATTGGAAATAATACTAATTATTAAATTATTTACCTGTCCTTAATCATTTACAATGACCCTGCCAGCAAAGGGGTGACTACCATATTTATTCAGAGTCATCGTTTTCTTTCTCTACAAGTATTATCCAACCAACGACCTCATGTAGTTTTAAAAAATTATTCTTGCTCTTAACTACCTTTCGATATGCCATGTCCATTGTCCTTGATTGCGTGAATCATTATGAAAGTATATCTTTTTTTTTAAGGGTGTAAAAATCTAGAAATTTGTAAAAATTTAAACTTTATTTCATAATTAGATATCCAAAAGTATCTCTCCTTAACAGAATTTTTCAAAATTCAATTCCCGAAGTTATAGTCAGTTTAGTGTCTTAGCAACTGGACCTGTTCTATTTGATCAGTTACGCTGTTTGAAAGTTAACATGAAACTTTAAATGCGTTTTTCTTGAAATTACTTTTATCGATACAGTTGCCCCTTGAAATATGGCATGAATATTTTTTAAATGTCACTCTAACACATGAACTAACCAATAATTAAAAATTAAATGTTTTAATATTCTCCAAAAGTGAGAAAATCATAACGGTCGATTTGAGTAGCCGCCATGTTATGAAAAGACTTTAGTTTCGCAGCCTCTTGAGATGGCGACATTTGTACCAATCAAGAATCGTTGCGACGAGGAAAGGACTTTTGTGCCAATCTACTTAAAGGAGGCAAAACTCAATTTATTTTTTTTTTTATTAATTTTGCATGCTCTCTTATTCTATGCACAACAAGAAAATATCAAATGCATTTTTAATCAATTGCCAAAAACGTTCAAACACTTGGGGGCTTAGACTAGAATACCGCCATAAGGTTGCTTTTGCTACTAGTTTTCCAATAATATATTTATAATTAGTAAGTTCTCAAGATCATGCTTCCTTTAGAAATTGATGGAATTCCATTTTAACCACAAAATGAGTTGTTATTGTTGCTCAGGCATTATAACAGCAGCTTATGGCAAATAATCCACTACTTAATTAAGTCATTAACTTAGAGTAATTATTTAAAGCAAATACTGGCATATGTTGATTCACATGCAAGTGGCGCTTCCGGAAACGACAAAGTCAAATAAAGAGTGGACTAATTACAATAACAAATATTGTGTGAAAATAGTTGCCAAATTTAAATTGAGTGGAGTAAATCGTCTATTCGTTTAGAAATTCCAAGCATTTTGCTCGCACACGACAAAAGCAAACAAGCGAAACAACAACAAATATTCAAAATTTACATATGAAAAACGAAAAGCTGAAAGAAGAGTTGAGATTGTAGGTCTGTCACCGCATGCAACCTTAAGAGTGATCGATTTTCATGTCGAGCAGAACAAAATGGAGAAAAACACCAAAAACAAAAAAAAAAAAAACAAAGGCACTTACATATTTTGTGTGCAACAGTAGCCATCACTCTCGTGTAAGCAATATCCGTGCACATGCAAACAGACGAATACACAAACACACACACATATAAAAGCAGTTATAAATTCCGCACATACAAGCAGACGAATGCACACACACATACACACATAAACAGCAGTTATAAATTCCGCCGCATGCGAAGCCGAAGAATGCCTGCTTGTGGCATTGCCTGTGTTGCTGGCCACATTCTTGGCTATAAATCTTAATTTGTTTGCAAAGTGCACGCGAATGTTTTTTCGGCCACGAAAACCGTTACAGCACAAAAGAAGCATAGCAGCAAAGCAGAAGGGCACTAAAAATCAGTCAGAGCCAAAATAGCAGCCAATTGCTGCACTACTAAATACAGTTACAAAGCCTGTAGGCACTTACATACTACACATACACACTTGCATTGGCTGAGTTTAAAGCAGTGGCATGCAACTGGTTCCGTAAGGTCACACCAATGTGGCAAAGCGAAAGTTTTAAGCTTTCGACTGCTCGATTTGAACTTTTCAAAAATTGAAATGCCAATTCCGGTGTGTGCTGCGCCACATTTGTGAGATTTCCCAGGTAGGCTGGCATGCCTTTCGCATGCCACACGCACACACACACACACCAGCAGCTAGCATGTGGCATTGTGTGGCAACTGCAAACTTGTTGGCTGGTTGAGAAATTGTTTGGCCCGCAGTGGCTGCAGCTGAAGATACGCTTTCATATTTGTAGAAGCAGCTTGTGGATGCCGCAGCGGGGCAAGGGGCGCATAAAAGTTGTTTTTCGGTTTAAATGCTACCATAAATGTGCGGCCAAATGCTTTCAATTAAATTTGAGTGAGTCACATTTGTGGCTGGCACGCACACACGCACACATCTGCAGATATATATAGGTGAGCGCCAGAGGTACATGTGAAATTGGTTTGTCATTGTCGTGATGTGCAGGAAGTACCTTTCATTTTAATATGATTTATGTGTTGCTTTGGAATTGTGCAAAGGAAATTACTTTCGTTGTCAACAAAATTTTAATAATTTTTTAAGCTTCAACGTAAAGAGTTTATCGTTTTGCTGCGTCGTACAATTATAGGAAATTATGAAGCTTGAAACTTTGGTTAAATAAACTGTAAATGTGGACTTCTGCAGAAAAAATGAAAAATTTTCTTATTTTTATTGGTAAAGGAAGGATTGGAAAGTAAGGAAGAATTCTAATTAAACTATTTCTACACGCAAATATATTTCATTCGATTTTTGTATTGTATATTATTTTATTTGATCACTATGTGTTGGCAATCCTTTCAAAAATATCCAATTTTAAGTTGGAGGCTCATCAAATAGTTTATTAATTTATTTTAGCAACTCATTTGAATTATAAAGACAAGAGAAGGCTTTATTTTCGCTTTTACCGACGCTTTAATACACTTCATAGCTTTATTTTTTTTTAGAAGAAAGGTATAGAAAGACAATTTTGATTTTGATCGGTCCGTTTGTATGACAGCTATATGCTATAGTTGTTTGTTGAAAAGCGACTGCATATACATAGATCTTCAAGCCACAAAGGCCTTCCGTGAAACGAAATAGCTGATGAGCTTGCTAAAAGCGCCATCTGCTTGACTACTCTACCAGTTCAGGAGCTACGCAAAACATTAAAAACGGTACACAACGAAATTTCCGAAAAAGCTGACAAGCGGGCCAAAGTGAGATTAAATATTTTAGGGCAAGCAGAATCGCCAAGATTATGTACAAGGTAGTGGCATGAAAACTACCAAACTTTCCACTCACAGAGTCTCATAAAGACTATAGGACGGTTTTTGGCATAATCACAGGTCAAATGATACACGTAGAAAGTACAGAGGAGTCGGTATAAGATAGGCGCTGGAACACTTCATCTGATTTTGTCCGGAGTTATCTAGAACTAGACTTAGATATGTAGGAGCTTCACAGTACAAGAAAGGATAAAGTATAAAAAACAGATATTAAATCATTATTAAACTTCGCTAGAAGCGTTGACGTCCTACACGACGTAAACAGTTGCTCGTATTAAAAATACAGGGTTTGTTCGGAAAATAATAAGACTGAGTCTGTTTAAAAAAATGTATTGAACCAATCGTTACAATTCCTTAAAAACTTGCACAGTAGGTTCCTTCTGCGTCGATGTGATTTCGAAGCGTTGAAGGCGTGACGGAAAGCATTCTCTGGAATAGTCTTGAGAGCCGAGGCAAGTTTGGAAATCCTTTATCGTCTCTTACTTGCGTTTTATAGGCCTTTTCAGGCAAGGAAAAAAAAAAAAAAAAAAAAAAAATTGGGGGTTCACTTCTGCCGGCATTGAGGACGATGCCAAAAACGCATATTTACCGAGTTTCACACGAAATTTAATCGGGTACCTCTGCTCTAACGAACGCTATATTTTCGGCTTGCACTGCCCACAGAAACACGTCGCGCGAAAAAGTTTATCCTGACTCTCCAAGTGCTCGAAGACAACTGATCAGCCACGCTTTTGTTAGCTGCGAAGGCCTTCTACCGAGTGCAGTTAGTGCGCACACAAACCGAAGTACAGTTGCGGCTGAAAAAAATTAGTCTTATTAATTTCCGGACAAACCCTATATGGTATAGTGGTCCGATATCGCTTTTCCGACAAATAAACAGTTTCTTTTGCGGAAAAAGAACGTGTTCAAAATTTTAGATTAGCATCTCTCAGAAACTGAGGAAGCAGTTTGCGTATATATAGGCAAGTGGGCATAATTTTTTATCTATACATATATATCTCCGAGTTCCTTTCAGGATTTTAGAAACTTTTCAGCAATTCAGCATAGTTATGAATAGGTGGCAGTCCTGTTAAAAAATATTTTCAGCTAAATATTTTATCAAAAGTCTCGTATCCATATTGTGATAACTCGCTTTCTCTCGAAAATAATTTTAAATAAAAAATAAGTGGCAACCCTTAAAAAAGTTTTTTTTTCAAATAAAAGTTTTTTTTACCCCTTCAGTTTCATACTAACTTGTATTCGAATTTTTTCGTCTTTTTAATTTTTTCCGCTTGACAAATCAAACAGTTAACACTTCTCAAAAATATCTTCGTTAGAAATCATTCCTAACTCTTTTTAGTTTTATGGCCACTTGTTTCAACAGTTCATTTTATTAATACCTGCAGCTCTAGTGTTTTTTATTTTATCAACTTTGTGACTTAAAATATTTCAACATGTGTAGAAATTATATTTTCTTTGTATAATTCGAATATCACATTGTAGTATGGAGAAAAAATATTCGGCTGAAGGTAAGGCAATATCCGCTCTACACTCTTGATACTAAAGGTCTTACATTTCTGCTGCGTTCACTTCGTAAAGATTTTTTCTGTCCAAACTATTTTATGTATGAAATAATTATTATTTTTTCGATACTTTTATTTTTAGACTAGAGTTGGACTATGAAATTTTGTGAACTTGTTTTTTAAGTCTTTCATGAACAAAGCATTGTTCTAGAACAACAAATTCTAGCAAAAAAAGCCTTAATCACTGCCAAAGCTATCTTTCTTTCATATATGTTATATAGCAAGTCTGCTCTGTACTTCCATACACCCACATATGCACTGCATTTTAATCTTACATCTAGCTACTTGTGTGAACTAATAATGGCGCTGCAGATAAAAATTGGCTGCTAGACATTTGTATTAATAAAAGCACTGAAACATGCAAGCTTACACCCATACATATACACATGACTGACTCGTAGATTTGACAGTTAAAGGAAACCATATTTCAACCAAGCGCCACTATTAAAGCAATAGCTGCCGCCTGCAGGATTTGCCAGTGCAGCAACACCCTTAGAATTATTTCCTGCGGATTGTAGCCCACGTTTGCGGTTTCTTCTTCTGCTACTTCATCACCTGTGGCAGCCGCAGAAATTAGGTTAATTGCACTAAAATGATTATTAGAAATTATGTGCGCCTCGTAATTGTGATTGGCAACAGCTGTCGAATTGTGTAATGATAAAATATCGCTGTAACAAAGGTACGGCCGAGCGCATGCGGCAGGCGATTGGTAAATTTCACAAATGATATAGAAAAAGTTTTTGTGCCTTTTAATGCGCTGCCACGTGCAGAGAGGCGTCGATTATTTCGGCATTAGCGCAAATTAACGTCAGTGTCAAAACATGTATCTTACACTTATGCACGCATACGCACACCAACTCACACATATACACGCCACGCGTATGCATAAATGTTTACTTCACATGTGCTTTAATAATAAATGTTACTCATACGCCATGTTGAGCGGTGGTGTGTAAGTTTTCTTTTTCACCTCAATTGCGTTGTGAAAATATTGTTGCTTGACATGCGGCCAATTATTTTTCAATCACCATCAAAGTGTTGTTTTATAAATAAAATGGTTTTTAGACACAATCGTGCATTAAATGTCCGTTTTTTAGACTTTCCATCCGTAATGTGGCATTTGTCAGTGAAGATAATCTACATATATACAATATGTGCGGTAATTGCCATAAGTGAGTACAGTGAGTAAGTTCTGTGTTGTGAGATAAGTGCATGAGAGTAAGAAAGCACGCAAAATGCTTAATTTCTTGAGTGCTTTGTGATTTCTCTTTTGTTAATCGCTCTGTCATGTGTCGAAAGTGAAGTAAGTAACTGACGCCTGGCAACACTTGGTAAGCACACATATGCACAAAGTGGCTTAAATCTCTTCCCACACATATTTGAATATATATTTTATTGATTTTCGTATCTCATGTATGCTTAGCATTAGGAAATAATTGTATACATATGCATATCTATGTATATATATCCGAAAATGCCATTCAATAAGCACGCAAGTCGTTACTGAAGGTGGTATTTTTTATGTATATGCGTTGAAGTGCCAGCAAACTTTACCGAAAATTGAAGTTCGTGCTCAACTAGCGTTGTATTTATTACTTTTGTCTGGTTGTGGCAGACATTAGCCCAGAAGAGTAGTTTATGCATATTCTCTATTTATTTATATCGTTATAAGTATAATAGGCGTGTCCCTTCTTATTCCATATGGAGCAAAATAGTCTTGTGGATTATAGTGGATACTTATTATTATTAACTAAAACTATTATTAATAGGATACCCAAACAGGATACTAAACTTTACGGGACATTTATACTTCCTATATTATTTTCATATTTTTAGAGTGAATTATTGCCTTGAATTACTTCATTTTCTCGTAGGAAGTATATAGTGAAGTTTTGAGGCGTTTCATTAGAGTAATACCCATCAATTTTATATAACGCGAATGAAAGCATTATTTTGCTTAAAAACTTAAGTACATAGACTCAAGGTAAATATTTAGAACGCTCTTTCAAAAATTGTATATGTATTTAGTACTCATTTTGTAAGTTAAAAGCTTATTTTCGCTTTTCGTACTGCACGGTTTTATGAATTTTTTCTCCTCGGCGTTAATGCAGTCTGCTTTTTGTGACTGGGTTACGTATGATTTAATTTGGTTTGACTCTTCAAAAGTCTTTAGTCTGCTTTATAATAATCCACTTCAATTTTTTGCTTCAAGCATATGGACATGACTTTTTGCTCCATCGCCGAGGAGTTTAGTGTATTATGCTGCATTACACTACAGGCTTTAATTTAATGTCTTTTAATTCATCAACTTTGAATTTTCCGATCAGACAAAATTACGAAAACTCTGGGTATTTTCACCTACATATACTATATATGTATATTTCAGTTTAATTTACTAATTCAAATTTTTTTTTTGAAGTCCATCTAAAATTTCGTTTTCGACTTCAGCGCCATCCAGCGGAGGGCTTTTTCGTAGGGAAACTTCTTTTTTCATACCCTAAACAGTGTATATTAAGTTTTTTTTATAGAGCTTGTAATGCTCAGAAGAAAACTTTGGAGATGCTATAAAGTATATATGATATATAAATGATCAGCGTGTTGAATTAATGAATGCCCGAACGTCTGAAGGTCTATGTGTGTATGTATGTTTCATCTTCAGCGCCATCTATCGGAGAGCTATCGTAGGAAAACTCATATATCTATATGTCTGTATATATACAGTAAAACCTGTCTAAGTTGGACGCCTGCGGTTCATCACCAACTTACGCGAGTGTCCATGTTATAAAGAAATGATTCTTTTCTTATTTTATTGACTTTATTTTAAAAACTAGTTAAAAAAACGTACATTGAATTCAATATATATGTAAGTGTGTAATAAAGAACAAAAATTAACACATTTTAGAATACGGATATATGTACAACTTATGTTTTAGAAAAATATGCATCTATTTCAGTTTGTTTTAATTTTCATAAGCTTATATTTTGTTCCAATTTCGTTTTTAGTTGATTGATGTGCTGATACATAAAGAATGACTTCGTTCATGTTTGATAAAGCTTCTTTTGCAGTGGGAAGATTATAGTTTTCAGTGCACTCATCTTCACTTTCACTTGAAGCAGTTCCTTGGGAGATGTGTTTTAAAACCTCTACCACGTTTTTAAAAATAGTTTCATGGAAATCACCCACCAGTTCATGTATATCTATCGATTTTTCCATATTTTCCACAACTATGGGCGATACTAATTCATTTCGAATTTGTTCAGGATAGTTGTGATTTATCAAACTTCCATAATTCAGAATTTCTTGCGGGGGCCAGTAAATCGTGGCAAGAAAATCCAGCATGTTGAAAGTATTTTCTTATCACAAGAGGGTCTAATTCGTCCCAGGAAGAAACCAACCATCGAATAGCATCCAAAACAGAAATTCATTTCGACAATTCACTTGCATTGTTACATTCGTCAAGGTGTGTTATCAGAGAAAGCATCATTTTTGATCGATATTTTGTTTTTACATTTTGAATAATTCCTTGGTCGAGAGGTTGTATTTCTGCCGTTAGGTTTGGTGGCAGTAGCGTTGTCAATGAACAAAATAATTTTTCTATTTTGCTTCTTCATTTGGTCATTGATAGAACTAAGCCAATGCTGGAAAATTACACTTGTCATTCAAGGCTTTTTATTGTGAACCCATTGCACAATAAAATTTTGAGTGTCGATGTTATTTCGGTGAAAAGCTCGCGGCTGCGCAGCGTTACCTATAACCAACGGCATTAACTTTTCTCCTGTACTGCTGCAGCAAAACAATACGCTCAGTCTTTCTTTTGCCAGTTTACCTCCTTTACAAACTGCGCCTTTTGCAACGAGACTTCGAGTAGGTAATTGACGATAAAACAATCCAGTTTCATCCGAATTAAACTGATTCTCAAATAAATAATTTTTAAAAGTGTTGGTAGTTTTTTTTTCCAATCTGAGGCAGTGTAGATCTGAAGCTACATTTGCTCCTTCACCACTTAAAGCTTTAAATTGAATGTTATGTCTCAAGCGGAAAGATTCTAACCATCCATTGCTTGCTCTAAAGTTCTCTATTTGTAACTCAGAAGCCAATAGCTTAGCCTTTTCTTGAATTATTGGCCCACTGAGCGGAATATTTTTAGACCTGCATTTTTCAAAAAACGATTTCACTCCCTCATTTATTTTTTCAAACTCAGTTATACGTGTTGTTCTTTTGCGTACCGGATCGTGGTTGCTTTTAATCCTTTTATAATATGTTCCTTTTTATTTTTAATATTAGCGATTGTTGATTTAGAAACTCCATATTTTTCTGCCAATTTCCTTATAGATAGACTTTTATTAGCCGGTTTATTCAATATCTCACATTTAATTTTCAGAGATAACTCTACTGGGTGTTTTCTTTTTGACATGATTGCATCAACTGATCAAATATGCATAATTGTGTCATAGCTAATCCATGACATTTGACGCATACATAATTTCGCAAAAATAACGGCATTGCAACGTTTGAAAAATTCCATTGATGCCGAAATACAAATATGTACATTTGTGTGTAATGTACAGAGGTATAGTACATAAGTGAATAGCATACAAATATGCATACATATTAAATGTAATGCAGTTTAAAAATTGCGACAAATATTGTCAACTTCCAAGATAGACAATGTCCAAATTAAGCAGTGAATGTATGGATATTTTGTACTATATTATTTTGGTTCATCACTTTTTGTCCAATTTGAGCGAGTGTCCAAGTTATAAGGGTGTCCAACTTTACAGGTTTTACTATATATCTAATTCTATGTAATTAGTTGCCTATTTGTCGAAACCGTCGATATCGGGCAATTATTGGATATATATTATAAAAACGGGCCGAACAAAAAAAGTTTTTCTAGGACTTTTTTGTTTTTATAAAAGTAACGGCTGATCCAAGGAGAGTACTTTTTGAAAAGCTTTTTTGATAGATTCTTCAAAATGATAATAAACATTCCCTACAAAATTTGAAGTTTCCCTGGTTTTGCTTTAAAAAAGTTGGGAATTTCGAAATTCATCCTTCATATAAAGGGGTTATGGTTCCGGTGAAGCCGAAATTAATATTATTTGTTGTTGTTTCAAACGATTTGATACTTCTTTAAAATATAAGTAGAATTTTATCAGAAATATCGTTCTGACATACATTAAAAATTCAAAGCCATCTGTTCGGAGAACTTTTTCGTATGAAAGCTCCATTTTATTAAATAAACAAATTAATAAGTCCTTTAAAATAATATACCTTCCGAAAAATTAATTACCATAAAAGTAAATTGTCGATATATAATATTTATATATATATACAACTAAGTTCTCACTGTTTGTTCTCACTGTTTGTCAACAGATGGCTCGACATTTAGCTTTGTTCGATTTTTATATAACCAAAACGTGATAAACTTGAACTAAACGGTTGAAAAAAAAGAAGTCATATACTTTTGGTTGTGCGAATATGTCCGTGTTTTGATTGTCTTTTTCGCTTTGTTTTATCAGTTAAAGAAATCGGAGGCTGAAGTACATCGGGAAACTCCAAATAGTTTACGGATTCCTTTCGTCGCTTCAAAGACGGAGATTTCGTTATTAACGAACGTCCGCGTGAATGAAGGCCAAACAATTTCGAAGGCAATAAATTGGAAACGTTGCTCGACGAGGATCCGTATCAAGCCTGAGAAAGCATTGGGAGTCGCCAACCAAGCCATTCCAAAGCTGATTAGAAACAACTTTAGAAACTATTTTAAACTTCAGTTCTTAAAGAAATCCAGTGTAGGCATGAAAAACTGATTCTGCTGCACGAAAACGCTCGGCCTTTCATTAAAAAAGAAACAGCAAGAACTGAGTTACGCCTCAAACACTACATACTGGCTAAAAAGAGAGTAAAATCCTTTCTAATGCATGCATTACCCTTAACACAAGAAACTTCTACTAACTTTTCAAAATATCTATAAAAAAAAATTCCACCAAGACGTGCTAAGTACATGGAATGCTTGCAAGCTAGAAAGCTATGAGCATTCTCAAGCAGCCAATTGCTTATTTTTTTCTACGGCTGAAGACATTTTATTTCTAAAGAGCGCCAACTTTTCTTAATTTGCGTAATTATTCCGTCATCAGTCACGCAAAGTGTCATCGAGAAGTACTCAGCACTCGACACTTCAGTCGATTTCAGACGGCGGGGTGCACCTAAATAGGCAACGATGTGGAAAAATGAGTTTTCTTTCACACGACAACTTGTTGCAAGCGAAATTGCTCATGTCACACACACATACACACACACAACCAGCTTTTATAGCAAATGCAGTAACCTCCTTGTACACATACATATGCACGCTCATCAATCGGCGCACACACACACATATACACACATAGAGAGCCGTCTCATCTCATCTGAGTTTGAAAGCATTTTCGCGCTAACGAGCGAGAGATTCATGAAATCACAATCGCTTTAATATGCAGGGGCATGTATTGGCTGCAGACCGTTCGACGACGACACCAGGCAGGGTGGAGTGGCGTGTGCGCCCCGATGCCCTGCTTGTACCTAACACGAATAACTCATCAATGCCACAATCAGTTATGTGGAAAGGTTTCTGCGCCAACGCACACAGCGCCAGCCGCCAGCCGTTTTGTTATTCCGCTTTGAATATATAAGTGAGTATGCATGTATGGGTGTGTGTGTGTTAGTGTGCGTTTGTGTGCACAGCAGACGCTCTTTATAATCGCATTCAATGCACCCACTTTTTGTCGCCGTCGATAAAGTCATTGCCGTCTTCATCATCTGTGCTGCTGGCTCTAACTTTTTTCTGCCATCACGCTGTTGTTTTTGTTCTTGTGCTTTTTAGATGTTTTTGCGCGCTGCTGGCAAGTAGCCAAAAGTTGGGCTTTCGTGCAGCTAAGCGGCTAAGTGGCTGTGGCGGCGTGTGAAACTTTCTCTTTTTGCCGCCATTTGTCAACTTTTCCTTCTTTGTCGCCTTTCAATGTGCCACAGCAATTTGGCGTGCCACAATAACGGTCGCGAAGCGCCGCGCCGCGCTATCCTGCCGAACCAGTCAATGCAAGGCGCTTTCGGATATATTATATATGAGTGTGTGTGTGTGTGTGCGATGTGGAGCGAAGCACTTGGGGTGCTAGGGACATTAGGGGCGTTGGCGAGCGATGATGGCGCGTGTTTAACCGCAAATAAAATAAAGTAGAAGTATTAGCACATCTGCTGACATCTGACATGCAAGAAATAAGCGTTCAACTATTTTCATTGCATTTTTACGAGCTGAATTTTTTTTGCCCACTCCGAGTCTCCCTTCGGTGCTGCCTATTCGATGAACGCAAAAAATTGACGATTTGAATGAGCGTGATGCCACCTCGAGTGGCAGTTACTTGTGCAACACGAATAAGTGTCAAGCGAACGCAAACAATCGATTTATCAACATTAATCAACACACATTTACCGTTGTACCTAACAAATAGCAATATTAGTAAATGGAGAGCACGCGATTGCCTCAGCCGAGTGGCTGGCCGTCATTATCTGGTGTAGTTTAAGGTATTGCTTCAAGGTAAATAGCGTAAATTTAGGTTAGGAACGCCAGAAATTAATCAATATTTGTCACAGAATATACGAAAATTAAGGGGAGAAAAGAAAGATGACAATAATAGGTATAATATTTCGGCTGAAGGGTTTGAAGGATTGAATGGTTGTATGTCGACTCATTATGGAAAATCGGAAATTATTTTGTAGTAAAACTTCATTAAAAATGTTCGTATGCTAATTACCGAATATAAAAGACCTTCGCAACCAAAACCGAAGCGATTTAAAATGAAGTTTTAGAGTTGCCGTCTGCTTAAAAATCATACCAACAAATAAAAACGTGATAAAATAAAATACAACTGTATGGAGCTTTCTTTAAAAAGCTTAGAGTAGAAAAATTTTTGGGGTGTTGCCACCTGTTGACAAATTTCAGTTCTGTAAATTTCAAAAAACCAACTTATCAATGCAATATATATAGATGTCACACTAAAGAGGCGTCATAAAATGTTTAGTTGAAATTTTTTCTGAACAGGGTTGCCACCAGTTGAAAATTTTTCATTAATCAGATTACATATTTGATAATTTAAACGAATTTTTAAAATATGTTAACACGCTGACCAAATTTTAAAACATGCATAGTGAAATGTTTTATGAACTGTTGCCACCTGTTAAAAATTTTAGTGCTGCAAATTTGATAAGATAAATTTATTTGTTCAATATACAATACATAGGTATAACTAAATTTAGTTAAGAGATATTACAAATATTTTTATACAAAATATTATTTTTGAGCAGAGTTGCCACCTGATGTTATTTTTTTTATGAAACAAATTGATTGATAATATAAACTATAATACGTTATCACGCTGACCAAATTTTAAAAGTTTTATAGCGAAATGTTGTTTTAAGTATTGCCACCTGTTACAAATTTTGGAGCTATAAAATTTAAAAAGACAAACAAATAAGTTCAATGTATGTAGGTGTTTTAGGTTAAATTAAGAAAAGAAATGTGATAAAATTTATTTCACAAAATATTGTAGCAGGGTTGCCAGGAAATTGCAGGGAAATTTTTGATGAAACAAATTCAAGGATGAAATAAACGAGTTTTAAAAAACGACAGTTTCTCGCTTGTTTTAAAATGAGCTTACAATGTTTTTTTTGTAGTATTGCCACCTGTTAAAAATTTTGGTTCAATAAAATTATGCAGAGAATGGCATTGTTATAGTCTATGTGTCAACTTAAAGATATTTGTAGTCGAAATTACTTTTTATATAGGGTTGCCAGCAGTTTGAAATATTATTGAATAAAAAAGTAAAGATGAACGCAAACTGAAAACTGCTACCGGTCAACAATTTTTATTAAGTAAATACCAAATTTTGTTTTTGAGCAGTGTTGCCACCAGATGAAAATTTTTGATGACAAAAGTTAAATTATAATATAAACGAGTTTAAAAACTACTACAGTTTCTCCCTAGATTAAAAAAAGTTTACAATGGATATTTTTGTAGGGCTGCCACCCCGAATAAAATTTTAGTTCAATAAAATTAAATGAAGAATGGCATTGTTACAGTTTGTATGTCAACTTAAAGTTGTTTCTAGTTGAAATTTATTTTTGTAGAGGCTTACCAGCTGTTTGAAATTTTATTGAATAAATTAAAGATGAGCGCATTATTACAATATGAATATCAATTTTAAATGGCTTAATGTACGACATCTTCTGGAATCATTACTGATGAAAACATCTACCTGTCAAGAATTTGATTAAGAAAGTAGAAAATATTGTTTTTGAGCTGTGTTGCCACCTGATAGAAATTTTTGATGAAATAAATTGAGTGTTAAGACAAACATATTTAGAAAAAAAAACACGGATTTTCGATAGTTAAAAAAATTTTACAATTAATTTTTTGTGGTGTTGCCACCTGTCAAAAATTTTAGTTTAATAAAATTAAAACGAAAATGGTATTTCTCTAGTGTGTGTGTCAACTTAAAAATTTTTATAGTTGAAATTATTTTCTGCAGACGATTGCCACCTTTTTAAAATTTTATTGGATAAAAAATTAAAGATGAATGCATTATTACAATGTGATTAGCAATTAAAATAAAATATAAATGGCTTTATATTAGCTATCCTCTGGCATCATTATTGATGAAAACTGCCACCTGTCAAACAAATTTTATTAATAATTTGATAATTTCCCGTTAATTGTCCCATGGGTAATGCATGTATATAATTATTATTGAAATTTCAGAAAAACTTGCTTTAGCAATAAAAATGCAATATTTAATTACAACGAAAAGTAATTATAAGGTAATCAATAAGTACACATGTACACACATGAATATCTTTAAAGAAATTTCGGTAAACGCACACAAACAGCAGCGTAATTAAAGCAACATTACCAGCAGACAAGAAGGCGTTAGTGGTCGCAGATGAAAAATAATTGGTTAAATAACACGCCAGCAAATAACAGTAAAGTAAACACACTCATGCACGGGTACAAAACACATAAATAGGGAGCGTGTAGCAAAATCGTGAAAAGAACGGAAACTGAGTGTGAAAATACTAATGATACTAGCTGTGTATGTAGTGAAGCACAAATCCTAATGAAGGCCACTGATATTAACACCGACAAAAACACCGACATCACAAGCCCCCACCACCGGCGCCATGACTGACCGAAATTAACAATTAGTGTGCTGTTGCACAGATTTACCCCCAATTGTGTTCAATCAATATTTACACACGCGTCACGATGCCGAAATGCCGTTCAACTGCCTAATAATCCCTGTTATTCTGGCCACTCAACTCAATGAGTATTGAGTAATCGCCTAAAAGGCCACCACTTGAAATGGCCACTGTTCATTTGTACTCAAGCAGTGTTGTTGTGTCTGTGTGTGTTCGGGTGGCATGTCATTTAAAGAATGTGAGGAAATTGATTTGTGCTTGGACGTGAAATCGCCTGTTGCAATGACACGGCTAGTATTATATCTGCAATCACATATGTATATAAGTACTACACACATAATTTTATATAAGGAGGCACGTGTATGAAGCACACTACCCAGTTAACGTTTACATTAGGCTTCTCTTCATTCATTTGTAAGGAGAAGTATTAAAAAGTTGCGGAGAAGTACCTCATGAAAGTTTTCTACTCACTTTTTTTGCTTTCTCTATTTCGTTCGTATTCCGTCAGTTGCTTGTTTGCGCCACTCGCTAAATTTTGAGCAGCCCCAAGGAAAATTTTTTGTTCCTCCTCCTTCTTATCCAAAAAAAAAATATTTACCGGTTGTTTCGTTAGTTGAGTTTGAAGTACATTGCTTTAAGAAAATTACTCTCTTACTAATAATCCATTTTGAATTTCGTAATTAGTTCCTGTCTCTCACAGTTTAAGGTCAATCGTGTTGCTTAGCGTTTTTGTGAAAATGCGAATACCAGTCTGAGACTCAGAACAACACTGTATCAGCGTCTTACAGGGGCGATTTATCATAGAAAATATAGTTTTAAGAGCCTCCACCGGGGATCAACACACCACAACTGCTAAGGATAGCTGCGAATATGTTTAGTAGCAGATTCTCTCGGGTCTCTCATATAATTTAAATTCATCCGAAAATGACTTGTTTATAGAATGAAAATAAGCACAAAAGGTAAGCTTGAAAAAGTCTTACTTAATTCGCATGCAAACTTCTTCATGCTCATTACTGACTTCAAGTTTTTAAGCGTGGAATTTTTGCCTCACTCTACACCAAAAATTACCCACCATTCCAAAATCACTGCGCTGCATAACCCTCCCATTTACAAACAAATACTCGCTGGGTTTCCTTTTCTTTCATCTTTATGCTCGTACATATGTACGTGTGCAATGGAGCTGGTGTGTCTGCTGAATCATTATACTTGATTGCCTTTCAGACATTGTAATCATTTGCTTGCCTGCGGCCAGTCATACTAATGGTCATCATTCCATTGAGTTTTTCGTTTGCATTGGCTTTTGTCGTCGCTCCACGCTGCTGGCGAATGATAGTGCGGACAGCAGCCACACACACCATACATATGTATGTATGTATGTATGCTATGCAGCTTCTACCAGAGTGAGCTATCAGTAGTGGTCGATGATTTCTTTGCGAAAATATTCACCACGTGAATCATCAGCACAGCTTGTTTGTTTTTCTTGCTAATTATCCGCTTTGGTTTGGCTTTGCCTCCGCAGCTGCTGTGACTGACTGACTGACGGCCGTCCAATTTAGTTGTTAACGCGTCTCAAGCGTCCTTTCATCGCTCATCTGTCTACGATAGGTTATCTGATCTGTTCTAGCGCGACGCTGGTGTTTTTGATAGGCTTCGCTTCGGTTTTTGTTCATTTATCAATACTTGCCAGCCACATATACATACATACACTTGTTCAAATGCTATCGTAAACTTGCTAATTTGTTATTAATTCGAGCTGTTCAACGGTGCGTATAATGTCCGATTTTCTAATTGATTTATGGGCATGTTGCCATTATGTCTGTTCGAAAATATTTTCGCATTTTTTAAAGCGATTTCGACAAGCATTGACATTTGTTATGAAGCCATCAATTACAGTTGGTTGTCATTGTCATTTTTTATTCGCCTGCGAACATAATTATTTATAAATAGTTTTTCAGTGGTCTGTCGCTTGTTTAGCCATATTTACCTTTGCATAATTATATTTTCGTTCATTTCATTAACATTCAACTATCGAAACATGAAGCGTCATGTTGAATTTTTCACATGAATACATTATAACAATAAATGGTGTTTTGCCGTCGCATAATCCATTAAATAGTACTACCTGCTTGTTTAAGGGTCGTCAAAAGAAATATATTTGGTTTTTGCATATTTCTATCGAAGACATAAGCAGAATACACTCTGTAAAAACTTGATCGGAATTTGTGATATTGAGACCTAAACCCGAACGCGTTCCAAAGAAAAAATTATAGAATTTACAAAATTTTGGTCGTTTTTGGCCTGATTGGTCATTATATGATTGGATCGGGTCATTGGTCTCCGAGTTATCACTGCAGAAAATTCGAAAAATACTGTTTCGAAAAAAAAAATGTAAAGATAAACTTAAATTTGATTGACCTAATACATTGGAAGCCAGTAACTGAGAAAGTATTTCAAAGTTCTCTTTTGTTTAGTATGATATTTTTAAAGGTAGACGCAATGGAAATATGCTAAAAGGAAAACACAAATTTTCAAACTAGTGTTCCCTTAAAGGAATTTTCCACAAAAAAAAGGGGGGGGGATCATATTATGGAATATGAAGTCGACTACGTCGCATCGGCAAAAATGTGTTCAAGGACGCGTTAATGGCAGATTTTTTAAATTTTCTTTTATGTTTCCATAGATTATTAATTATTGTGAATATGTGCAATTAATGTCTGTAAAGAAGTGATCCATTTCGAGGTTTATCAGGGTATATACTTTGGTATATACTTTTTGAAGAATATCTCTTCCAAATGTTGGTTGAGGCT
The DNA here is from genome assembly GCA_027475135.1 of Bactrocera correcta. NCBI lineage: Eukaryota > Metazoa > Arthropoda > Insecta > Diptera > Tephritidae > Bactrocera > Bactrocera correcta. The sequence goes on from CM050323.1 coordinate 108,874,409, forward strand.
ACGTCTCAGATGGTTCATCCGTTGACACGAATTTTCGATAACTCGTTCGAGCATTTCGACTGGTAACTAGCGAATGACACGCCTGATGATTTGCTCCAAGTCATGAATCGAAGCGGGATTGTCCGCATATATTTTAGACTTTACATATCACTTCAGGAAAAAGTCTAACGGTGTGATATCATGCGATCTTCGTTGCCAATCGACCGGCCCAAAAACGTGAAATAATCTGTCTTTTTGAAACCAAATGTTGCCGAGATCAAGAGTTTCAATTTCAGGCATCAAATAGTCGGTTATCAGGCGTGATAAGGTCGACATTGACGATTACGTTCTCACCAGCATCATTTTTAAAGAAATATGTACCGATGATCCTATTGTCCTATAAACTACAGAAAACCGTTGCTTTTTCTAGATGAAATGACAGCTTTCAATCTCCTCAGGTATCTCTTCGTCCCAAATGCGGCAATTTTGCTTGTTTACATACACATTGACCCAGAAATGGACTTCATTGCTGAACAAAATTTGGCTCGAAATCAGCGATCTTCTTAAATCTTTTCAAGAGCCAATTGAACGAAACTATATCGTTTGGGAAGATCAAGCGACTTCAGTTCTTGCAAAACTGTACTTTGCACGTTTTCAATTTAAGACCTCAACGAAAATTGCACCAGGTCATTCCATAGTCAGTCCGAGTTGCTATGAACGGCGCCGAATCGACTCTCCACGGTCTTTGTGTACATTCGTCACTCCACTGGACGTGGACTATCCAATTATTTTGACCATACGTTAAGCGAGGTGCGCAACTCATTTGTTATAGATTATTATGTCAATTTATAATTTTAAGTAAATGATGGAGTAAATTTATTAGTTTTTAGGAATTTCAGTGATCAAAAATGATCTTCATACACGACTTAAAGAGTGGTGGAACCATATGGATATCCATTTGTCAAATATTTATGCTTTTAACTCTGCAAGCCTCAACTCATCATGACTGCTATATTTGAACATCTAACTTTTTCCTATTGAAACTTCAAAGGCTTAATGATATTGAAAATTCTTCAGGAAAACTTAATATCTGAATATAGTTTCTGGATTTAATAAAATACATTTCAGTATTTATTCTTACAGTTTGTAGCCCATTCCAAACTCCAAATTTTTTTTTTTTTAAATATCGAACAAAAGAGTTTGTGATTAAACTTCATTTGAACTCAGGTTTGACATTTCTTGTTTTTAACATAATTGCCGATAGGTTCTTAACGGGAACGGATAAACTAAAAAAAAATTATAAGTGGCTTTCATATAAAACATGCTTAACCATAAACCAATTGAGAACTACAGAAGAAGGTGAACGAAAAAGTTTGCGCCTAAAATTATGCAAGCACTAAACTTTAAGACTAGAACCGCTCTAAGCAAAAACTCACTTCAACAGTTCACAGCAAATTTTTTATTTTTATTTTCTCAATTTGTCGCTATTTGTCAAATATAATTAAAAATTAAATGAAATTTTTCGCAAAAATCATAAAATAGTTTGCACACATAGCCTACAGTTAAACTAATTTCCAGCGTGAATTGCCAAAAAATTGGCGGTGGCGTGTATTTTCCAATAATCTGGCAACAATAACTTGCAGTTGGGCAAAACAAAGGCGAAAAAATATAAAATACACCTCTTTATATGCAAATCCCGGCTATTACGCAATGCCTTTGCAAGCAATAAACGTTAGCAATAAGTTTAAATTTGTTTATATTTTTATTTGTTGTTTATTGCTTTTACAGCTTTGCATATTTGGGGATCGAATGCGCTGCGACACACATGCGGGCGCCTTCCTGTACACATGTGTATACATGTATACATAGAAATATATGCATGTGTGTGCGTAAATCATGATTTTAAAACCTTTTTGTCACTCCAATTAAGACCTTAAATATTTTGTTGTTTTTATTTCCTGCGGTTGAAAACTTATTCCCCCTGCGCGAATATCAACGCATCAGCGGCGCGCGGGGCAAATAACGAAACACTGTTTGCATACAAATAGCGGTATAAGTTTATTGGTGTATGCGCTTTTTATGCAAACTCACCAGCCAATATTTCAGAAATACCTATTTATAACGGTGTATATGAATGTACATACTATATATATACATTGTATGCCGTTGTGTCTGCGCACTGAAAAAATGCGAGCTTTTTTCCTCGTGTCCTTTTTTCAGGTTGCCATCAAAATTGGTTAGTTTAAAATTTCCCTTCTTGTTTGCCATTTTATTCATCCGCTTTTCATACAAAGCGAAAAACCTTTTAGCACAAACCAAATCTGGGCTCACATTTCTGGGGCAATAAATGTATTACTACACTGCCGGCGACAACTCCATTGCGCACTTTCCATATTTTTTTTTAGTTTTACTTGCTTTCGCTTTTTATAACCCTCTACCGGCGCTTACTCCACAAGTTGATGCGCTTTTTCCATTTTTTTTCGCTGCTCCTTTTGTTACCTTCGCTGCCGTCTCTGTTGTTTCTGCTCTGATACGCACACATGTACACACGTGTATTGTTGCTGTTTTGTGGTTGTGTGTGTGCGTTTTTGCAATTTCGGCTGACATTTAGCAACACCTGCTGCCAGGCTGAAGAATGTATTATCTTATTTTGACAATGTCAACTATGAAAACGAACAAATCCGGTAACAAGTTCACTGGGTTTGCAAAACAAACGTTGTTGCTGCTGCGAAAGCTAGCTGGCCTTCGGCGCCGAGCTGGCAGGTAGCTGCAAATAAAAAGTGTGGAAAAATACGAAAGCTTATCAAAAGAAAATATTCATTTTCCACGTTTTATGACTGATTTTGAATAGCCGCATGCGGGGGTGAGGTGGCTGCGGCAAACTATTAGTGACCTTGTCCTGGTGACAATAATTGCTGCATAGTCAGGAAGTGCATGTGAAATGTGTCAATTTCAGGCGTAAAAAGCTGAAGCTTCTGTTGGAAATGGCAATATAAGTTTTTCTGACTTTATGTAGATATGTATTTTTTAGAAAAATATTGGCGTTTAATATCTAACTGTGGGAGTACCAACTTGAGGTGAGTGGGTGGAATTTCTCACAGAAAAATTTTAAAACTTGAGAGAGTGGGCTTTTAAAGCTTCATTCACTACTCAGTGTTTAAATCAAACTTAAAGAGCCCTCAAATAGCCATATATTATCAAGACTTTGACCTCAATAAAAAAGAAAAAAAAGCCCAACTTGTTGAACCAGAAGTGTACGCGAATAGAAACAAAGTTGTCCTCATCCGTCCTTACTTTAAGCTGAATAAGAGGTGAGAGAGAGGAAAAGCTTTCTACTATAGGAAGTCTCGTTATAATACTTGTATACCCTGCATACCTAACATGGTACCTACAAATTAGGGGACATGAAATGCTTAGCCAATAATTATAATTTTGGTCACACCGAAGCTATAATATCATTCACAACTAGAAAACATTCCTTCCAAGTATCCTGATCGGTCAGTTTATATGGCAGTAAAGTGAATGTGTTTTCCATACAATCACTTTATTCCAATCGTTCAGTTCGTGTGGCAATTGCAAGCTATGGCGGTCCTAGATCGGTCGTTCCGACGAATAAGCAGCTTCCTGGTAAAAAAAGAACTGGCGCATTGTTGCAGTTCGATATTCCAAAAACTTAGGGATTAATTGACACGTATGCAGATGGACATGACTAAATCAACTCAACCCTTCCTGCTAATCATTTATAGGGTCTTCGTTTTTTTTTTTTGTTTGGTTTGACAGAACTCATGGTTATCTGGTGTTTATGGACTCTGTATGACCTCTCTTCCGCTTTCATCATGACTGGTTTGAGCGTTGAGCCAGGAAGCCATAATGATTTGATTGGCCATCGGCTGAATTTGTACTTAGGGTTTGATAATACAGGGTTCGTCTGGAAAGATTATAGGGCGGCTTAGATAGCTGTTAACAAGAAAGGCGGCTTGAGCCGAAGCGTTGTCATGGTGTAAATTTCAATCGGCTGTGATGCCTTGTCGGACCCCATGGATTCTTTCTTTGAGTCTCTAGAGGACTTTCACGAAAACTGGGCGATGATGGTTTGTCCAGGAGGAAAAAATTCATCCGGTCTTCATTAGCGACCTTTTCCCTGTCCGCCAAAAAGGCCTGGTTCCTCGAAACACATCACTTCTTGCTAAAACAACATCTGGGTAAGCCTGCTTGATCATATCAAACGTCTCTGTCGCAGATTTACCGAATTTTGTACAGAATTTAATCGCGTATCTTTGCTCTAACAAACGGTGCATTTTCGACTTGGACCACTCACAGAAACACGTCGCCAAAAAATGTTTGTACTAACTCACCAGGTTCTCGCAGATAACTGACTAGCCGCTCATTCGTTAGCTAGGAAGTGGACGTTTGGTTTTGGCATTAAAAGAGAAAATAATTCTTAATGCAGACGAGCGAAACATAGACATATTCACAATCTCAAAGTTGTATTCTATTTAATCTGGCTCAGCTCTAGATAAGGTAGTAGATACCTATAAAGTGCGTTTTAGTCTTTATGAATTTCTTGATGCAGTTATGGCGTGAGGTCTGGAGTTCCAAGGAAAGTGTCAGTACTCGTAATTTCAAAGATTGCTCAAATCATCAAAGAGCTCCATTGTTTCAAATAGATTATTTGCGGTCGTTGGATCACTATTGAACAATAGGTGAGATTCGGTTAGGTTGGTCTGGTAGGCAGCGTGGCTCGCATAGATAGGAGTAGTCATTCTGCTTGACGCAAATTTCAAACAGACTGTGTGGTCACACTATCGATGCCTCTTCCAGTGCTAATACCGTGGGGTTTCCGGATGCTTACACTGTAGTCTAAAGGCTAATGCGAGACAAATGTATAAGAGATGTTCAATTGTTTCCCTGGTGCATTGCTTTAGACATTTCCTGCAGTCTTCTCGGTCTATCAGCCACATTCTGCGCAGTGTGTTGCCATCAAACAGTGACCAGTTAGTGTTCCGATTATATTGCCATAGTCTCTTTATTGAACAATAAGACTTTCTTTCTAAAAAAAAGTGGCAGTGGCTTAAATATGTATCATCTAATATTACTATCGAAAATTTAAAATAATAATATTTACTTTCATATACCGTTACCTTTTATAGCTGTACAACCTTATACTTATATTCAATCTCTTTAAAGATCATTATCGTTCTAAATAATTTAAATTTTAACTACGATTCATTAAAAAGTGTAGAAAAAGTTTCAAAATTATTAAAACGTCACTTGTTATTTTTGTTGCTGCTGTTATCCTTTTCGCCTTTTTGCCGTTACACGAAAGGCAAACACGAAATATTTAATACAGTGCTTAAAATTCTTGGGTGTCTGCTTTTCGTTGCTTCTTCAGCCATTTTGCTTTATTTTTGATAATTTCGAGCTTTCAGCAAAAGTTGTTGACCTGATTTGGATAAAAAAGGTAATTTTTTTAATAATTTGCGAAACCAAATGAATGAATTCAAAAGTTCACCTTTCATTTGATGACCGAAGAGGTCAATGCCAAGGCAGCAAAGAACGATGCTACGTCAGCGAAAATCACCTAACGGTACAAATATTGTACATACTTGTGTAAACCAATAAGTATACATACATAAATATACATACATACATATGTATGTATATACATCGTTTACCCATCCACATTGTCCCTAGTCGTACTCCATAATCTTTTGCACGCTCGCTTTATTAAAATATTGACTAAGTGCTGGGGCTTTTGAAACATTTCACTGCGGAGCATCGGCAAACTTATGCTTATCCCTTTTTGGCTTTTCATTTTCTCGAAGGTAGTCCATTACCAATGCTCTAATGCCCTTGGCGTGCTCACTTGTTGTCTCTTCAAAATCCCATCGATGATCAAGTAGTTGGAGTTCTGAGCACCGCCTGGCTTCTAATAAATGTATCGGCGACTGCATGTTTGTTTGTTTAGCATCTTTTGCGGGCATCTTCGTTCGCTTTGGGTTGCCACTAATCAATAATTCACACAACAGTTTTGCACCCGGCGGGCGCATTAGCTTGAGCTCCAATTACCAACAGCCTTTGGGTCTGCGACAGCAACTGGCCTACGTCAGTTCAACCTAGGCACTTTGCTGGCGGTCTCTTGTTGCTGCGTAGGTTCGGTTTCGGTTTTCGAAGTCGTACTAAGGCGCTACATACACACGAACATACATACATATGTGTGCGTGCCGCATTCTACATACAAATTTTCGTTGAAAGGTGCCTCTACGTGTGAATGTGTGGACTCTGGTGTCTGCTCCGCTTTCACCGCGCCGTCAACGCATTTGTTTTATGACACAAAAGTGAAGTGGAAGGCATTGTTATTTGCTGCTACTCAAATGTCGGAGTAAAACTTCTGTGCTTCTTCATCATCATCACGTCATGAGTTGGGCTCCCGTGGCGGCGCCGTACGCTGATTGCTCACGCTGCCGCCGGATACTTGTACTCCGAGCACGTCCTTTCGGTTGCTCATCCGCTTTTGTTTATGGCATTTTTGTCTTCTATCCTCTCTGTTGCTGCTGCCTTCTAGCTTTCCTTTGGTACATATTTAATATTATTCCACAGAAGTTGCCGCAACAGCAGTAATCGTGTAAATAAAAGTTTCCCGGCTGTTGCTATCGCACCACAACAAGGCTAGCCACTTTATCTTACTTCAAAATTTAGCAACAATTTGCAACATGTGCGTTTCAATATTTTCAGTTTCGGAGCACATAATTCAGTTATGCTTGGTGCTGCCAGACAGCTGTTCGCTAGCAGATTAAAAGCAGCGAATATTTTTTCCGCTTGCGTAGAAATTTAGGAGTTAGTCCAATAGTCTTTGTAATTAAAGTTTCATAACTGAATAAGAACTGGCTACAGTCAGATTATTGGTGTCTTCTTTAACAAAAGGGTTGCCTATTATATGTTTTACGTGGCGGGTCCCAAGCCTAGCGCACAACCCTGAGCAGCGATTATTCGTCTTATTTCTTTAGCTCGCCTTTAAACGGATGTTTTTTGGCTATCACGCCAGAGGATACTTGGTCTAAGACTGGGAGTCGTGAGCTGCTTGGACCATATGTATAATAATCACATGACTCCATCCTACAGATTATTAGTGTCTTCCTGATTACTGGTGTCTAATAGCCGTTCATTTTGAGTTTTTGGTAATTATTTTGAACAAGCAATCATAATTCATAATTTTCTATCTACAAGTTACTGTCGAATTTAGCCTTAGAAGGCTCTTAAAGTGATTAGTCTTCTGAATTGAATACTTTTTCCACATGAATAGTGGATAATTAGTATGAAATGATTTAATAATGACATCATTCACTTTCGACGGCAATAATCAGCTACTTGTGCCACCTTCAATGATAGTGAAGTTTTTGGCGATGATTAATATCTTTATTAATTAATTAAAAAATTGGATATTGTTAGAGATGCTACTTTTATTTAGGTCTTTCATCAAATTTGGGGAAAATTTTTATATGTACTCTTGGACTCACACCAACAAATATTCAAGTGTATTTCAAATCAAATCACCTCAATGATCAACTGGTGATGCTTTATCTCTTTGAGTTAGTACTCGCATGCTGAATTTAAACACTGTGTGAACTCGGTTTAAATTTAGACATTTTATAGTCTAAATGACAAGCCAAGGAATTTCGGTACATTACTTTGCATTTCGTTCATATTCGGTTTCCAAAAAATTTTTCAGCGTCTCGCCACAATTTCTTTTTTTAAATGTCCGCTGGCAACAGTTGCCAGCCAACTTGTTTTAGACCAATTTGCATTCGGTGAGTAAACCAAAAATACATGTATTGGTGTGTGGGTATCTTTGTGTGTTTGTCATGTAAGCGGACAGCCATAATGTTTACTTGCATTTGCATATTGTTTTCATAGCTCCGACAGCCGTTGATTTTGGGTTTTGCATTCAACAAAATAGTGAATGCACATAATTTAGAATGTGTGGGAGAATGTGTAAATGTATATATGTATAAAAAAAACATAAACATCCCCATAGGAAATTAAATATATAAACCTCATACTCATACCTAATGATTAATTTAATAGGTAGTGAGTGGTATTTGGAAACTGTTCCACTTTGCTCAGTCTAGTTTCGTTTCCGGGGTTAGGTAGGTTTGAAAATTTAAAAAAATCGATTTTTTTAGTCCAATATATTTAGAATATTCTCCTAAAAATTTCAAATCGATCCGAGTAAAATTCTAGGAGATACATATATCCTTCCGAAGTTCCGCCCTTAGGCCACGTCAGCACAGCGTCAAAACTTTAAACGTATTTATCTCAGAACTCTATTTTTTAAGTCGTGGACACGATTTCTCGAAAATTAAAAATTTGATTTGGCTCAAATTTTGCACACATCATTATCTACTTAATGAACGATCATTTTTTCTATAATAAATAATTTTGAAATATGGCGAAAATTTAACCAAAAAATGTCTTATTTTTTTCTAAGTCTGTCAAAAATTCAAATTTCAATATTATTTTTTTTTCTTCATTCAATAAAGAGATTTATGCATGATTAACGAAATATTTTTTGTTTTTTGACTTTAGATAATCCAATTATGAGTTATGACGTCCTCGACAAGATCACTTTTTTTTTGAGACGTCACGGGAGATGAGTTGTCAACGGCTGAGTTTTCAGAATTTTTACATGAAAATTTCACAAAATAGTCTTTAAATTTTTTGTACTTTCGATATGTGAATTGTTTGAATAAAATTATGAATATATATTAAAAAAAAAATGATGAAAATGGCTTATTTTTAGCCTCTGAAACCAACTTCATATAAATTTTTCCTAAAAAAAATAGCAATTGGAAAACCTCCTTTTGTGGTTCGAATATTAGTCTTTCCTCTAGGGAATACTTTTCCCAAACATCTGGAAATAGTTAAATTTATGAAATGTAAAAAAACAAAATTTAACGGGTTTAAAGAAGTCTGTACTTTGATTATGTATAAGAAGTAAAGACTACTTTAAAATTCACAAAGCTTCCCCCAAATGTACTATCTTGAGCCTTATTAAAATTTATCTTCTAACTACCAGAATAGAGACCAATCGCCCAATGTAGCATTTGAGATTTAATAATGTCTGCCGTTTACCAGTTCCAGTTAACTATCTTGAACTTCAAACACTTCATGAAACAGGTTTTATAAGATCAAAACTTAAATTTTTATGTTCTACATACTTAGATGATGACACTGTTTTTCAGATTTTCTTTTTTGTACTTTAAACTATATCAAATTTCAAATGTACTAAAGCTACTAAAAATTTTAATTTTTGAAAAAAAAAATCATTAAAAAAATATTTGAGAGTTTTGTGAATATTTGTCTTTGGGGAAAGGGCGTTTTTAAGTCTCAAATAATAATTTTCCTTGAACTTTTCGCTTTTCCCTTAAGAAAAAAACTGATGAAATCTCTCGCCTTGTTCGTCGCTCACAGCACCCTCATCAGCTGGAAAAAATCCAGAAGAGACTCTAGTATATATATATATTTAAGGACATATTCCGTAACAAAGCTTTATATTTTACAAATAAGTTGATTTATTAAACCTTTTAATTTTTCGATTTATGGTTTCCTATAAAATTTTAGATAAGGTTCACAAAACATTTCCTTTGGAGATTTTCTCATTATTCAGTTTTTTTCAAAATTCTTATCCTTTATTAATTGCTGTATTTGTGGACTTACAAGTTTTTTCCCAATTTTTGCCTCGCCGAGTTGGGGAAATTCTTCTTTAGAAAACTGCCATCTTTAAGTTTAAACAAACAACAAGTTTCTGGGAAAAATGACCATCAATTCTTTTCTTTAACCAAATATTCTGGAAAACGAGGGGGCTTTTTTTCTCCAATAAAAAAAAAAATTTTTTTTTTTGGATTTTGGTCTTTAAACCCACAGGGATTATGTTTTGTTTGGGGGTCATCCATATCCATTTCTCACCCGTACATTTTTAAAATTTTTGAAGCACCCGGGTGTTTTTTTTCAGCATTTCTTTAACCAATACACACCTTTTTTTGAGGATTTGAATTTGCGGGATCCCAAAGAACAAACCTTTTTTTCGGCCAAGTGTTTATTAATTTGTAGCTGGTGGGAGAAATGCTAGGCACATATCCGAAGGTTGTTTCAGACGGTCTTGATTATCGTTATTACGGGATTATTTTTGGGACAACGACTGTTTTTGGCACCTTAGAAATTCTCTTTGAGCGAGGTGGCCACATTGAATTTGTTTTAACAGTTTTCACAGGTTGGATGGTTCTTCAAGCCATACAAAGATTTAATTCATGATGCACTCTTGTCGTGATAACCTGTCACATTCCCTGTAAATAAAACAATTCCGATTAAATACAAAACGTTCTGGTAATGTTATGCTAAAAACCCAAATTTTCCAATGGAAATTCGATTCACCTGTCAACACTTTGTTCCTAGTCCCAAAATATATATCCCTATGTATTAAAATGGGAAGTCTGCTAATTAGCCCAAAGCAACGGGCTGCCTACCTGGGAATTGCCCCATATGGTTTTTGCTCTCCCGGGCTTTAATATTATTTGAAACGCCATCCGTTGCCTTCCCGTTTTTTTCCTATAACCAAGTCTTAAAGGGTTGTTTTTGTTTCCTTGGTTCTATATTTAATAATACATGGAAGATTTTGTGTCTCTGTTTTGTCATAAATTTAAAACACATTTTACTACATATCAACAAAATTATATTTTTGATTGTTATCATTATGATGTTTTAAAAATTTGATCTATGAACTGGAGGAAAATTGTAACCATGATAACAGCCATTTTGGTTTTTTAATGAACCCTTTGAAATATTAAATTTAAAAACATCACAATGCGCGCTGACTCCGGTGCGTCCAAACATAACTGCGGTTTTCATCAATGCCGCCCACTTATACGGTCCACCCGAACACTCCTCGTGCTGCATGCTGCGTGTATGGAGGCTTGTTGGTTGCGTGGGCTGCCCTTATTTACATGCCTTCACACACACAAACACACACACCCACATGTGCACACGTGAGCACTCACTTTTCCGCAACCTTTCACTTGTGTTTTTGCAACTTTTACATTTTTTCGCTTTTCTACTTTTATTGTTTGCATTACAATAATATTTCTTTCCATTTCTCTTCCATTTTTATGCCTTTCATGTCCCAGGCACATATGCATATGTGTGTGTGTGTGCCTTGCTAACGGTTAGCGTTGGCAAAACTTGTCAACTCGGCGCTGCGACTACTCCTGGCATTGTCCTCCATGTGTGTGGGTGTGTGTGCATGTGCTTTGGTTGTGTGAGTGCATTAGTAGGCGTAGCTTTTTTGTTGCGTGCGCATATTAAAATAGTTTATGTTTTTGTTTATGTTGATATTTGTTTCGCAATTTTTTTTGCATATTTTTTGTGGCTGATTGTCGTTGGCTGCTCGTTATTCGGCTGGCAGTCTTCACAGCCCACATATGCTTCTTCGCAGCTGTGTGTGTTTTTGTTTCCTTTTGTTGTGCTTTTTGACATATCCGCAAATAATTCCACATCAAATATGCATGTGTTTATACAAGTAGTTTTGTTGGTGGCTTCTTTTTTGCTTTTTGCTCTTATAAATTAAAAGCAGCCATTTGTGATTTTCGTCAATTTCATATGGCAAGCCCGCAAGGCATGCATTGATTTGTGGCGATTTGCTTTTTGATCAAAGATTAGAATGATGATTAATAGTTCTGCATTTAGCTTATGAATATCGCTGGTTTAACAGGAAAATGTCGTAACTCAAAAATTATGAAATAACATTATGTCTAGAAATAATATTAGTATTAGTAGTAGTTAATAGTCGAAAAAATCTTTACGTATTTCTAATCAAACTTCAACTTTTTTTATATTTATAAAAAACTTTAATAAACCAAATATTTACCATTTTGGTCGACCACTTTCGCTAGAGACATTATTAAATTAGTGTAAAACTTTTCTAGTTTCTCGACGAAAAACTGATACAAGTAATTTTCACAGGCTTCTCTTAAAACCAACTGTACTATATTAAGGAAGCTCTGCATTAACCGAAACAAATGTTGGTCCGATGGTGCAAGGTCAGGGCTATATGTTGGATGCATCAAAACTTCCCAGCCAAGCGCTTCCACTTTTTAACGAGCCATCAGAGATGTGTGTGGTTTAGCATTGTCCTGATGGAAGACTAAGCGCTTTCTGTTGATCAGTTCTTACCGTTTTTTTCGATTGCTAGCTTCATTCTCATCAGTTGTTGACTGTAAAATGTAAAATCAGTAGTTCAACAAGGCTGGATCACATTATGTGTGGTGGATGATTTCTTTCCAATCCCACCAAACACTCAGCATAACCTTTCGAGACGTCAATCCTGGCCTTGCGACTATTTGTTGAGCTTCACCACGCTTGGACCATGATCTTTTTCGCACATTATTATCGAATATGATCCACTTTTCGTCTTTTGTTACCATTCACTTCAGAAATGGTTCGATTTCATTTCGTTTTAGCAAAGAATCGCAGATGTAAAATCGGTTCATTCAATTTCTCACAGACAATTCATGTGGTACTCAAACATCGAGCTTCTTCTTGTAGCCAGCCTTTTTTGAATGGTTCAAAACCGTTTGATAATGAATTTTCAGTTTCTTAACGATGTCATGGCTGCTTATGTGACTATCCTAGTCAATATTTGCCATAATTTCATTGACTTTTTCAACAATAGGTCGATCAGAGCGAGTTTCATCTTTCACATCGAAATTTCCAGAGCGGAAGCGAGCGAACGATTGTTGTGCTACACGAACTCATACAGCATTGTCTCCGTAAACTTTGCAAATTTCATTGGTGGCTTGCGTGACATTCTTCCCTATTTTTTACAAAAATTTCAAAATATAGCGAATTTCTTCATTATTTTCATTAATTTTTGAACAGTTTGAACTTTTTTCAACTTCCCCGAAATAATTTTTTTTGGTGAAATGAAGCTTAAAATCTCATCTCTCCAACACTATATGGTATGACACAATGTGATTTGTACCACTGGAGATATACGACTACAACGACATCTATTGACAAAATTCGAAAAGATTTTTTCGACTACCCAATATATCGATTGGAATATGGTCGAAGCATACAAAAAGTGATTTGATATTTAATTGAGTTGAATCTATTTTTGGTTTCTGATATCAAACTGGTTATATTATTTTATTTCCGCATGTGATGAAAATTTATGCGGAAAACTGTTAAAGGGACTTTCGAAAACTTTCTCGTTACTATTGCCGTCTGAGTTGAATTTTAAAATATTTAACTTATTTCGTTTTGAAGCCCAGAATTCAGTATTCAGTGCAGGAAAATTTTCTTTGCAATATAAAGCAACAAATTATGAGCATAGAAAAGAAATATTTGAAGAAACTATTTACTTGCCGTCAGTATACAAAATTGTTTGCTAATAGCATTATGATTATACCCGTAAATATGCTTTAATCGGGCACTTTAAAATCGTTTTATTTCGTATTTATGTTAATCGAATAATTCGCAGATTGAGATAAATCGATTATTTGCAAAGCTCCGCAGATTATGGCAAATGCCTCTTTATTTACGACAAATCGCAAATAAACGCATTCAAGATGATGGCATCCATATAAAAATATTCTGCAAACATTTATGTATATTATATTGAAGATTATGTGCGTAACTACAGTTATGCGTTTGCTATAAAATTGCCCTAAGTAGATATTTATGCAAATTGTTTATATATAAATGTGTTCTATTTGACTTAACGATTATTTGGCGGATTGTTGCTCAAACGTATATAGGCTCAGAGACGATGGTCTCGTTGAGTGAAATGTGAAAATTGTTATTTATAATTTTTGAGATGAGTAAGGATGAGGCTAGGAACTGAAAAAATTTCGAAATTGTGTCAAAGTATAAATAAGCTTTAAGAAAAAGGAAAAAAAAATACATTTTTGAAAAATAAAATGAAATTAAATTATAGTAAAATAAATTAAGCTAAATTAAGTTAAATTATATTAAAATTAAATTAAACTAAATTCAGTGAAAGTAAATTAAATTAAATTAAACTTAATTAAATTAAATTAAAATTAATTAAAGGAAATTATATTAAATTAAGTTAAATTAAATTGCTTACAATCAAATTAATTTAAAAATTATTAATAAAAATTAAATTTATTTATTTCATAACAAGTCTTAAGAAAAAAGAAAACAAATAAATTTTTTGAAAATAAAATAAAATAAAATTAAATTAAATTGAATTAAATTATTTACAATTAAATTAATTTAAAAATTATTAATAAAAATTTAATTTATTTATTTCGTTATAAGTTTTAAGAAAAAAGAAAACAAATAAATTTTTGAAAAATTAAATTAAATTAAATTATATTAAAATAATTTAAACTAAATTCAGTTAAATTAAACTAAATTGAATTAAATTAAAATAAACTAAATTATTTACAATTAAAATAATTTAAAAATTATTAATAAAAATTAAATTTATTAATTGCATTATAAGTTTTAAGAAAAAAGAAAACAAATAAATATTTTAAAAATAAAATTAATTAAATTACATCAAAATAAATTAAACTAAATTAAATTAAAATAAATTGAGTTAAATTTAATTAAACTAAAAGAAATTAAATGAAGTTAAATTAAATTGAATTAAATTAAATTAAGTTAAATTATATTAATTTAAAAATTATTAATAAAAATTAAATTTATTTGTTTCATTATAAGTTTGAAGAAAAAATAAAACAAATAAATTCTTTTAAAATAAAATAAAATTTAAATAAATTAAACTAAATTAAATTAAATTAAATTCAACTAAGTTAAATTTAATTAAATTAAGTTAAAATAAATTAAATTACGTTAAATTAAATTAAATAATTTACAATAAAATTAATTTAAAAAATTATTAAAAAAAATTAAATTTATTTGTATCATTATTTAAATATTTCAATCTTCAAACACTTTTTTACATAAAAATCTTTCATCCAAGTCACTGACTTATTAAATTGTATTCATATTTAATTATGTGGCTTAACTGCCATGCAAAATTCATGACACAAATTACGCGAACTCCCGTTCAACTACATCGTTTATGCATTTTTGTGTTTGAAGTTATTCAAAAGCATTTTATATTAACTTGACAAAGCCAAACATTTGTTAGATACACGCACACACACACACACACACGATTAACACATGACGCATACGCCCGGCGGTCCCGCTAATGCCGTGTTGCCATCACAAAGTTGTTGATGATTTGCTACACCTTTTCACCATTTGTTTGACTTTTCATGTTAATTTCCAAGCAACCTTTGTTGTTGTTAATTCATAAATGAATGAATGCCACTAAAATCATGCAAAATTACGCCACACACACACAGACACAGTACGCATTCATGTCACGATTATGTAAATGAGTAGTTAAGCATATGGAATTACATACACACATACAAGCAGGTGCATTTGTATGTATGACAGCTTTTCACTTGTATTAAAACTTCATGAAAATTAATGAACTTATATGTCACATTAACTGCCGGCTTCCTGCAAATACACTAAGCGTGTTGGTGTGTGGGTATGAGTGTAAATTTGATATGCGAATTTGTTGTACTCATTCTGTTTGTAGTTACGTGGCACGGTGCCTCATATTTAATGAAAAGTTTCATGAAAATGCGATTTGGTGTGTTTGTTGTTGTTATTGTATAGGATGTGCTTGTTATACCCTGAATATTGTATATTTAGTTTGCTTCGAGGCTTGAACGTCCGTAAGGAAATGATGAATACCTTAAAAGGTTAACCATATATACTTAGCATATATTATCTTCATGACGAGCTGGCTCGATTTAGCCAAGACCCTATGTAGATGTTTGATACTGGTCAGTTTTTGAGATACTGGTCTAAAATTTTGCACATATTCCTTTCTTCTAAAAGGGCTGCTCATTTATCGGAATGACAAATAGCGGACCATTATATAGCCCTCATACAAACTGAATGATTGGAATCAAATGCTTCTAAGGAAAACATTTTTATTTGACGAACTATCTTCACGAAATTTGGCGCGAATTATTTCCCAAGATAGCGTTGCAATCTCGGAAGAAATTTTTGTGCTCGGCTCACTATAGCACATAGCTGCCATACCAACTGACCGGTCCAAAAAAAGTTTTTGTATTAAAATTTTTTTTCATTGACGGAATGTTTTCACGAAATTCGACACAAATCATTATTCAAGACTTCGCCACATATTCCATAGCTGTCATACAAACTGAGCGTTCAAAATCGACGTTAAAATCATTTTATACACTTATATGCCATAGAATTGCACCTGTGAGGGGTATAAAAGCTTCAGTGCAGTCGAAATTAACGTTTGTCTTGTTTTTATTGTTGTTGGCCAGTCACCAGCGCACCAAGCGGCCGCCTGTTAGCACAGCTGAATCCTATAATTAATTTGACTGCTTGCGCAGCCAACGCCGTCTAGCCGCACAATGCGACGATCGACTTCGTGTATACCGTTACTAGGCTTTATGCGAGCCTTCGCATTTATTTGAGTGCCGTTTCGTTCATTTAGCAAAAGAAAACATTGGCAAAAAAATGCCAAGAGGATCATATGACTCGGCCAGATGTTACACTTAAATACATACACACATACATATATGTATTCATATGCATATAATTAACTACAAGCATATTTGCATGGTCATGTGTGAGAAGCGCTGTTGAAGTATGCAGAAGCAGAAGCGCGTTCTTATTACAGTTAATGCCTGCAGTTAATTTTCGTCAGGTGAGTTGGCATTTCTGGTGGGTCGGTACCTGCCACTTCTGGTGGCACCGTTGGCTGCGTCTCCTCGACCGGTTAACAAACGATGCGTTGATGATGATGGGAATTATTTATTTAACATAAGTGAGCTTCGTGATGTATGAGTGAAATATTTCATGCGTAAAATTAAATTAATATTATTTATGTAAGGTCTTACGCTAACGTCTTCATACTTCGCCGCTTAATGTGTGCATGTGTGTGTATGGGTGCCGGTAGTTGGTAACTGGCACTAAGTAACTACGCAAGTATGTGTGTGATTACACTTTCATGCATATATAAGTGAATTAATATATTAAGGTTCATATATAATTACGCTTAAGCCCTTCACAAATACATATAGTATTCATATATACACACATACATATATGTTTAAGAGAGCAAAATGAATGCGTGGCATTATGCGTTAATCGCGCTGACGCTGACTTGCGCTGAATCAAGCATCAATATGACAAAAACGCCAACAACGCTTGTATGTGTGCGCCTGCCACCACACTAACACCATCACCACCGCCTGTCATGGCACCTCAGCGCCGCCGCTGTGCCCTTTTATTAAAATACTGATTCAAATTAAGGCTCTGTGAAGTGTAAAGTGCCCGTCAGCCATCAGCGAAATAGGCGCTACAACGGGGATTCACTGCATGATTTATACGCGCCACCGAACCGCCGAGCTAAGTGAGCGCGCTTAAATTGGCGGTCTTTTCATAGCGGCGGCGCTGCCAGACCTCGCCCACTGCCCGCTTTAAGTGCGGCTGATTAAGGCGCACTACTTGCTGACTTGTTGGAAAAATTTTACAGAACTTATTTTCAGCTCGATTTAAACAATACGCTACATAAACTTTCATTATCTACAACAACAGCAGTAACAGCAAAAACTGTAAGGGAAATAACTAGCATTAACATTTGCGCTATAAAGCCAGCATAGATACGTACACATATACACACACTACTATACATGTATACACACATACTCATGTATAAACGCATGCTCGGCAAGCGTTCTATGCACGGAAGCGTGGAAAATGTGCGTATACGTTTGTCTTCACACTTTCAACTGCCTTCCTGTTATAGTATTACATATGTATATATGTATGTAAATATGTATGTGTATATGTGGTTGCTTGCTGCTTGGTCCGTAGCAATCAAAATACCAATTCCCAATATTTGTATACTCACTTAAATATTCTCCGACGAGATTGTTAGCGAAACTGAGCATGACATTGTTGTCTATCTTGCGGTAAACACACGAAAATTGATCTACAGTGGTTTTGACTTGAAGAAATTGTGGTGAAAATTTAAAATAGAACCACCATAATGCAATTAAAATTATTTTTTTAGCTATTGTCTCATAGAAACTACTTGAAAGTATAAGCCTCTTTTTTGATAAGGTGCCATAAGTATGTGTTGCATATACTGCGAAAAATAGTCGGATGACTATTTAGTACTTTGATTGACTACTACTTAAGGAAGTAGTCTAGTCTAGAGACATGAACTTCAGATAATATTAGAAGTGTCTTAAAAATTGCAATTTGATTAGCTGTTGACTTCAGTGGAGGGTCTCATAAAATTGGTGCCCGACCATACCCACGATTTCAACCCACTTAGCTATCTGAACCAAAAAAAAAAATATTGTATAGAATAATGAGTTAGGAACTAAGGAAAAAAGGAAAAAAATTCATGAAATAGCGACTGACTAAAAAAAAAAACTTTATTTTTACCACATTCTTTGACTTTTTTAATAGTAAAAATTGAGACTATAAAGAAGACTATTTAAAAGTTTAAGGTCAATCAGTCCAATAGAACCTAGAAATCGTGGGTATATTCTTGAAGGAGACGATTTTGAAAACAGCGCGTTTAAAGTTTCAGTTCCGGCGGAACCAATTTAAAATCCGAGTCTGAAAAATACCTATATCTTCGAAAATAATTTGAATATTGAATGCACTTAAGAGAACTGGGTACTTAGTTACCGGCCTGACTTCCATGAGATATCAATTTTACATTTACTAGCTTATGCTACCCTAAAAGTATGCTTCATTGTTTGAATTCACTTTCCGTTTAAAACTCGATTTAGTTTCGAAAACAGAGCAAGCTTTTTCGCGCTCCATGCCACACATACATATGTATATAGGAATTTTTTTTTAACATCTGATCAAATCTGACCCGGACTGACAAAAAACCGCATTTTCACGTATTTTAATAAAAATCTTTGTTATTGCCTTCAAAATAGGCTCCTGAACCAATACAAAACATATTGAGTCGATCCAATACTGAGCTATTGATATCCGCTGCTATCTTTCTAATGTCAGCACGACGATTTTCAAGCACTGTTTCTTTAACTTTTCCGAGTTACCGAGGTTAGATCTCTGAAAAAACAGTCTTTAGCCGGATAAAGTCCGGGTCCAATTCGGTAACGTAGAACCGGCTGTCGAAGTTGTCGTCATTAAGAGCGGTCAACGGACGACTCTCATGAGGAAAAGTCTCGATAACTCCACGGACTTCCTGAAAGCTTTGTAATACTTTAATAGTTGTGGTAAAGTAGACTCCCCAAACCGCTTTTGCAATATTTTCAACGATTCAGTAGCTAAAAATTACCAGGAAAACTTTTGCCTGTCCAGACCAGTTCTAAGTTGATGAGATGGTATGAAATGCTTTTTCAACTTTCGCTGTATTCAAAATCAATGACGGAGAACTAAACTTATACTCTATTTTAGAATGCTAGTTATTTTTTTCGGGAAGTATGTGTTTTCTCTCCCTCTCTCTCTCTCTCGTTCTCTAACACTGGAGATAGTAGAAGAAGAAATGGTTATCTAGTGAATCTCAACGCAGTCGATAGTTGACATTTGTCCTCTCTGGGAAGTTGAACAGCACTTGGTTTCTCTTGGTGTCTTAAATTTATAAAACATAGGGATGACAGGCATATGATTTTAGGCTAGATCAGGCATTTATAAAAGCAATTAAGAGTAAGAAAATGTCTGTTTGTATAAATTTAGTTTCCAATGTCACTACCTTAGTTATGATATTGCTGAGCTTAATATCGCATTAAAAGAAGGTTATTAAGAAGGGTTGGAAACTACAAATAAGAAAATTAGAGATATATACGTTTAATGCGAAATGAATTACATTATAATTAATTATATGTTGGTACTTATCACACTACAACAAAATATTTATTTTTAAGCTCACTCAAACCACTGTGCCGCCAGACCCACTCTCTCAACCAAAGTCACACACACTTCATAGCCGTAAACGCGTATAAGCAAGGCTCTTATTTGTGTTTGTAAATCCATTGTACACTTGCCTTCGCATATTCTCGATGAAAATAAAAGAAAAGAAAATAAAAATGCGCGGTAATTGTCAGAAGGACGCTCTCAACGATACAAAATCCCCCACCGGAATTGCCGGGAATAATAATAACGTAGATACCAGGCAGGCAAAACTGCTGTGCTTAATAATAATAGAGGCTTTATTCAAATTTATATACGAGCTTTATGCATAAAAAGCCAAAAAGCGATTGTGGCAATATACTTCAGCCACTAACACATACACACATATGTAGTGATATACAATTGAGCCGCACTTTCAGTGGAAATATGTGTAATTGTTTGGCTCTTGGAATAAAAGTTAAGCACTTGCACAAACGCATATTTGCTGTTAAACAATTCTTTCAATTCAATTCAAACTTTTGAGCTAAAATAGTTAAGCAGAAATTGGATGAGCGAAAACGGGAGCAGCAAAAAGTTGCTAAAACAATTTGGGGAGCCACAAGTGCACACAAAAGTACTTAACAATAATATTTTTGAAATATTTTATACTCACTTTATTCATTTTCGTTTGCTTTCTACTCTCTTTTTTGCTATTATGCTGGTAATTAATGTACACTGTCTACTTCCGGACCGGATGTTGCCAAGCCCCTCTTCTACAAATGAAATTAGTGAATTCGTTCGTTAATTCACTTCTACGGCGCTGTTTAATGCTGAAAGTATGCCGAAGCAATTCACAGCAAATACAAATTGACTCAATCGCCTTTAAATTTTAATACAGAAGAAATGGAAATGATGTGGGAAATGCAGCTAAATTTACGTACCTTAAAGGAGCCAGTATAATGGACATAATATGAAAAAAAAAATTTAACTTTTAATAATAATAGATAGAGGGAGATAGATGCTAAAACTGAAAGTCATATTGGAAAGTTTTAGTTATATTATAGATATAAGATTTGGACATGTTTTGAATATTTTTGCCGCTGTGCTCATACTTAAAAGTTGTGCCCTGTCAAAGTCAATTGTAATATACGTTTCTGAAAGTAGCAGAGAGACTGCAAAGTTTTTACTTTTTTAAAGGAGTGCAAATTTTTGCTAATAAATCGCTTTTATGTTAAAGGAAACCTTAACTTCGGTAGCATCAAAGCCACAATATCTTTATCTGGTGTATTTCTTAAAAAAAGGTACAACAGGATCTTTATTCTAATTTTGATCGGCCATTTGTATGGCAGCTACAGGCTAAAGTCGTCCGATCTGAACAAGTTTCTTTGGAGATTGAAGCAATGCCTTGGATAATATTGTCACAATTTTCCCTGTTTTTCAATAATACGACTGTGGGCAAAGCCGTAAGACTTTGTTCATAATTTTAAACATCTTAATTAATTTTTCGAAAGATATCCTAGCAATTCATGTTCATTGCTTCAAATAACTCAAAACGAGTCTGTTTTCCCAAGTTTAAAACAAAATTTAATATTTGCTCTTTGTTCAAAATGCATTTTACGACCAAAGATCAAAAGCTGCTGTCACTTTTTGATCGATAACATCGATTGTAGCTATCCAATTGTCTTAAAATTTTTACGAAATGTGAACAAGAGATCGAACTTTTTATTTCATTTGAGTCTGTTGAATAGCCAGAAGTAATACGGAGCTAAATCAGCCGTATGCGACGGTGAATTATCGTGATGCTAAAACCAAGAGTTGTCGGTCAATAATTCCGACTTCATTTTACGAACACTTGGCGAGAAAAACAATTACCACCGTAGGTCTTTTCCAACAGTGTGAACTTTTCGGTACCAGAAATTTGGTTCCGCTTACACAATTTAATGGAACTTATTTGTTGAATAATTTCACTCAACCTAAAAATCGTCAAATGCATTTAATGTCCTTCAGAAAGACAAGCATATTCTTAACACGAATGATTATTTTGATTTGACACAGATATGTGTAATATATTTCAATGAATGGGTTTTCGGGCGAACTTTAAACTAAAATTATTTTATTGCCTACAGTAGTATACTACCTCTGAGTTTTACAAAAAATTTCCATACAAAATCAGCTATAACCACTATGACCGACATATTCGGTAACTGGGGTTTTGAAGAGTTATGATAACGAAAGTATTATATAGAATTTAAATAATTAATGGAAACTAGGCGTGGTTGTTGCCCGATTGCGCCCATTCTCACAGTTAAACACAGTGTATTTACTCCAAGGGGATTACTTTGAAGGCGGCATAGATTTTGAAGAATATATTAAGAATTTTGAAATTATCAACAAAATCTTACTATTTCTTGCTCATAGCAGAATGAATGTTGAAATAATGATACACACTAAAATTGGTTAAAATTGGTCGAGAAGTTCCTGATATACGGATCTAAAGATGGGCGGTGCCACAACTATTGCCGAATTTTAATACTCTTTTCAATGAAGCCTTTCTTTACCATCTCGGGCATATATTAATATATGTGGCACAATTATTTATTGAGTAATCGCAGGTTTTTTGTAGTTTTGTAGTTTTCATCAATGAATAAAAATAGCGGACAAAGAATTAGTCTCAAATGTGATATATCTAATCAAATTTCGTATGCGGAATTGTTACGAATGTTGGGAAAGGCTTGTGATCATTCAGTTTTACCAAAAACACAAGCTTACGAGTGGTACAAATCTTTGAAGTACGGTCAAGAGATTGTTGGAGACATGCTTTGTTTTAAACGACTTTAGACCTCTTCAACTGATGAAACTGCTAAAAGAGTGAAGGATATGGTGCTTGAAAATCATAAGGCAAGTGTTATTGTCAAGACAGGTCGACATCTCTCGTGAGTCCGTTCGAATGACTTTCTTGAATATTTTGGAAATGAAGCGCGTTCTTGCTCGACTCGTCTCTATAAAGCTGATTTTTTTTTTTTTTTTCAAAAAGTGTAACGTAACTGGTCTCTTTGTACATGCTTTATCGTGCGAATTTCGATGCCACATTCACAGAAAACATTATAACTACCGATGATACATAGGTATAAGTGTTTGGCATGCAAACAAGTCAGCAATCATAGTAACGTAGGGGATAAAACGTTAAAAACGGCCGGAATTGTGGAAGAACAATTCGGGGATTTTACAAAATGATAATACACCTTCGCATCGAGCCACGTTGGTGACCGAATCTAAAGCCTAAAAGGCAATGAATATCATCGATTAACTAACGTATTTACCAGATTTGGCTCTGTGGAATTTTTTCTTTTTCCCCAAGCTGAAAAGGCCGCCCCGTAGAAATCGTTTTCAGTCGATCAAAGAGATAAAACAAAATTCGCTGAAGGAAACCACCATCTGAACACCATCCCAAAATGTGAAAATGTGTTTCAAGGACTGGAAAAATCATCTAACACAAGAAAAGGATTTGTTCGTTTAAATACTTTCTGACGATTTTTAAAAAACTTACATCTTTAACAGGTCGGTACTCCAACAAGTTCCTAAGCGGCTATAATCCAATTAAATTATAGTTTGGCCTGTCTCATCGAAAGTCAGCCATTATATACCTAAAGTTTTATTTATTTGTATTGCAATACCTTGGTATGGTGAATTCAGATTTATGTGATGGATGAGCAAGGTAATAGCTATTTTGTTCGATGTGGAGAGACTAACACAATTTTTCCATTATCCACTTTATGAAATTTTTGGATTTTTGCTTTTACTTTTCGTGATCATTATCAACAATATTTTTTTTTTTTGCTAATGATTCCACTTTATGCATGACTTATCTATTTTTAAAGCTCTTTTGCAGCATGAAGAGTTTGAAAATTTATTTTAAAATCATTATATTGCGGAATCGAGATGCTTATCACTAATAATTTGCATAAATTTGCACATCCGCCATTTTGTTGGAGTTTTTTTAGTCCAGTTGTCCAAGCTGTCAGCTGCCAGGCGGAGCTATCGGCAAATCATATGCACGAGTAAATATACGCCTAGGTGTGTAGACACACACACACCTAACTACGTGTGTATATAAAATAACAACAAACACCAATATGTTTACACACAGGTATGTAGACAGGCATATGACTACGAGTACTACGGATACACGGTTGGCTAGTCATAAATATGCCAAATTATGGCACAATTTATTCCGCTCGTCCCATGGCCCCTTAAGTAATTCCGATTAAAGTGCAAATTTTGCGCCAATTATCACAAATTTGTGTATCGCCATGTCAATGATTTGTTTGTATCGGTTTATGGGTGCGTTCGTCAATAATTTGCCCAACTAGCCGAGCGTCTAATTGACCGTCCGCCTTAATATTGAATCTGTAATCATCGATTATGGGGTCAACTCCAACGGTTTAGCCGGCGGCATAGCAAACAAACACATGTGAACACACGCACACACACACACATAAATGAATGTATGGTACATTGGCAGGCCTGGTTGTTTGGTGTGCCGGGCGAGTCCAGGTGAGTTTACTAATCACAAACTCATACACACACTTACACACAATTAATTCGCTGTGCGCGCCACTCCTCCAAATTGAACTAGTACACACATACATGCGCACATATTGCCTCGATGATGTGGCCTCATTCTGACCGATTCGCTAAAATAGTCCCGCAGGAGCAGTTCGTTGCAGCAACTCAACCAGCAACGCTGCCAATTTAATTTAATAAATTGAAGGTTGGTCTCTTGTAGCCGTGTGTACATGGACACAATCAGCCGGCTTGATAGTCAAATGTTACAGTTGCTAGCTGCTGCCCGTAGTGGCCCGCCGGCCCGACGCCTTGCACAGTCTGTTTGGCAAGCGTTCGTGTTTACTCGGCGTATTAATTGTTTCTATAGAAACTGTTTACCGTTCAATATGCCACAAGTTTGCTCTCAAAGCGGCCATATTTTGGCCAATAAGCAAATGCTTTTGTGCACTCACTCGTACACACATACTCGCTGCATACGTATTCTTGAGCAAGCATTCGGTTATTTGTTTGCTATTATATTTGTATGTAATTAATTGATGGAAGTCCTTCCTGCATATTTGTCCCGGTCGCACGCCACCAATTACTTACTGTGCTCCGGCGTATATGCTCGTGGGAACTGAAGGGTGTATGTAAGTATGCTCAAAGCACAGAAATTGGAAGTGCGTAATTATTTGCATTTCGGGCAAAATCTCATACATTTGCATATTTATTGAAAATATATTTAACATTTAGTAATTTCTTTATTTAATGAATTCATTCGTTTCTTAAAACAATAAGCGTCCCCATGTAAGCGATTTGCAAAAGAGGTCTTAGAGAATGGACTAATTTTCTTTGAGGCAACAACATAAGCTCGACTAGTTTCCCGAGCAATTTAAGTAGGATCTGTTATAAAATGATCGATTTCAACTCTGGTACGAAACAAGAAAAAGCATTAACTTCGGCTGCATCGAAGTTATAATGCCTATCACAGGTCCGTTCCAACTATAGCAGACTCTAGATACACGGAACGGACCCGGAATTTTATCTGGCCAAGGACTGTCAATCCAACGAACTAAAGTTTGATCGACCAGTTCTTCAGTATTTCAAATTTATAAAAGTTTGATGTATATATTTTTTAACAGATTTAGGTTTTTATCTCCTAAATCGTGTCCAAACGGCGTTTCCGCACTGACTTTTTGAGGTTGCTGAATAGTCAAATGTCTCACGGAACCAGATCAGACGAATACTCATATGTTGGTTGCGGAATACTAAATATGAGTCGAGATTTTGACAAAAAAGTTAGGAAGAACCAATGCAGTATGATATCGTGTATTAACGTGATGAAGGAACCCATCAAGACCTGACGCGTTTGACACATAAACATTCTTTTCGGTTTGAGCTGAGCCAAGTGATATACCAATACTATCAGCTGGTCTCTAGTTGTTAAACGACGATTTTCTACCACGAAGTCTTTGATTTTTGGACGTGACCCTCATCGATAGAGGTTAGTGGTCGTCAAGAGCGCGATTCGTATATAATGCATTCTTGCTTCGCTTTGAACTCGTTGTACCACTTATATACGATTTTTGTGTCATAGTTTGATCACTAAAAGTCTTGTCCGCAGAAGACTATTCGTTTTGGAAACATAATTTGATGCGAGTTCTTTCCCAAACATAATCAACCATTGCAAAAATGAAAAAAATGCACATTTGATTGTTAAAAAAAAAACACGTGTAACCTTTTGACAAACGGACGCTTGTTATAGAGAATGCTATCAACCTAATGAACAAATTTACCTGCCTTCCTGATGTGCCGGATTTTAAAAGACAACTTCATTATAGCTTTTGATCACAGTAGTATGTTCCTTCAAAAATTGCTTGGTCGCGATAATGTTAGAAAAGTTTAGAGAGTTTTGAGGCCAGATTACTTACAGATTCTAAGAAAACTTTTCAGTGTCATTAATAATGGTTCAATTATTCGCGTTTATTTTAATCTAAGTTTCATATGTTATTTTATCCTTAGAGGCGATTCACAACACAACTTTGTCTACAAAAATATCAAAACTGCCTGGTTATAGCCGAGTTTACAACAGCACGCCAGTCGTTCTTTCTTTTTGTTGTGACTGGATAAGGTGAAATTTAATGACAGGAGATAATCCGCCTTGCCGTCGCTCACTACCAGACCCATTTGCTTCGCTTCCTTATCCATTCTGTAGCAAACGGAACTAACGGCGCGGTTGTTGAGGCCAATAATATCTATATCATCAACGATCGCTAGCAGTTGTACACTTTTGTAGGAGGTTGTACCTTTTCCATTCAGCTCTGTAGTTCGATCAAAATATAATTGGTTTGATAATAAGTATAATATGCGGATAGTTTCATTCCTGACATTAAGTTATTGGAATAACAGCCTTTTGTATGAAAAGTTTGACTTCGTCAGCTAAAACAGGAGCTTAGACCCAGAGATTCATGTAAAAACGAAATAGTTACGTTGGTCATCTTAAACATATAATATAAGACCTTCAACTTCATAAGACTCAGATAACTAAAATAAGCAAATTACTGCCGCGACAATAATTTCTAAAAGGGATGCTGATGGAAGTCTGAGCGGACTCCACTGAATTCTGTCCAGACCACATTCATGCTTACCAAATATTATCAGAGTGTTCCTTTTCGCTCACCCTTACTCCCACATGTGTTGTTGGTAACAAACTAGTAAATTTCAATTGTTGTTGAATGTTGTTCTTATTATTACTCTTTTTTTCTTTCGAGCCTTCTCCAAATCTATTTTCCTAGGCACTATTTTGCATTG
Organism: Bactrocera correcta; assembly: GCA_027475135.1. Taxonomy (NCBI): domain Eukaryota; kingdom Metazoa; phylum Arthropoda; class Insecta; order Diptera; family Tephritidae; genus Bactrocera; species Bactrocera correcta. Next base: position 108,901,715 of record CM050323.1, read on the forward strand.
CACAACGGCAAAAGTAGAAATTAAAAAGAAACCGGCGCCGATAAAGCCTTAATGGCCATCTGGAAGCGCTATGGCAAAAATGGAAACCAACCGTCGAGTGAACCAAACCGTTATCAGGGCTACTACCATCTATACTCTCGCTCTTCCCTTGTACTCCCACAGCAAGGCGGACCGCTTTGTGGCGCAACGCAATATTTTGAAATAATTAACGGTCGACTGGGCAGTCACTTTGCTTCATTTCGAGTAGCTTAGAGGAATCTAGCGTGAAGAAAAGCCAAGCCAGCTTTCGCGATGCAATCGCACCGAGATTGGTGGGCTCCTGCTACTCCCATAAGTTTGCTTTGTCACTCGTTGCGTCCACACTTGTTCGGCACATTTTTTTTTTTTTTGCTTCACTTTCTGCCTCAACGATTTTTTAGGCTTTCGCTGCGGCCAAGAATGTACGAGCATTGTTCGAGTGTCAGACTGTCTTGGTCTCTTTGTGTTGGCTTTTCCTCCATTGTGGCCAATTTATAGCATTCAAATTTATTATGCCCGCTTTGTGATTTGCCATTTAAATGCGATTTGTTATTGTAGCCATGTTGTTGTTTAAGCTCATGCTCATGTTGTTGTGTTGTGTTGCGTTTGTAAGCCCAATGCTTATTTGGTTGGGAGGATTAAGAAGATTTATGACCATATGGGCAACGGTACTAACACTAGTGCATGCCGGCGTCCAGTTACGGTATCGGCAATCGACTTGCCGCGTTTCCTCAGCGGAGTGCTTCAAAATGACTGGCGTGTTTAATATTCAGCTGTAGTAAGCGCAAGTAATAGTCCGTTCCGATCCGATCCGACATTCATTGGCGATGCTGGCGCCAGCGTTTGGGCCGAAAAGGCGCTTAATTGAATGATTAATAAGCGGGTAACAGTTGGCATAATATTTTTACCAGATAAAATCGCTAACTGTTAAGCGATTCGTGCCGCTGCTGGATCTAGGCAACACATACGTACATATATGTATATGTACATAAATATATATACAATATATTTATGTATTCATATGTATATGTTTTGTATTTTTACCTACTTGCTATATGTTGCTGTTGTTGTGAGAGCATAACTATACCCAAATGGCCATAAAATCGCGCTACAATGGCTTTTAATAAACCCATAAATCTGCTCATAAATTGAAAATCGATTTTTGTTTCCATTTTTTCCAGCGCAAATGTATTTTTCTTAATCTAGCCTCCACCGCCGCTACCGTTAGAGAGCGAGTTGAGTGCCTGCTACTGTCATTTCGCTGTTTCCCATCCATTTAGTCCATAGTCATTGTCATTCGTGCGCTCGGAAAAAGTCATCAACGACAATGAAAGAGATGCAAAGTGTTTACTGTTTGGTTAAGAATAGCGGTGAATTGAAAATTGGCAAAAAAAGGAGAGAAAATTGCTGGCAAAAGGGCAAAATGAGCAACCCAAACGCAGAAGCGATCAAGTGTGTAATGTCTGTCACTGACTTTACGGCCCGCAATCGTCTTAGCTGCTGCTTTGGGTTTACAATGACAATATTTTCATGAAACCGCACTTTCGCGGCATCCCTTTTTTCGATTAATGTGAATTGCAAAAGGTTCTACGAAAATGTACTTTAGTGTTTATTTGAATACGTGAGTGAGTGTTTGGCTTTGAAAACTGGGACAAGTGAACCACAATTGTAGTTTAGGAGTTCTAAGAATTTTTTTTCGGGTGAAAGCTGGTGTAATGGGGTAGAGTCATGCTGCTATGAAAGCAAGGTTACAGTCGTAGTTGCTATATTCAAATTCTTCTCTAGCGACTTCGCTGTGCACCCTGGATATGTGAGAAACCCTTGTCTAAGGTGTGTTAGCCAAGTCGTGTAGAGTTTGGGGCCAGCGGAGCCACACCGACATATTAGGTTAAAGGTTCATTGAAGTGTAATTGCAGCGTCTATTCACCAGAGGTGCGACTGTGAGCCGGCGTTTGTCTTGAAACAATGTAAATGCGTATAAAACCTTATATTACTCGCCTAGCCAAGTTGTGGACCTGCCATGTAGAAACCACTCCCAATGAAAAAGTAACAACAGTCTCGAATGAAAGTCTAAACTTTGGATGAAAACCACAGCAACTATTATAAGGATTATAATCTAAGTACAAGCACCTGGAATGTCCGATCCCTAAATTAGGAAGCTGCCGCTATCAAGCATGTTGATGTCCTCATAAAAGTAAAGGCTGATCGCCGTTTAAAAAATGAGATGGACGGGACGCAGACATAGAGGCGCAGATCCTTCGGACGTTTACCGCAGCCGCCACATAAAGAAGTGCAAGTTTGGTGTCGGATCCCACTTATTTGCGTGCAATCCTTGACGGAAAAGAATGACGATATAAGCAAAGATGACTTTTATAAGAGAACGTGCTAATTGTAACTGCCCCCACCACGATGTAGTAATTGTGCTTGGCGATTTTAACGCCAGGTTAGGCAAAGAAGGCATCTTTGGTACAACAGTCGGAAGTTCAGCCTCCATGGTGAAATCTCTCCAAACCGGTTGAAGCTAATCGACTTCGCACGGGCCAGAAATATGATTGTCTTTAGTATTAGATTCCAGCACAAAAAAATTCATCAAGTTACTAGGCTGTCTTCAAATCGGCAAGATCGAAACAAGATCCATCTACTCGATATAAGGGAAACTAGAGGACGGAAGCTCCTTAACAAAACCATTTGTTTTAGAAAGGCCGAAAGAACAGCCGGTACGTTGAGGGCTGTCGTATCGCAGTGGAGAGAAAACGAATATCCTACCTCGAAATCTTTCGGTCGACCACAACACGAGCGGGGTATGATAAGTACTGAAAAATGAAAAGGGAAGAAAGACGCATAAGCAGACAAAAACAGAAAGAACCCGAAACGCGTTAGTATGAAAAGCGTGAGAAGCTGATCGACAGGGGTAATGTTCGTAAATTCTACGAAAAGATGCTGTGACTAACGGAAAGTTTCAAACCCGGCTCAGACTCTTGTAGGACCCAAAGTGGCGATCTAATGGCTGATGTTCAGAGCATGTTGAAGTTATAGAGGGGATAATTTTTCCAGTCTGCTGAACTGTAGTGAAAGTGTAACATCTGGAAATGGCGAACCCGATTCACTAATCTTGAAGGAAGCATGACTTTTGCAACTTAGTCAATTTTTCAGAAATTATTAGTCACTTAGGAAAATTGCTTAAATCTTTTATGTGACAAATTCACATGCCAAAAATGCTTAAGTTTGTATACAATCTTCAGACTACGCATCTGTTCATACATATTATATATAATTTCTTTTTATGTGCTTCGTATTAGCTTTTATAGACGCTTAAAGTAAATTTCGATAAGCTTACAAATACCGCTTTCCTTTTTTGTTAATATAATAATATTTTTATATGGCACACACACATACTCATACATGGATCATCATAGAAGAGGAAGACAAGTGTGTTATAAGCTCGTACCCAGTTGGAATTGTGAAGTGTTCATAATTAATAGAAAATTGACGAGCAGTGACAGCTGTTTTTTTTTTTAATTTTTATTTCTCCCGATCAAAGTGTTTGAGAAAAGCTTTTAATTTGGAAATAATATTAGAAATTTTCAGGAAAGAGGCTTCAGTTCTATATACATATGTATATATACTGCTACAGTAAAGTAATTTTCTACGCCAATAAAGAAGAAGAAGAATTTTCTATAATAAACCCCTTAACGATAAACATTTCCTCTGATATTGATACTTTAACTGTAGTGAAAATCAAATCACAGCTTTTTTGTTTAAGCAACTTTCTTGAGGCTATAAAATTTCAACAACCAGCGACGTCTTAAAGACTTTTTAAAGAGTTTTCTATACTAGTAAACATAAAAAGATGCATAACCACTAGTTTCAAATGAGTTTTACTTTTTAGATATACAAAGTAACTTTTGCCTTCACATTGCCGCTGGTTATATGCATTTTTCCTACACAATATACATACACACATATGCTCTTATGTTATGGCTTTAAATTTTCACTGCAAATATTTTTAAAAATGCTCTGGCATTTACCAGCTGAGCATTATATATGTAATGTATTCTACACACTCTGGCATTACTTACTTGGCATCAGCAACAAATCACATGTGTGCGAAATGTCATGTCAACGCCTTGTCAGAGATTAACTTGTATACACGGAATCCATTACCACAGCGACTGCTTATACATCTATTATGCTTATGAATAATTAATTGACTAGATAGATAGGTTGTATATGTATGTATATATAATATATATATATATGTACTTACAAATCCATTGATGTAATTGAATATTTCCGTGTATGTGTTTATATTTCGAGTGTTTAAAGGGCATCCATATCGATATCTCAGTTAATGGGTTCTTTTTGGATCAATATAGACTACTCCAGCTTAAAATTATATAAATGAAATGTGTGTTCGAATTCGTAAATGTAGATTCTAAGTTGATAAATAGTACCTTAAATTTTTTTTTTTTTTTGATTTGTGAAAGTCGTTGTGAGATTTCGGAAGGGGTTTAGTTTGAAACATGGGCTCTCTAATAACATTCAAAGCTCAATATTTATTCGATTTTTCATATCTAGATGAACAGTCTCATCAACTGCTTCTACTCTGATGTTCTTTTTAATTTTTTTTTTTTTAATTTTCAGCAAAATTTGTAATTCACAGCTATTTAAAATTATTATTTCCCGCTGCTCTAAAACTAAATGAAACTCTTCTTAAGCTGGCGAATTCCCTCGTCGGAATCAGCGTTGAGTTGTCAAACATACATCTTCTCGAGCCACTTGCGCCTCTACACTGAGCTGCCAGATTATCTATTAGATTTATTGTTCCATCCAAACTAATTTTTCGTGTCTTTACCACTTGTCATTAACACTGCGCTCCACACATATTTGAGAGAAAAGTTTCCCAAAAGAATAATGTCTAAGACTAAAATATATGCGACAACTTTAATGATTCCTTTTTTCAGCACTTCTTATGTTGATTTTTCTCACTTCTCCCTTTGTAGATGGACAATCTGAGCTGGATGTGCAATTAGTGGTGCCGCGGTATGTGGAGCGCGGCTCCAGCGCCACGATGAAATGCAAGCACAATGTGCGACCGGAAATACTTTATAAGGTAAGCAAACGGTTACTTCCTTTTTTCTAAGAACAAATTTTACGGTAAGATAACGGTTAGCAACAGATGCAGCTTGCAATTTCTGCCGTGTTAATAGTTTTTATTTGCCCACTGGGGGATAGTGTACTGTTGTAGGGAAGGGATTATAAAAAAGTGACTTTACTAAAGCCAAAGTAGTGAATGCAAATAAAAAGAAAGACAAGGAGGAGAAAGTGCATACGAAGTGAAAACTGGTGCTTATTTCGAATGAAACCTTGGTTAGTATACACTAACCTTACTTGTGGGTACAAACATATGGATATGTATGTATATTAGGGTGGGTCAAAAAAAATATGTTTTTTCTTGGTTGGCTTGACTTTGAGAAATTGGTGGATAGACATCTCTATGTATAAGCTAATCTAGAAAATCGAAAAAATGAAATATGTTTTCAAATAGTTGGAAGCGAGATATGCATTTTTCTATCAAATCATAAGGACATATTAGAAAACCGTTAGCCAAGGACGTTCTCGTTAGAACTAAGAGTTCGTACTTCAAGACTTCAAGAGCATTTCTCAAAGATGCCTATCTACCAAGGTTTTAGAGTAAGAAATAATGTAATTAAATTAAATAATGTACTTATGCATGTAGATAGACTTCTTAAAGACACCTATTAACATTTTTTTTTGCTGATAATATATGTAAATAACGCAAAAGTTTAGAGTTTAAATATTTTGGGTTGCCACCTGTTTGATAAAGAAAATAAACTTACATATATAAACCAAAATATTTATCGAAATGAAAATATTTTCTAAACTTGTTTAAGAGTAGATAGATTAAAAAATATTTAAACAGAGTTGCCACATTTCAAAAAACGGAAATTTTGTTTTCTAGTTTTTTGCCTAAACTGTAGAGAAAAGCAATCTTGTCCATAAGTTGGACCTAAAAAGTATATGGGTTATATTTATTATAGCTATCTGAAAATCCCCCATCCGTGGCTGATTTCTTCTTTTCATTGGGTGTGTTTTTTACGTGGCGGATCCCAAACCCAGCGCACAGCTTTGGGGAGGGATGTTCGGTCTATCACTTTAGCTCAACTTCAAACGGATGTTTTTTAACTTCCTAGAGGATGCTTGGTTTAAAACCGGAAGTCGTAAACTGCTTGAGCCACATGTAAAAGAATCGTTTCCGGCCATTCCCAAGTGAATGGCGCTCAGAGAACTTTAGTCACTGAAACTTCTATACATGACTCCATACTTCAAACTCGACTATAACCTTGTAAGCCGTGTCTACCCAAATAAAGAAGATCTGAAAGTCAATAGTCCCTTAATTTCAACTTTAAAATAACTTTCGTATGCCTTGAGTGCTCCACTTTAACTAATTTAAGTGTTTTAGCTTAATAAACTCTTTTTTCTTCTAAATCAGTGGCCGGCATTTCTTAGCACAATTGTGCAAACTAACTTCACACGTACGCTTACGCTCTATCGTTCAGTCGTTGTCGAGCCAGCAACGAATTAACATCAAGCAAGACCATAGCGCAAAACGAAATATGCCCTGTGAGAAATATTTTATGATTCGAAATGCCTTTGATGCCATGCTATGCCTTTTATGTTCCAAGTCTTTTAAAGATAATAGGGAATATATCCCCAAAAGACATTTTGTTAATTTTCATTATACTATTAATTATTAATAAAAATTGCTTAATTTTAAATCCAATTTCTCACTGGGCTACTTTTTTTTGGTGCTCACCAACACAGTGACAGATCCTCTCATGCCGACCACTGTTCTAAATATACGAGTAGCTCTAGTTAAATTTTAACTCAATGAACACGCACATAAACACACGTCTTCTTGTGCGCCAAGCATCAAAGGCGCTTTTTTGTGCTCTTAAATTCCTTTGCTTGACGCCTTTCAGTAATTTACATACCATTTGCTTTGGCTTTGACTGCAGAGTAATTTCCTTTTCCTGCTAATTAGCTCAAAGCAGAAAAAACTCTCACTAATTCCACAAAAATCTCTTAGCCGGCTAACTTTAAGCTTGCTGTCGCTCAAGTTAATGAAAAATACAAAAATTCGAGAAATTAAAGAAAACAGAGAAGAGGCAAGGAAAGAAGAGGCATAGCAAAGCATTGCTTCAGATTAAGATTTCAACTATTTTTAAATATTTGAACGAAGCGCTTGTGTGATAACATTTCGAATTTGGCACTTTCGACCTTAGCTTTGTGCAACTTTTCTCCCAAGCTTTGTATTGGTTCGACTCGTTCGAGGTCAGAGTGTTAGCTCCTTAGCCAAAAGTCTGCCAGAAAACTTTTTACCCACACTTCCAACAAAAACTGCCATTGTGAGATTTAAGCTCAAGACAATTATCCAATTAAATTTGAGAGAAAGTGAGCACGATATTTTCGTATTTCAAGGAGGCATTTTGTTTTTTCCAAGTAATTAAAGTCAGACAGATACCAGAATAATGCAATTGAAATATTTTTAAATTACCAAATATTTATATTTGCTTTTCTGTCAGTATAAACTGTTTAAGAACCCACTCACGCACATCCAGCTGCTTTTTCACAGATAAATTTATTCCGACAATACAATCAATTGCCTGAATTGCATGCTTACTTAAGAAAGTTTCTGTCAGCCAGTCAGAGTCGGCTGTCACGCCATAGCTTCGCCAGCGTCCAAGTTCTGTTCGTGAAAGTGCCAATTAATTTCACTTCAGTAGGTTATTATCGACACGAATGACGGAGGAGAAGTTGTGTAACATGTAAGTCATACGAATATGTCTTCCAGCTGTGAAATTTGGTGCAATGTCAGACGAATATTTACTTACGTGTAAGTTAATTGGGTCATCTTTGCTTTCAACGAAAATCACTTTCAAAGAAATCTGAAATTAACCGATGGCCAAGTGAGAGAGTAATATTGTATATACTTGTAAATGACGTATAAACTCTGAGGCTTAGAGTGTGAAGGCCTGCTATTTTCAGAAATCGCAATGGATATTTTAGTTATTTTATTTTAAGATTATTCGTAAGAGAGTTTAACCTAACAGCTTATGATTAAATAAGTAATTAGATAATAAAAATAAAATGTAATATACACGAAATTTCTGAAAAATGTATTTAACACGGCAGTTTCAAAAAGTTGGCAACGCTTGGAAAACATATCGCCGGTAAAAAAACTTTTTTAATAAGATGTGATAGGTTTCCACTTAAACATGACATTTTTCATTTATTTTTATTTGCCTATTTACCTTTTTTGAACAGGTGGCAACCCCATAAAAAATTGTTAAAATATAAACATCCTTAAAATATTTTGGCTCGTATTTTTGTAAAAATTTGTTAGACTAAATATTAATTCATTAAATTATGTGGCAACTCTATTAAAAAAACCCCATTCAGAAATTGTTAAAGTATAAACATTCATAAGACACTTTGGTTTCGTGTCTAAACATTGTAAAAATTTCTTAAATTAAATATTAACTCATTAAAATAGGTGGCAACTTTATCGAAAAAAACTCAATGCAAAAATTGTTAAAATATATTCTTAGAACACTTTGGTTTCGTGTCTAAATACTGTAAAAACTTGTTAGACTAAATATTAACTCATTAAATAGATGGCAACTCTATTGAATAAAAATTCAGAAAATGTTAAGGTATAAGCATTCTTAAGACACTTTGGTTTCGTGTCTAAATACTGTAAAAACTTGTTAGACCAAATACTAACTCATTAAAAAAGGTGGCAACTCTATTAAAAAAACACCATTCAGAAATTGTTAAAATATAAACATTATTAAGACACTTTGTTTTCGTGTCTGAACATTTTAAAAATTTCTTAAATAAAATATTAACTAATTAAAATAGGTGGCAACTCTATCGAAAAAAACTCAACGCAAAAATTGTTAAAATATATCCTTAGGACACTTTGGTTTCGTGTCTAAATACTCTAAAAATTTGTTAGACTAAATATTAACTCATTAAATAGATGGCAACTCTATCGAAAAAAAAATTCAGAAAATGTTAAGGTATAAGCATTTTTAAGACACTTTGGTTTCGTGTCTAAATACTGTAAAAACTTGTTAGACTAAATATTAACTCATTAAAATATGTGGCAACTCTATTAAAAAAACACCATTCAGAAATTGTTAAAATATAAACATTATTAAGACACTTTGTTTTCGTGTCTGAACATTTTAAAAATTTCTTAAATTAAATATTAACTCATTATAATAGGTGGCAACTCTATCGAAAAAAACTCAACGCAAAAATTGTTAAAATATATTCTTAGGACACTTTGGTTTCGTGTCTAAATACTCTAAAAATTTGTTAGACTAAATATTAACTCATTAAATAGGTGGCAACTCTATTAAAAAAAAAATATTTTGAACGATATCTTTTAAACCTCATATATTATACTCAATTTTAATTATTGATTTAGAATTTCTAAAAATTTTCAACTTTCTAAATAATTGTTTTCTAAGGTATTCGAAAATTACGCCGTGCTTTAAAAAATTATTGGTTAAATCGGATTAATCGGTTCAGCTTGAGTAAGTAGCACTTCAGAATGCTTACAGTTATACCTTTTTTCGGATATTTTTGAGCTTCTGTCGAATAAATGATTTATGTCGAAAATCAATAACCAAGCAAATAGTGCCTATTCAATAATTTAGTCAGTTTTATGTCCAATCGTACCAGTATTTTCAAGATAGAACCAATTTTGGGGTTACAATGGGTTTATGGCTTTCAAAAAATTGAAATTTTTATGGACTTTTTAAATTCAACAACATTTCAAGAATACTGTCCTAAATTTTTAATATGATTCGAGTAATAGTTTCGGAGATACAGCCTTGAGAATTTGTGCGCTATAGGCTAGCTAGTCTAAGTGCACCGTATTTAAACGCATTTTTCTCGAAACTGTGTTTTTGAAGTCAGTTGGCAAGAATTCTCGAGAACAACTCAACCGATCTTCATGAAACTTTACACAGGTCTTTAAGATACAATGCTTAAAGACTCGGACGAAAGATTTTTTTTTTCGATTACAATTATTTGTAATGTCGTGAAATTTGTACTGAAACTTTCATTGTTTTGTAAAAATATCTACAAAAATCCAATTTTCATTTTTTTTTTTTCCCTTTGTCCAAGGTCTAAGTTAAAGTTTTAACTAAAACAAGTACTTTTCAATTTAGATGTTTTGTAAGAAGCTATCCTGCCAATGCGGGCGCTTCTTTCGAGGGATCACCGGAAATGGCGACGAGTTTAAATTGTTCAACCAGAAATTTCAGAATTTCTTTGTTGTTTTGTTATTTCATCTCTTTCAATCTTTCACTCACCAACCTTTACTGGTTCTCTTAATTTGATCACAGTGCTCATAAAAGTATACTTCACAATACGGTGTTAATTACTTAATTTCCAAACTTTTGATTCATATGTCTCATAACTAATATTATAGGCTAGCTTTATAAATTATACCTCGACAGAAATTTAAGCTTAAATGAAAATATATTCTAAATATTTCATTTATATACTTTGAAAGAATGCGCTTTTTTGAAGCAAAAATTTACACAAACTTCTTATTAAGGACAAAAATGTGGCAACGCCCACTTTACAAGCAATTAAGTATTATAATGACGCGAATGAAAATGCAATGAAGGGGCCCCCCCCCGTCGGCTAATCTGCACAATTTACTTTAATGTATGCATTTTCCACACAAAAACAACAACAGGGTCACAAAAACCAAAATCAAATTCACACAAAAGGTCGCAGCTAATGTGTAGGGGCGCGGGGATTATGGTCGCGTTATTTTAATTGCAATCCGCGTCTAATTAGTATAATTAACTGAATATCGGAACACTCATTAATTGACCAAATTTGCCCAAGAACGAAAAAACTGCCTTGTTATTGTGGCGGAATGGCAGCGGAAAGGCAAATAAAGGTGAACAACTGAGTTAGTGAAAATGTGGAAATGGCAGTGAGTGAAAAGCTCGTCAGCGACCAGAGCACACATGCGACTACAAAAGCAAATGTAAATGGGTAAACAGTCAGCTGGCAGGCAATTGGGGTCTGAGCATGCAGTAAAATTATGAACCTTTGGTAGGGTGGTTCTGTTGATGAAAGGCTGTGCCCGATAACATGTAAAGGCTTCGGGCTTCAATTGTAGTGTTCATGGCAGTTAACGAGCGTAGACCTCAGTGGCATTTATGTAGGTTCACATAAAAAATCGCACATCAAACGCTCTGAGGGCATAGCATGAACACTCAATCTCGTATTTAGTCACATACTGCATGTGGTACAAAAGCGAGAATTGGGTTAGTTTAACTTTGTAAAATCGTGTAACCTGGTGAACTGAAACAATAAAGGTACAAATGTTGTTTTGCGGTTATGTCTGGCATCAAATTTGAGCAATCTTTACCTGATGACCATTTTTGCGAATGGAACTGCGAGTCGGTTTCGATGAGGAATTGAACGCTTTGATATGGTCGAGGCTTCCTGTTAGTTAAGGATTCCTGTACTAGTCTAGATTCTGAACTTTTTTAGCATCAAATTTGAGCATTCTGACGATCTACAATGATTATTTCTCCGGAAGGAATTGTGAAAAGTCTTCGTTGAGGAATTTTGACAACTCGATTTGTTGAAAGCAGTAAGGACTCTATATCGAGGATGGATCAAACTCAGAAACTTGCTGTGGAATGGAATAAACAATTCCCCCGAAACCCGAAGTCCATTTGGTCTTGAAAAATTGAATTCAAATTTTCCGTTTTAGTCTGAGAGTACTGGTAATTTTTCAGCCTTTGGATACACCGAGCCGATGTTGAAGTACCTTATTGTAAATAAACCCCGAGTTGTGAAAATAAAGCGCAGCGCAGCGCGTTGTATAAATAAATTATATATGTAAACTAATTAAAAGACACAGGCGCAAATGGCCCTATACCACGCCACAGGTAACCAACAACACTACAACGCATATCCACACAAAGCGCTTCGAAGCTCATGTGTTTGTGTGCCTGTGTTTCTGTGTGTGTGTGTGTGTGTAAACAAAGCTTGGCCACGGCCTGTTGGTTTAGTTTTGACTTTATTCTCTTCGTTTATTTTGTTTATTAGATAAACATTGCACTGCTCAAATTACCAGGGATCTGCGACAATGGAAACACAACCGAAAATTACGGCGGTGATAAAAACGAATACCGGAAATGAGCAAATGACTGAAGTAAAAACACAAACACGTACACGCCAAGGTAAACAAACAGTCTGTTTGGCTGACCAAAAATGGTCGACACAAGCAATCAGAATTTCACAAATACAACAAATGGCTTTTGTGCTTTAAGCGACAAGCGTTGACTTTATGCGCATACTTAACTAGTCCATTTTGGGTTGGACTACGTCGGTGTGGTAGGTTGTGTGGGTTGGCGGGGGTGAGACCAACCAAACATACATACATACAGTAATTGGAAAGAAAATCAGGACATTTTGAAACAGTCTTTTAAGGTTGTTCTCTTTGACAAAAAAAGTTTTATACATTTGGTTAGGTTAGATTGTAAAATGTTGACACTTTTAGTTAGATTAGGTTAGGTAAATCGGTCGATGCTGATAGGGATCTCACTTGAACAGCTTAGAACGCTGGTCCATTGGGTTAACTAAAAAAAGGTCCTATATAATGGATCATAAGACCCTTACAAATCGACAAAGCGCTTTGAGTCTATCACAAAAATTGTTGAGGGGACCAATGTTTGTTCCGGTATCTTGGTTCACGGAAGGTGAGACTATCCAAATTTTGCATTATCGGTAAGCTGAACTTTGTTAGGACCAAGTCATTCAGAAGATATCTATCAGATATGAAGTGGTCAATGTCAGTTTCGGCAATACTTCTTGGTTCGTTGAAGGTGAGACTATTAAACTGTGTCATTCTCAGTTTTTGAAATGCTGGTGAATGGAGGAGAAAGTGCCAGTATGTTTTCACCTTTCTCTCTATATCCAGTACGAACCCCTACTAATGTGATAAGATGAACTTTGCTAAGGTCACGTAATTCCGAAGATCTCCTGCGTTCTACTCTAAGCCAGAAGGATCTTACAGTCGCAAAAGAGCGGGTCGTAAACCCAGTCATCTGAGTGCACGAGAGGTCTTTTGGTCTAATATTACAAGGCTTGTTGCCAATGGAGGTCCACCTCGGTCCCATTCCGATGGAAATGGTTTTTCGTATTTTTCGTGCCAAATTCTAGAGAATATAAACTAAAGTTGAACCGTGAGTTTATGGCATTAAACATTTTTTCCGATTTTCTCAGCCGACTTTTCAGAGATAAAGAGAAGACTTAATGAATTCGTATAAAATATCATGAAACCATGGAGAAAAACCAATTTCATATATGTTACACTCAAACCACGCGTAATTCTTGAAATGTACTTACTAAAGTTACCTTCCGACTTTAAACGATCTGCACTGGAGACTAGTATAAAATTCTAATCTCAAGTTATAATGTATGAAATTTGAGATTAGAATTTTATACTAGTCTCCAGTGCAGATCGTTTAAAGTCAGAAGGTAGCTTTAGTAAGTACATTCAGTTCAATGATGTACAACTCCGATAACCAAAACTATAGTTACATACCCCAAGCTTATTTATAGTCGACGGCGTTATTCGGGATTGGGTTAAATGATTAGTGATCGATCCCCATAAGAGTCTTGATTTCGTCTAACAAAAGGAAACCAAATTGATTCTAAACTTTTTCTGGATAGCTGGTGATTTGTATATCATCTCAACTCAAAATAACATAACATTACTTTTCTTACGATTAATGACAAAGGAAAAACGATATAAAAGAAGCCATTCATATTGACATGCTATTTGAGTTTCGGTTATACAACGGTTATGTATTGGTTATATCTGACAAATATTTTGGTTATCAAATAGTTATATATTGGTTGTATCTGACAAATATTTTGGTTATCAAATGGTTATATATTGGATATATCTGACAGCGGAAGCTTAAAATGCATTGCTACATATATGTAACATAATGTAGTGAGTCGTTAGCAGTAAAAAACTCAATTTCAATTTTTTGGTGATACATTATTTTGCATTTTAGTTGACGATATGTATTTTTATAAATTTAATAAGGAATATTAAGTTTGTGGGACCCCAAAGAAGCCTTCGGAAACCCTTTTGTAAGCAATCACAATACTGGGTTTGCTAATGTATAACTATAAAAGGATATGGTAAAATATTTGCATTATTCCCGCCACTTTATACCGTTACCAACAGACACACATACGCGATTAGTGTATTAATATGAATTCTGAATGACTTTGCTGAATAAATGCGCTCTCAGTTTTGTGGCAGTTTTAAATATTCATGCTTTGTGTTTTTAATATAACTGTGTTAATAAATGATAGCACAAGTGCAGTAGTCAATTGGCTTAACCGTAATTCCTCATAATACATAATTAGAGCTCGCATAATCGATTTAAATGCCTGAGTTGAATAAACAGATTATTTAATAAATAATTTGTGTGTGTAATATTATGTTAACCAAAGGAGGCAGGTGTTGGAATGAAGCTCACAATTTCATAGAAATTTAAATTTTTGGTTTGTGACTGTGTTGGGATACATATTTATATGTACGTCTTAAATTACAACTCAAGGCTTCTGGCTTATTGAGTTGAAAGTATGATGGTCTTACAACTCAAAGCGACTTATTTAACCGAAACTAATAACGCACTCACCGAGTTTGCAACGATGGTTTCATGGGCTCTAAGGCACTTGAGCCACCTTCCCGTAAACATAAATTCAACATTTCGCCTTTTGAAAGCGATTATACACGCCTGTGTTATAGTCACTTTTAAAGATAAATGGGTGTTTAGTGGCCTCATCTGAGAAAAGTGAATCAATCTTATCACTAATGTCACTCTAGCATTGCTTTGTCAATGAAATATCGCAAGTTTTTTTTACTTCTCCGTATGGAAATGTGCTTGCAAACATACTTAAGCTTCAAGTTGAGGTGGAATCATCTCACTCTGTGAAGACCGCTGAAAACGACTGATTCTTTTAGAACTTCTCCTACATATAGCCATATTGTCATTATAGCATGAATCATAAACGCTGACCTGCGGTTGGGTACACAAATAGCATCTACAAAAATATTCCACTAAAAATTGGAGTGTACTGAAAAAGCTGCAAAAGTTTTATGGAAACCAAAATTAAAAATAAAAAAATAAAAATAAAAAAAATAAAATAAAAATAAAAAAACTGAAAAAAAAAATAAAAATTGAAAATAAATACTTCCACCAACAAAATAAAAAATAAAAACCTCTTATATGGACGTGAATTTGCAACAGATCCAATATCTCGCCGCCGGACTATTCATATTCATATCTGTATATAATTCAACTTTTGTCAGCGGCAATGCAAATGTATTTTTATATGTTCATCAAACGCTAAAAATATTCCCGTGGGTAGGCAGTAGTATTCATTTTTGAATATATTTTGAATATACCTTTTATAATACTGAGAATATGTATGCAGTTTTAGGTGGAATTCTAAATAAATTTGTGCTCGTGGCGAAATTCTAATGCCATTAAGGCATGCGGCTTCTGCAAATAATTCTATATAATACCCGTGTAGGTAAGCTTCACTGAATCCATTGGAAATTTTCCGTGCGACAATTTCTGTTTTGCCTCGAGTACACCCGCACATACAGACATTTAATTTAATCCTACAAATATAAATGGCAATAGGTGTCCAGGCGAATGTGGTTCTCAAACGAATGGAGAATATGAATGTTTATACTAATGTGGGCAAAATATAGTAAGACTTTGTTCATAATTTTACAATTCTTAATTTATTCATAAAAATCTATGTTTACCCTCCTGGCCCCAATACCCTTGTGCCAACGTTCTTTCCAATCCTCGAAACAGTTGTCAAAGTCAATTTCTGAAATAGAAATGTGCGTAGCGATTCACGCTTGATGTCAGCGATTGATTCGAATCGGTTTGCTCGAAGCTGTCGCTTGAGCTTGCTGAATATTCAGAAGTTACACAAGGCTAAATCAGGGGAACACGGTGGCTTTGGCGCGATATTGTTTGAAAATTTGGCGAAAATCTCACGAAGAGTCGATGAGACGGTGTGTTATCGTGGTGCAAAACCCATAGTTGTCGGCCCATAAACCGGCCTGTTTTTATTAATAGCTTGTCTCATGGATGGAAAATACTCAAGTAGTACTCCTTGTTGACAGCTCGGCCGGTTGGCAGCTATACCACACTTCGATAATCGAAGAAAACTTCCAACATAATTTTGATTTTTGACTTCCTTCGACGTGGTTTTTCCGGCTTCGCTCCTTTTTGCCAGCATATTTGACCAATTTATCGTCTGTTTGCGGATAGTAAGCATAGATTCCAAACTCATCACCAATAATAACAAGTTTCATGACATCGTGGGCAGTTGGAAAGCTGAAAAAAATTGAGGGATTTTGGAACAAATCGTGTTTTCACTTTTCTTAGGCCCAAACGATATTTCGAAATGGTTTTTACTGATAATTTCGATACTCGTATTCCAACGTTGCAAGTAAGATTTCTGGCTGCTAATCGTCAATTCTCAAGCAACAACTCCCATATTTTATTGATGTGTTGATGTTTAGTTGAAGTTAATAACCGTCCTGGACCAACACTCTGTACGTTTCGGCGCCAGAAATTAGATTCCGCACACAAAATTTAAAGGAACTTCTTTGTTGAATAATTTCACTCATTAAAATCGCCAAATGCAGTCCATATGTTAGATGAGAAAGACAAGTATATACTAAACAATAATGATTATTTTGATGAAACATTTAGCACATATTGGCTTACAAAGAAACAAAATATTTCGACGAATGGGTTGTCCCGCAAAATTTAAATTAAAAAGTCTTATTATTTTGTCCACAGTAGTAATGTACACATATCGAAAGAAATTACGAATTTATGCAAACAAATGGCACATAATTCGATTTTCTACTTTAATTGCTTTAACTCCTCACCACTTCACTGTGTTGAAAAGCAACTTCCGTGTGTTTTGAAAAAATACTATAAAATTTTATGTTACATTGACTTTAACACTTTGCAGTGACGCCCCACAGCGCAGTTACACCGACACACACACACTATGATGTTAGCAACTGGCTGCCCTCGCTTAGTCGCCGAAAGCAAAGCTCATATAAAACCATTCATAATTCATTATTTATACTCTACCGCTCCTGTGTTTTTTTTTTCCACATACAAATTGTTAATACATCAAAAACTAACTTTTTCCAATGACATGCAACATGCATGTCATCCCTTGCCACAGCTGTGGCCATCATTTTTATTACACCACTTAACCGGTGGGGTCTTTTTTCCAAACAAATTTTTCTCATATTGCATTTTAGTACTTTGAACTTGTTGATTGCTGTAAATGCAGCGCAATTGTGCGGAAAATTAAGTGCTTTTTTCCACTCCGATTGACTCCGATTCAACACATTCACACTTACACACAAAAACATTGAGATCTGTAAATATAGGTATATACATATGGTATAGTATAAACAAAGAAGTCAGCGGTGTAGCTTCATGCATCAGGTATGTGACTACCAATCTATTATTGGCAAGTATGAACGCTGAGTACCGGTTATGGTGTCTTCATTTGAGTTAGTTCTTCTGTTGCTTTCCTCTTTCAACAGAGTTGGTACCTTTTCAGCATCAAATGCTATGTTTTTTGTTTTTGAATAACTTTAATTGGTATATATGCATTAATTGTTAACCTAAAAATTTGGTTAAAATCTTCTGATAACGAGTTTTGGTAAATGGGCGCCAAAAGTTAAGCGCTTTTTCGGCCTTTCAGGCTTCAACCGCCACTGATACCTGGCCTATGGACTATAGCTGTCCAGCAGCTGTTCAGTTTATGTAATTGAAATGCATAATATGTACGCATGTGTATGCTTTTTCTCATGCCTGCAAATGAAAAGTCAATTACAATTTTTTTGTGTATTTTTTTGGGCTTAGTTAACGTAATATTGACCACTTCATGCCATTCAATTATTTGGGGGATAACTGTAATGGAAAGCGCATATTTTGTTCAGTTCGATGAAATTGGGCATTATTAATCGATATTCAACAAAGTAATTAAAACTGAAACTCATTGCTTGATTGCTGCAAATTAGCAATTTCACTCGACAGAAAATGTCATGAGATATTCTCAGAACAATTTTATTTTAATTGCCTGTAATAGAGCTGCGGGTATATTAAATATATAATTAAATAGTAAATAAAATTAAATGCTAACTCATTTGTATCTACGAACATATTTTAAATTATTGTTTATTTAAATTATTGCCTTTTTAATTAAATTTAAATTTAATTAAAAAAGCCTTCATGCAAGTGTGCTTCAGATTTTGTGTTGCTCATACGCAATGTAGTACTATATGAATTGAGAAACTTCAAGTGCATATAACTCTTGAAGAAATGTTTTTTATGCAAAACTTAATAAGTTCCTTTTTGTAGAAAAAAAAAAATAGTTTAAACATCCTATTTTCAAAGTTGTTGGTGTTTTTGCCTTGATATTCAATATTTAAAAATTCCGTGTTACAAACTTGGGTAAAGCAAAATTATTGAGGCACGTTTTAAACTAAAAATAAAAATTTATGTTTAATAATTTTTCAAGGCAAAAACTGCAATATCATGGCGTACCACGAAAAAAAAACAACTTGCGAAATAACGGATACCATATTGTATATATAATATATATAGAGACTTTACCATCACATGCAGCGGTTCAATAACTTATTTACAAACAAATGCTTTACATATCCGCTCATCCGATTTTTTTTCCTATCACTGTCACAGTCGAATTTATCAATCAATTCAACCTGAACCAAGCCAAGCGGTGTGTCGAAATTTTCGAGATTCCTTCAATAACGTTAACCAAATGAATGTAACCGGATATGATATGTTATAGTTGCGCTTGTATAAATGTATGTGTGTGTATGTGGTTGTGTGTGCACATCACTGTCAAGCAATAAGATTTCTGTTAACTTTTATTAAATCTTGGCATTCCTTGCCATCAATTGCAGGTGACGTGGCTCAAAGTTGACAAGGGTAAATTCTTCGAATTCATAAATGGACGGAATCCGCCATTCCGGAATACATCCATTGGCGGCGGTGAAATTGATGTGAGTACGAATTTATGAATTCCATTGTAAATGTTTATTTAAGTCTACACTTGTCATTAAATATGAAGACATTCATACAAATCTACACAAATAACCTTTTATAATTACATAAAGAAATATAAATAGTCACAAAACAAGTATGCCACCGAAATTAATGTCTATTTATAACAAGTTCTCATTTACATACATAGTAACAGCCCACACAAGTTTTAGTTATAAATGCCATGGCTTATTTTAGAATGTTTGTCACAATTGCTTACAAATCTCCGTGCATTGCTATTGTAATACTAGTAGTTCGTCGTTTTGTACGCCCTCTGTCATTTGTTGGGCGGAATTACAAAACAATTTCTATGTAAAACTAATGCTAGTGACCGACCGAATAGTTTCGATTTCGGATTCGGTTTTACTTTTTCTCGGATTCAAGTTGCAAAGTAATTTTTATGTAATAGTAATGCTAGTGACCGAACGAATAGTTTCCATTTCGGTTACGGGTTCGGTTTTAGTTTTACTTCGGTATAAAATTATTAAGCAATTTTTATGCAAAACTAATGCTATTGACCGATTGTTCGGTTTGAGTTTTTCTTCGGTTTTAAAATATAAAGCAATTTCAAAGCAAAACTCATGCTAGTGACTGTGAGAACGGTTTCGATTTCGGTTTCAGATTTGTAATTTCTATGCAAAACTAATGCTAGTGACTAAACGAATAGTTTCGACTTCGACTTCGGTTTCAGGTTCGGTTTTATTTCTTCTTCTGTATTAAACTATTAAGCAATTTCTAAGCAAAACTATTGCTAGTGACCGAACGAATAGTTTCGATTTCGGCTTCGGTTTTAATTTTTTTTTTATTTCATGTAGGTTAAGTTTCTATGCAAAACCTAGTAACTAAGCGAGTTCTTTTAATTTTCAAACCGATTTTGGTTTAATTTTTCTTCGGTTCTTATCAAAAGGTAATATATTTAAATGAGTATGTCTTTTCTTTACAAATTTTGTCTGTGATAATTTAAATAAAATCTGTAGGATATATAAAATAATAATAAGTGTTTCCTCTTCTTGATCAATTTTCCTTCATTACAGTACAATACAAAATAGTACAATATGATTACGTTAATAACTCTAAACTGTTACTTTGTATTTTACATCATATTAAGCAGCAATTAAGGGAGTTTTGTTTCTTTTACAGCAGGTGTAATTACTTAAACATATTGAGCTTTTAATATTTTTAATTGCTTGCGGAAGTTTTGTTGCCCATAGGGTATATAAAACAAGTTAGTTTACATACATACATACTTTGTTAGCTTTTCATTAGCTGTAA
This sequence comes from Bactrocera correcta, assembly GCA_027475135.1. NCBI lineage: Eukaryota > Metazoa > Arthropoda > Insecta > Diptera > Tephritidae > Bactrocera > Bactrocera correcta. The sequence goes on from CM050323.1 coordinate 108,922,291, forward strand.
AAGTTACCCGACATTTATGGCTGATTTGAAAGACTAATAAATAGTTTATACTGTTATAAATAGCGTACAATTTTTACGTTTTTATGTCGTGAATTAAGTGACATTAGTTTTAAGATACAATGTATGATCATGTAAAATTAATATGGCGAGAAACGGAGAAATTAGAAGGTTAGACTCTTTACCCTTTTTAACGATCCTATGAATTGTCTATACATTCACTTCTGAGAAAAATTCGATGAGTAAAATTTATACTTATGGTACAGGATGTTCAAACCTCATTTTCGGGAAATAAATAATATCATTATATGGCGTAGTTCTTTATTTTGTTGAAAGAGTTAAGATTTGAAGTTAATTCATTAAGAATATACATAGATAACACGGTCAAGAGTTTTTGTTATCTTTTAGATATTTTTGTGACTTCCACTTATCTACCCATGAACAGGCTGAAGTGGATTTTATGAAGTGGATATAATGTATAATCCTGAGCTATACAAACTGCTCTCTAACAAGCTCTAACAAACTCATTATCTTAATGATCTAACTAAGGCTAGGAAAACCGTGTTTCTAAAGGTTACGTTTTCATTCTTATAAAGCGATGGTTTTACACGTTGTAAAGCTTTTTGCATTTTATGTAGAGGCCTCTTAGGACACAAATTTACTTTCTTGTCATCTCAACTATGGCGTTTGTCTGAAAATTTCCTCAATTGAAAAATTAATTTAACAACGAAAACGAAATCTTGTGTTTCCAATGGTATGACGTCAACGGAATCTTTGAAAAAGTTGCTGAAGTGTTTTGGGTTGTCTACATTATAATAAATAAAAGCATTTGAGTGGTTCAAAGTATTCAGTGCAGGTCACTACATCTCTCATGCCAATTGCTCATCCACTTCTCTTAGTGACGATAACAAAGGTATCTCGCGTTGCCAATAGAAAGAATGAGAATATGTCCTATAGAATGACTCAAAATATTTTGGTTAATGTTAATGATATGAAGCGTGTCAACTTTAGACTCGGACCAAAAGACCAGAATCTTCCGCAAAACCGACACGTAGTCGAGGTCGCGAGAGAGGTGCTTGACAATCTAGCTGAGTTCCTCATTCATGCAACCCAGCATTAAGGTGACAAGACGAAACCGTCAAATATTCTAACCAATAGACGGAACCGAAAAAAAACAATATATTTAAGACGCTAAGAAGGATTTGGACTAAAATACGAGAAAATGTAGTTTTTTTTTTGTCAATCCGGGTCATATTTGATCAAATATTAGACAAGGATTGCAAACCGATCGAACACTTGCTAGAAATGGATTGGTAGAAAACAAGGAAAAATGAAAACTTCGGTTGTATGCAAGCTATAACACCCTTCGCAGATAGAAAAAATTCCTTACAAGAACTTGATTCCGATTATTCAGTTTGTATGGCAGCTACATATATTCTATATTAGTCAGATCTGTACAATATCTTCGAAGATTTCTGGCTTGCCTTGAATAATAATCTATTCCACACCTCGCGAAGATATCTTACCAAATAAAAAAGATTTCCATATAAGGACCTAATTTTGATCGTTCAGTATCCATGACAGCTACAGGGTAGGCCATTTAAAGTTGACCCATCTGGCAACGCTGTAACTTTTAACATTGCTGACAAATCGGCTAATGTCATACCGCGTTAGAAGCGTCATTCGAAGACAATTTATACCATGGAACAGTACACTCCAAAAGAACGCGCTGAAATTGTTCAGCTTTATATTCAAAATAACTTTTCAATTGTGTTAACTCAACGTGCGTTTCGCAAAAAAAATAAAGTGAAAAGTGCTCCAGTTAAGAACACAATTAAGTCTTTATACGCAAAATTTGTGAACACCGGTAATCTCAGTAATGCCAGTCATGCATCCAGACAACGCACAAGACGTTCTGATGATAATATCGAAGCTGTACGAGCCAGTATTGAGGAGACTCCATCGACATCGAGTTATCGCCGCTCTCAGGAATTAGACATATCTCGCACCACTCTCCGACGCATAATTCATAAAGATTTGAAGATGTTTCCATATAAAATTCAAATGGCACAAAAACTAAACCCAGCTGATTATCCGCGACGCCTTAATTTTGGCAAACAAAAAAATGGGTCAACTTTAAATGGCCTACCCTGTATATGCAATAGTGATCCGATATCGGCACTTCCGACAAATTAGCAGCTTTTTCGGAAGAAAGGAACATAGGCACAATTTCAGTTCGATATCTTAAATACTGAAAGACTAGTTCTCGTATATACAGACAGACAGACGGACATAGCTAAATTGAGTCAGCTCTACACGCTGATCATTTAGATATATATTTTATAGCGTTCCCGACGCTTCCTTCTGGGTGTTACAAACGTCGTGGAGAACTTAAGATACCCTGTGAAGGTCATACAAACTTGTGGCTTTACATGCCAAAACAAATATTCCAATCTGTTAAGTTCTCCCAGCGAAACCAAACCGACCGAATCAGTTTTTGCAAATAGTCAATTGTTGATCTGTAAGGGTCTGAGGGTTCAGTATTTAAGAGTTTTAGGGAACATAACGGATCGGCGTTATAAACTGTCCAAAAAAGATTATTCTTAGGATCGATCTCTTAATCTAACTTAACCTTTTGTAAATCGTGTTTGCCGCCATATAATGTGTACAATAAATTGTCAGCAAACGTTTTTCGAAATTTCAGCTCCATACATAGCAATACCACCAACAAATACCAAATGCACACGAACACCAGTTAATTTATGCCAACATCATTTTCCCACGGTTTCACAAAAAATTTCCTTTCATGACTTTTTTATGTTTCAAACCACTTTATTAATAATTAATTACACATATATTTTATTTAAATTAACCAGATAATAATATGCAACTTACACACACATACATACACACACACATATCTGCCTTGTGTTTCTCCACGCCCCATAGATAGCCATTTATTTAGCTCATCATTTAATTTGAATATTTAACAGTGGGAAAATTCCAACGAGACGCAGGTGACGTTGAAAAATGTTGACTTTGAATTGTCGGGACAATTCTTCTGCGAGGTTTCAACGGACGCGCCTATCTACACCGAGGCGTCGATGGATGAATTATTATCAGTATTCTGTAAGTGCAAGCGGCGAATGAAATAAAATATGCTTTTAATTTGTATGTTTGTATGTATTTGTGTGTCACATTACACTTTCAGTGCCGCAAACTGGACCGCCCATAATAAAATTCCGGAAGCGAATGCCATTTGTCATCGGCGAAAAGTTATTTGCTTTATGCAACACGACACGCGCATTCCCAGCACCGCACATCACGTGGCTCATCAATGGCAAGAAGGTGAGTGGACAGTTTATCAAATGACTTTTTGTTGCCGCTTGATCTCAATGATGTTGATTGGCTTATTATTTGGCTGTTACATTAGCGTGCAAAATATTGCAATTATCATTGATGACTCATTGGTGGAGAGCAATTTTCATAGATTAGTACTGCCAAAGCGTTAAACAGCTATTAGTCAGTGTTGCCACGTGGAAAATTCGCAAATTGGAGTTTGAAAGTTTGCTTATACTTTTAATTGAGACTAATTGCACAATTAAGATATTTGTAACTTCTTTCGAAATTCATATACATATAACGGATTTTTCGATAGGAACCCTACAAAAGTAGTTCGATAGGGACTGAATAGGATACTTCACTTCCGCTCTTTTGACATTCTCTTTCGTAGGGCTTGCGATTTTATCATAGAAAGTTATTCGGTCCAACAACGAGTTGGCCTCAAGTTTAAGAGCGCTACTTCCAATTTATTGTTGTCATAATCCTCCTATCAGATCAACAATTGAGGAAATCCAGATTCAATCCTTTCCAACAAACCGGTTTTCATTTTCAATTTCTTCAATAATACCCTAAATTTTTTTTGATTTTTTTGTTTTCGTCAGTTTAAGGTTATGTCACCTATATAACATACATACATACATTTCATTCCTCACATCACTTTCAGGTGGACGATAAATATGTGCGCACGCATCACGCCTACTCAATGACCAATAAAGGTCATCGACGAACGCAGCAACAACAGCAAATACAACAACAATTGTTGCAACAAAAATACTATCAACAACAATACTACAATCAGCATCAGCAACAGGAATATCACGTACCATATTTGATCGATCGATATGACAAGAGCTTACGCCGGAGCGGCGGGCGACCTGGTGAGTTTGAAACAATTGAAAATTAAATATTAAAAGTTAAAAATTATGGACATTCGATTTGATATTTGTCTAAAATGAAATAATTTTCATCGAGAAAGTTTGCTAAAGTCGATAAAAATGTAATCGAAAATCAAAATGAATTTGATTAACTTACAGATAAATGTGATGTTTACTTATTTCCAAAAAAAAAAAAAACATGAAAGTGAATGAATGAATTAAATAGTACCCCATTTAAAAAATTTTTGTCTAAATATTTTAAGAAAAAAAGTACAAAAATTTCTAAAAATTTAATCGAAAGGCAAAACCAATGCCATACATTCAGCCAAAAATCGATATTATTTCTTTAAAAAACACTCAATTAAAACACAAGTGATGACGGACATCAATAACCGATTACTTAACCGATTAACTATAGATATTTATAACTCCTTATAACAATCATATCATAGCTTCAACTTGAAAAATCTTTCCACTGCTCTGGCCTAGAGTTGCTTCTTTTGTCGACACAAATAAGCAATCTGATTTGTTGAGTCGCCAATTTCGAGCATTTCCAGTGGTCATTCCGTCTAATATGATGAAATGTGCAAATTTTTTACGCCCGCAGATAAACCAACAAACACTTGTATGACGACTAAAATGTTTGGATATAGGGGTATGGGTGTCTATATACAAAATTCCATAGCCAATGAAATAGTACAATTGAGCATGTGCTGGTATCTGCTTTGATTCCAGCTCTTCTATTACTCCCTATGACATTCAACTGACTTACGAGCACGAGAGGGCTGAGCGTGGGAGCTGGAAATCTAGCAGACACTTAGAAAGATGTGCAACAAATGTAAATAATAAATGTGTATATTTGTGCAGGTGGTTAAGTTTGTTGGCAGATTTATTTACTCAAAGGAGAATTATTTTTCTGAAATTATATGTCCTTGTCGTAAACGGTAAAAGAGGCTTACGGAATGCCAGGAAATAAAATAAAATTCTTAGTAAAAGTGAAGGTAATAATAATGCAGTAATAACCCGTATTTGCCATGAGCCTTCAAATTTTTTATGTGCACGTAATATTTTAATGGAGCTATGTAGGCAGTGAATTTGAGTACCCAGTGAGAAATTAAGTGATGCAAAGTAAGTTATTTAAATTATGGAATAACAAGAGATAACGTTAACTTCAGTTATATTGACACACAAATGCCTTGCCGGAATAAAAATAAGCCAAACAAGAAATAAATTTTTATCGGTTACTTTATAGGGTAGCTATTTGCTATAGTATTCTCATTTGAATAATTTGTTCGAATATTGTAGCTTTGCCTTGATTAATAAACTTCTTTAAATCTTTTGAAGATAACTTACCAAATAAAGATGATTTCCATATAGGAATGTGATTCTGATTGTTGAGTTTGTATAGCCACTGTAGGGGTCGATATTGGCGATTCTGATAAACGCGCAAATTCTTGGGGGCAAATAGATGTGTGCGAAAGTCAGACCGATATTTCAAAAAGATACGGGACTAATACGCGTATATTTAGATGGACAAACAGAGGAGCATCACAAATCGACTCAGCTCCTTACGTTGATGACTTGCATATATATTTCATAGATCTTCCGACGTTCCCATCTGTGTGTTACAAACTTCCTAGTAAATTTAATATACTTTGTTTAGCGTTAACTTCATTGAAAAAAAATTGATGCAATTTCTTGTTGGGTTCTTATAAAATTAGCCAGCGGTTTAGCTCTAAGTGTCCCTCCGTAAAGAGATATAAGAAACTTTATTAATTAGATTTACTGCGCATATGCACGTATTTAATTATGCTAACCTGCTAGTTTCCCTTTGATTAATTATAATATTTATTTTTCTTTCGCTTCTCCTCTGTTTCGCTATAGACGATTTCACTTCGCACAGCTCATACCATCATGATGGTCATCATCATTCTGCGAACATTTACAATAATCCCTTCAGCTCCTTGGCCAACATGCACGAAGTTTATGATAACCATGAGATTCATCAGCGGAACTACGACAATAAACCGAGGGAATCGAAGAAGCATAGGTAAGTGCAAGGCAAGAAGATAATAGAGCACGTTAGTACGGCACAAAGTTGGTGAAAATGTGCGCGTAATGCAAATTATGAACTAAAAGTGTATATTTTAATATTATTCATGCTGTAAATATTTTTTTTATAAGTTAAATGTACCTTTAATGGCATACAAAAATTATTTCCATGCAAAACAGCATTTCTGTGAAAATTCTCAATTCATCCGCTGCACCAGCGTGCGTTTAAGGGCATATCCTTTTTAGCAATTTTATGCAGAGTCTTCAACTAATTGCTGTTTTCGTCAGCAGTGAATCGTTTGCAGTCAATTTATGTTCGGGATTTTGATTTATGAACGCGGAAATTAAAAACTTAACTTCTTAAGCGCAAAGTCAAAATTCCCTTTATATGCTTTTGAAAAGGGGAAGGCGTTTGGAACTGTTCATGCAGAAAATTACTAATTTCCCTAACCCTCTTTCAAGTACACATATACCATATACATGCATATGTCGGGTTAGTTGCGTTACCCTTTGACTGGCTGCACCTGTATATACATATATTCACATATATGTACCTATACATACACATATATGTACATACATGCTTTCAGCAATGTATGTTTGTGCGTGCCTCACTTTAGAACAACAACTTCGCTTGGGCGCCGCAATATCGAGGTGAATTTCAAAAGTTTTCACCTGGAACAAATACGCTCATATGTATGTATGTGTGGGTGTGTATGTGTATGACAGATAGTGTACGCATACGTTTCCGACGTCGGCAACAAGAAATAGCAGAACACTGGGGCAATTGGGAATATTTTAGTAATGAAGGGTTTTGCTTTATTATGGCATCTCAATCGGTTCAATCGGTTTAGGTTCGAGGTACTGCAATAACAGGTATAAAATATTAAAATATGGATATCTTAAGGATATTGTTCTGAAAATCTTCACTTTGGTTAGGTCAGAAAGTTAGGGTTGCCACCTGTCGAAGGAAAACTTAACTCGAAAACACAGTATTCCAAAAAGATGTTAATTTAATTCAGTTATGTTATAGAGTTTCCAACTTTTATTCTTCAGCGTATTAAGCCTGTACCAATTTTTAGTTTTAAAACATTTGGGAAAGGACTTGCCATCCAGAAAAAAGTAACATTGAAAATTATGTGTCAAACATAAAGCGAGTAAGAAAGCCCTTAAAGGCCTTTGAATGCATGTTTTCAAATAGGGAATACATCGCTTCACTAGCACCAAGCAGTTTATTGCATATCAATATGCTGTGGATAGGTGAGTAAGAGAGGGCACAATAGACACAAGGTCGCGGGCATTCTTCGTCTATTCATCTAATCTATCTTAGAAAACTAGCATTCGGAAAGTTTTTAATTTTAACATATTTTGCAACAGAGTTGCCAGCTGCTGCAAGTAATAATATATTGGGTAGTCGACAGAGTCTTTTCATATTGAAAAAAAGTTATAGCTGTTCAAAAATGCGTGAAAATAATGAAGAAATTCGCTATATTTTGAAATTTTTTTATAAAAAAGCAAATAATGCCACTCCAGCCTCCAACAAATTTTGTAAAGTTTACGGAGACGATGCTGTATTAGTTTGTGTAGCACAACAATGGTTCGTTCACTTCCGTTCTGGAAATTTCGCTATGAAAGATGCATCTCGCTCTGATCGGCCTATCGTTGAAAAAGCCGATGAAATTATGGAAAAGATTAACCAGGACCGTCACATAAGCAGCTATGGCATCGTTAAGGAAGCTAATATTCATCATCAAATGGGTTTGAACCATTTAAAAAAGGCTGGCTACAAAAAAAAGCTCGATGTGTGGGTACCACATGAATTGCCTGTACAAAATTTAATGGACCGAATTAACATCTGAGATTATTTGCTGAAACGAAATGAAGTCGAACCATTTCTAAAGTGAATGGTAACAGAAGACGAAAAGTAGTTCAAATACGACAATAATGTGCGAAAAAAAACATGATCCCAGCGTGGTGAAGCTCAACAAATGATCGCAAAGCCAAGATTGACGCCTCGAAGATTTATGCAGAGTGTTTGGTGGGGTTGCAAAGGAATCATCCACTATGAACTGATGCAGCCTTGTTCAACTATTGATTCTACATTTTACATTCAACAACTAATGAGAATGAAGCAAGCACTCGAAAAAAACGGCCAGACCTGATCAACAGAAAGCGTTTAGTCTTCCGTCAGTACAATGCTAGACCACACACAACTTTGAGGACTCGGCAAAAACTGTGAGAGCTTGGCTGGGAAGTTCTGATGTATCCACCATATAGCCCTGACCTTGCACCAACGTACTACCAATTGTTTCGGTCAATGCAGAGGAGTAAAAGAAGCCTATGAAAATTATTTGTCGCAGTTTTTCGTCGAGAAACAAGTAAAGTTTCACACTGATGTAATAAAGTCTAACGGAAGAATGACAAAAAGTGGTCGACCAAAATGCTACATATTTAGTTCATTACAGTTCATTAAAAAAAAGTTGAAATTTGAGTAGAAATAGTTTTACGCCTATAAATATAAATGAGTCTGTCAGATATATTTTAAAAGTCCTCTGAATTAATTAATCTGATTAAAATTTGCGTGAAAATCACGCACCGAAACACGGTAGCTAACCAAAAAATTATATATATTCACCGAGCCACCGGCATGCATAGACACTCTCTGCTGATTGCTCTTCCCCAAACTTTGCGGCATGTGTGTGCTCATCGCAGGGAAGTTGCCATAGATGTGTGACCCGAGCTTGGCGTCTATATTGTATATGCATACGTATGTAAATATATGTATATACACATATATGTACCCTCGTGCATAGTTCGTTGTTGTAGGTGCTGCAGGGGTCGTGTGTTTTAGTTTTCGGTTTTTGGCTGCTGGTTCTTCGCACAATTGGATGTGAGACGTAAATTAATGCCATAAATTATTTACACCCACCTGCGATATTAAAAATCAACGGAAAACTTTTCCAATATCTACAAGTATTCGCTTCAGCTAACTTCAAATTCGGGCTGGAATGTGGAGAAGTGGTGCATAGCATGCCTTCACCTCCATCATGCCGCCTTTGTTCACGATGTGGCATGGTGTAGACAATGTGTGTCGGTGTGGTTGAACTTCTGCTTGTGTGTATGGTAGTTATCTATGGTATTGCATACCTGTATGTACCTATATATATATTAACCTTTCAACATATATATATGTATATATACACATTGTCTACCTCTGTTATTTACTATTCATACCGCAGCCGATATAATGCGGTTCAGGGTTATTGGTTGCACCACAAAGTGAATGTTGTAGAAGACGCTCCCATCTGTTATTTGACCTTGCGAATTGTATTATATTATATTTGAAAGAGAGTATTCATTTAAGTACAATTGGCCATTTAGTTATTTGGCGAAATGGTATTGCAAAAGCTAGCTTTTTCGTTGGGATAAGATTACTCATTCGATGAAAAGAAATAATTAAAAAAAATAACTTCTTCCATATTTGGTTTTGGTAAATTTTTTACGTAGAATTAAGCATATAGCAAAGCCCCATCTGATACAATAGATACAGATTCCAGATCTTTTAGGTTTTTGCTCATCACGGAGCACTGTTATAATTCGTCAGCAGCCTACGAAGCATCTGCCAGGAATCGATGATTCAGCTATTCAAATCGCATGCTACAACTGGTTCGCATGCCTTCTTACTACAATCACCACATATATGCTTTGAACCCCTAACGCATCAATTTCCTCTTTTCAACTAATCGACGACTTAATATCGATCAGATTATTTCTATGATACCTTGATATCTGCTGATTTTTTCCAAATACATATGTATTCAATATTCAATTCGGCGATGAATTGCAGGTCGAGCTGTTCAAATACGGCGGCGAAGAACAGATATGGAGCATGCACCAGCTTCTTTGTAGAATATGGTCGGACGAAAGCATGCCTAAGATTGGAATTTAAGTGTGCTCTGCCCAATCAACAAAATCCGGCCACTTCCGTGGGATAAGCATTCTCAGCATCGCATAAAAGGTTTAATCAAGCATACTGTGTGAAAGATTAAAGCCCACCGTCAACAAACTGTTTGGATCTTATCAGTGTGGCCTTAGACCTGGAAAATCAATAACTAACTAGATATTCATCAAGCCCTTTTTCAAAAGATCCGTGAAAACAGGATCGACACCCACCACCTCTTCCTTGATTTCAAAGCTTATTTGCTTCGCTTAGCTTGGAACCATCATTAACACCGACAACAACGTCAGCCTCAAAACTCAACGCAGAAAAACTCTTGCCAACAGTTGCTGTTTCGAACTGAGAAGGCAATTGAGAAGTAAAGTCCTCTCTCGACGAACAAAGACCAAACTCTATAAATCACTTATTATTCCCGTCTTGCTATATTGTGCAGAGCATGGACGATGAGGACATCTAATGAGTGGACTTTACGACTGTTCGAGAGAAAGGTTCTGCGGAACATTTATGGTCCTTTGCGCATGCAACGGCGCGTATCGCATTGGATGGAACGATGAGCTGTACGAGATATTCGACGCCATTGAATATAAGTAGTTCAACGAATTAAGAGATAGCGTCTACACTGTCTAGGAAACGTCGTCGTAAGAGATGTCTGCGCTAATAACGATATATTCAATAATTTACTAGTCGATTATGACCTCTCCGAGTCTCTCTCTCTCTCTATACTTACTCTGATTTATTTTTGGAGCGAAAAGAGAACTATGCAGCTCAGCTTTTTAAATCATAGTTGAAAGGAGAAAAAGAAAACTCATTTTTGAATTCGAAAAGAGAACTATGCAGCTCAGCTTTTTAAATCATAGTTGAAAGGAGAAAAAGGCAACTCATTGTAAACTTTTCATAAACTTTTGCGATACATCATAAAAAAGGCACTTCAAGTGTAAATAAAATATTGAACTATGTGGAACGACCATTAAGAATACGTCTGCCATTCACTACAAGACATTCGAATCTTAATGGATTATAAAAATCTTGCTTTACAGTTTGCTTTATATATGTATGTACCTACGTACGTACAACCATGGGTGACAAAAGTTTCGCACTCCACTAACAAACGATTTGCAACCCTGCCTTTACTGACCTTGGATTTTGTTCTCCATTAAGTAGACACCTTATGTATTTCAGTAACATTTGCTTTATAACGGTACAATATCATATGTTGCAAAGCAAAATGAGCAATATAAAATTTCAAGTCCGGCGGTCAGCAGTACATTAGCCTTAGCCGAGGGCTCAACAGCAAATGACTAATATTGAGAAATCACTGACCACTATTAGTGACCCTCATAGGCTGGTAGATTTGTTTGTGTACAAATACACAGTAATTTGCACACATTTTGGCACGCAAATGGTGCGTGACATTGCGAACGTTTTGTGCCCCAAAAAGCTTTAAATTCTTACCAACCCGGCACATGCATTATATGCGCCCATATAATGTGTACGGTCGGCATGGTAGAAGTATTCGCATTCGCATTTCGGTCTCGATATGGTAATGTCGGTTTGCCAATCTGATGAAGTAACGCCAATGAAACGCTTCAACTCAGCTACAAGCGAAGCAGAAAAGTGTAATAAAATGGAGCAATTAAAAGCCAGACGATTAACCGGGCACTAAATTAAAGTGACCCTTGCCTAGGGGTCTAAATATGTACCGCATATTAGGTAGGGATTTCGTTTTGCAACGCATACCTTGGTTTGGTTGTATATATGTATATGAGCGTGTAGCTAATGCTTATCGAGGAAAGGATGTTCTTTTGTTGTAAAATTATTACGGTAACAAGTGGCACGCGATTTCCGAAGTATAATTTGTTAGCAACAAATTTCCTTGTAGTGAAATTTTTTACAAAACGAGACTAATAATAGAAATTATATTGATTTAAGGATTTCAGTGCCTTACTGCTTTGATTCTTTTTCGTTGGATGGTTTTAGACGTAACTCTTACTTAACCAATTAACTTAAATTGGCGCTATAAGTTGGCTCAACCGACAAAAGTATGCAAGAGTGCTAATACCAGGGAAAGAGTTGCTAAACCGGCTGTTTAAAATGGCTTTCAAATTATGGTCTTTATCAAATCTCAAACTTACTTAAACTTACCTCGGTTTACTTGCGTTCGATAACCGATATTTTTGGATTTATTTCCTAAAACATTAAAATAGAGCAATTTCTTCTCTTTTAAATCTATCAAATTTACTTACTACCTCCCTCCAGAACTTTCTTAGAACTCATCGCATCTCCTTTCGAATTTGAGACACTGACATCAGCGCTATCTAACGGAGCTTCACATAGTCTCAAGTTCGTGCATACTAGATTATATGAGCCTATATTCCATACGTGAATTCTTCATTTCATAAAGGTTCTGTCGAGCGTATTGTGTGAAAGATTAAAGCCCACCGTCAACAAACTGATTGGACCTTATCAGTGTGACTTTAGACCTGGCAAATCAACAACCGACCAGATAATCACCATGCGCCAAATCTTGGAAAAGACCCGTGAAAGGAGAATCGACACACACCACCTCTTCGTCGATTTCAAAGCTGCTTTCGACAGCACGAAAAGGAGCTGCCTCTATGCCGCGATGTCTGAATTTGGTATCCCTGCAAAACTAATACGGCTGTGTAAACTGACGCTGAGCAACACTCAAAGCTCCGTCAGGATCGGGAAGGACCTCTCCGAGCCGTTCGATACCAAACGAGGTTTCAGACAAGGCGACTCCCTATCGTGCGACTTTTTCAATCTTCTTCTGGAGAAAATTATTCGAGCTGCAGAACTGAATCGAGCAGGTACAATCTTTTATAAGAGTGTACAGCTGCTGGCGTATGCCGATGATATTGATGTAATCGGCCTCAACACCCGCGCCGTTAGTTCTGCTTTCTCCAGACTTAACAAGGAAGCAACACAAGTGGGTCTGGCAGTGAACGAGGGCAAGACGAAATATCTCCTGTCATCAAACAAACAGTCGTCGCACTCGCGACTCGGCTCCCACGTCACTGTTGACAGTCATAACTTTGAAGTTGTAGATAATTTCGTCTATCTTGGAACCAGCTTAAACACCACCAACAATGTCAGCACGGAAATCCAACGCAGGATTACTCTTGCCAACAGGTGCTACTTCGGACTGAGTAGGCAATTGAAAAGTAAAGTCCTCTCTCGACGAACAAAAACCAAACTCTATAAGTCGCTCATAATTCCCGTCCTGCTATACGGTGCAGAGGCCTGGACGGTGACAACAACCGATGAGTCGAACTTAAGAGTTTTCGAGAGAAAGGTTCTGCGAAAGATTTATGATCCTTTGCGCGTTGGCCACGGCGAATATCGCATTCGATGGAACGATGAGCTGTACGAGATATACGACGACATTGACATAGTTCAGCGAATTAAAAGACAGCGGCTACGCTGGCTAGGTCATGTTGTCCGAATGGATGAAAACACTCCAGCTCTGAAAGTATTCGACGCAGTACCCGCCGCAGGAAGCAGAGGAAGAGGAAGACCTCCACTCCGTTGGAAGGACCAAGTGGAGAAGGACCTGGCTTCGCTTGGAATATCCAATTGGCGCCACGTAGCGAAGAGAAGAAACGAGTGGCGCGCTGTTATTGACTCGGCTATAATCGCGTAAGCGGTGCCTACGCCAGTAAAGAAGAAGAAGAAGAATTCTTCATTTTCCGCATTCTCTAATCTACCTGTCAAACAAGGAAAGTTGTATACTGGCGCTAAATGAAACAAGCTTAGGCTTCTAGGTCAAATGTGTTATTCATTTTGATAAGCATTTGCTGACATTCATGAAACATTTAGAGGTCTTCCTTTTATCAACAGCAAAAATTCACTTAACTGTATCCTCCGCGCGGGTGTCGACTGAGCAATGGATGTCGCTGCTTAAAATGTCATGATATCAAGCTGGCTTCTGACAGATTCAGTACATTGCAGGCAGGCGACTAGTTGCGAAGATTGACGTATTTTCCAAATCATCCCTTTATATTGGACTGGTTTAAATGCATCCTCAGAATTAATGCTTGGCCATCACTAATGAGGTACTTGGCGGTAGGTATAAAACACTAGGGCTAGAGACCCCCAATTTAAAGCTAAACATGAAGGACAAAAAAAGAAACAAATCGGACTGGGATATCAGTTCAAATGTCGCTGGAAGACGAGGCTGCTACCTTCGGCGGGCACAGCGCCCTTAGGAGCAGGTTGCGGTGGTAGTACAGGCGTCATAGTCCATGAAGATTCGGACCACACTGGAGGAGGTGTCGGCAGAGTCTGTTAAAATTCACGTCAAGCTCAGGCATCCTAATGGATAACTACTCCGCCAGGACCTAGGAACTGGACTCCATTTGGTAACGCAAAAGACCTAAACTGGTCTATGCGTGACTTATTGGCCTACCTGTTTAACCTAACCTAACCTTTATCAACCCAACATCGCGGTTTTAAGATAGGTATTCCATTGATGTGATATTAAATGATCAGTAAAGGCGAGCAATCAAGTGAACTGTCATCAGACGTTTCATCGTATTGCTAAATTTGTGGCCTTATGGAAATTAGTCCACTCTGATTTTGAAGTGGCTGAGAAAGACTATATCAATGTTTAAATCAGTAACCGAGTAACGTCTTCGTATTTAAATTGAACAGATTATCAGATAAATACTTATCGATTTAATTTGACCAATATATATAATTAAATTTCCTGCGATATACCAGTAGATTTCTTAGCGTTCCTTCGAGACTCGAGAAGATACTAACAAAAAGGATTCGGCAGATTTTTAAAGACTGCCAATACAACTAAGCATGTAATATAAATAATTCGGTTCGGTCCAGACAACTTAGTAAAATAATGGTTCCATGACAATAAGCAACGCTTTAAATGCACCAAGTTTCTTCTTTAAGTCGTTTTATGAAAATACTTAAAATTCACTCTATACTCGTACATAGACCATAACTTGAGAGGTACACAAAAGTTGCGAAAAATGTTTCACTTTATCTTGTTGAAAAAACAATGGAATTCATTTTCTTATACCTACTTAAACAACTACAACAATAGTTCTAACAACAGCAACAAAAAAAAAAAATGCTCAAGAGCAATTACTTACAATTCGTTGCTCTCTTGGTCAAGCATGCATTCGAGCACTTTTGAGCTTCCTGTTGCGCGCCGCTGTTACCGCCAAGCACGTGAATCGCTGACCAGCGAAGTGTGAAGCCCGCCGACAAGGGCACTGAATACAATTGCTGCCCTTAACACATAACCTGGCTGCCGTTGGGCGTAAAGCGTTTCCTTGGTTAGGTGCTAAGGCTCGGGCAGTTAGGCGGCTTGATTGAATGAATAGGTGAGCTGTTGGGTCGTGGGGTCAGGACCTGCGGTTGCTTTTGTTTTAACACCTGCAAAACATGCGCGCAGACTTGCCGTCGATAAAAAGGTTTGCCTAGAAGAGAAAACCAACAACTGTGTGAGCAATTGCTGAACAAGTCTTTCTAGGAGGAAGTGTTGGCTTTTTTCATTCATAAGTGCGTGTGTGTGGGTTTTTTGTTGGTTTGGTACTGAACCTAGTGAGCAGTAGAAAATTGAACGAGTGTGATTTGGGACAAAAGGCTTAATAAAATCTTTGATGCGGTTTTGGAGTTACGGGATTTAATGATTGTTAAGAAATTATATAGATCAGACCGCTACTGTTGGGTCAGAAAACTGAAATTTGGATAAACTAAGTGATAGTTTGATTGCTCTCGCTTAAGTAACTGGAATCGGTTAACGAGATTGTGAAATTTCCAGACCATATTTTTCTTGAGAATTTTTTTTTTTTTTATCCTCAAAGTCAACATAAACCAATCTGGCACTTAATGGTAGTGGGATGCATGAGATAAATTTTTGAAAATTTGAACAAGTCTGAACCGGGTGGGCTATGAATACTTTTTTATACTACTTTTTTCCATACTTGACTACTATACTATACTATTTTCTCCCATACTTGATATCAAAAAGACACTTTTCTAGTGCCACTGATGACTTTGGCAAAGCACACAGCACTTTTTCAAGTTCCTCCAAAGTCTCTCACGACCTAAAGCACTCTCACGGTTGTTAGATATAATTGATATCATATAGAGACCTCTCCAATATCCCTTGATTATTTCGGTTCTCTTGAACTGTCTTACAAGTTCCAAGCACAGTGTCACTTGATCAAGTCCCTCCAGAGTTTCTCATGAACCGAACCACTCTCGCGCTTGTTAAAACTGACTGTATATTCAATATTCCTTTCTTCATTAATTTTTGGTTTATTGGGTTATCAGTGGAATGCAGACACGTGTGTCCGCCCTTTATGAGTATTACGTTGCTGTGCAGCTTCGACCAACACCTACCAAGGACTAAAATAGCAAACCGAAAATCAACTGCAAAAAGCCATCGAACAAGAAACAAGAAAGGCAGACGTGCACACAGCGCCACCGCTCCACCGCATTAAAACGTGGCGGCGATAAAAATGCAACAGGAAGCGTCTGCACGCTGCACAATCATAAATTGTGCAACAACGTGTAAAGTACTTTTTGACCGCTTCAAAATAAAGACAAAACGCTGAAACAAGTGGAGGAAGAAGTGCACAAAAAAAAAGCAATAACAACAACAGCAACTGTTGCAGCGCAGTTTAGTAACACTCAGCATTATGCATTGACTTTCGTTGCACGCAGCTTCCCGTTTTTAACACGCCTCGCCACACGTGGCACGTACGCGCTGCCGCCTTCGCCGCTTTGCTTTAAAGCGCGCTGAGCATAAAAAGTTGTGCATTTGAGTTTGCAAATAAATTGCGTTATACTTGAGGTTTATGTATTTAAAGCTTATCTATTAAACACACATACACACACTCACGTACGCACTTACTTAGAGTTATTGCCGCTTATTTCACTTGGCTTGTGGCGAAGCGCTTTTTTCATACAATTTATATCCTTTAATCATATATAATGTATGCGCTTCACGCATTTAAATACATACTTTCATACATCGGCTAGTTTACTAATTTATTTTCGGTCGTAAATTCACGAAGCGCCGGCTTGTCTGGTTCACACACCTCAACTTGCTGCCCCAAACTGCCGCTATTAATTGACACTTTTACAAATTAATAGCTTTCACACACCCACCTTTTATCGCCACACACACTTTGTTGTTGCTGGTTTTTGTTGTTGTTGTTGTTTGGCTTTCTGTCGATGTTTTGCCGAAGCCATAAGTGGATTAGTTGGCAGCTTGTTTTTGTGCATAGTAATGTTTTTCCTGCGACAGCCAGCCCGCATTAGCTGCAAAGCAAAAAATATATACAAATGACAGTATTCAGACAGGTTAATCCTGTGAGCTGCTGAGCGAAAGCTTGACAGGCAGCATAACTTTTTAATTCCATATATGGAAGCGTGAATGTATATATTTCAATAATGTTAAATAAAGGGTGCTTTTTCAGTAATATGGCTTTAAAGGGTTACATGGGTTTCACAGTTTAAAAAAATAGAAATTTTTTTTTGTCTTATTAAATTCTATAACATTTCCAGAATATTGCACTAAATTTTCAAGTTGATCCGACTAATAGTTTTGGAGATACAGCCTTTGAGAACTTGTGCGCTAGAGCCATCTTTAAACGCGTTTTTCTCAAAACCATGTTTTCAAAGTCCGTTGTCAAGATTTCTCGCGGACTACTCAACCGATCTTGATGAAATTTTACACAGGTCTTCAAGACATCATTTACAAGGTCTTGAATGAAGGATTGTTTTTTTAAATACAACTATTTAAATAAAAAAAATGTCGAGAAATTTTATCGAAATTTGCATTTTTGTATAAAAACGTCTGAAAAATCCAATTTTAATTTTTTTCTTCTTTCGTCCAATACCTAGTTTGTTGTCTTTACTAAAATTTTTATTTCTGATAATCTTGAAAGAAGTTCTGCTGACAACGCGGATGCACCTTTTTTCCGAGGGACTGCCGGAAATGGCGTCGTAATGACTGCCATTTTGATATATGTATTTTTTTGAAAATTTTACAAAATGTTTTTTAAATATGAGTCTTTCAAAAAAAGAAAAAAAAACTTAATATATTTCATTTTTTATATGTAAAAAAAATTATTGAAAAAAGGCCGGTTTTTGCCCGAGGAAACCCATGTAATTCCTTAAGAAGAAATAAAAGGCATACATTTAATGTTAAGACCAATAATTCAGCTTTATTATATTTATTATAAATACAAGAGTTTGCCAATATATTTTGAAAACGATTTTGGACAAGTGACCCCAGCGGCTGGCTCGAACAAATTCGAACGTAGAGTTCCACTTTTCGACCACGCGCTAAATATTCTCTTTCAAGACATCTGTAAACAAGGACCTATTTGCTTAGACCAGCGGCTACTTATAGGTTTACAAAAAATAGTTCAGCGGTGTTAAACCGCACGATTTTGGCTACGACACAGGTCTAAAGTTAGATATTGTGCCTAACAAAAGTTGCCTTCAATAAATTGTTGACTGTTTCGTTGGGTGTATGGCATCGTCTTGTTGGAGCCAAAAGTAATCCACATAAACATTCCACAATTCAGTCACGAAAAAGTCATTAATCATGTCTCTGCAGTGCTCACCATTTACTGGAACATTATGGTCGGCTTCATTTATGAAGATATATGGATCGGGAATCACTGATCTGCCCATAGGGAATTGCAAACAATGTCTTAGATTATCATCACTCCAAAAGTGAGCTACATCGCCGAACAAAATGTTCTGGTGAAAATCGGAATCATTGGTTATCTCGTTTCACCGAACGTGCGACGGCTTGTTCATCGTTCGGCTTTTATTTTTGATTGATTTATGATGAAGCGCGTTATTCTCTATAGTGAACGTGGTGTGAAACTGATCCCTGATTCTTCGAATTACCAACCCTGTAGGGTTATTATGTTATGTCGATCGAACAGTGGACATAGCTCGCGGTGGTTCGCCCGTACTGAATCATTATTTTGGTAATAAATTTGTAAAGGTTGCAAACGTTGTTTCACAGTGAGCCTGTTCATTATGAGTGGCAAACCAAACTGAGTATAAATCAAGTAACAAAGACCAAACCCGAAAAAGGTACTGCCTCATTGAAAATCTGATATAAAAAAGCACCCGTTATATAAGTGTATATGTAATTATTTATATGTGTTCAACTGTGTAGGACAAGAAGTATGAAAGAGAGATTTCGTAAGTTTATTAAGTCTAGTTGCTTCCATCCATATATTATTTGCCTTAATTGGACTGTAAAACGCTGGTTGCAGCTTCACAGGGTTTCACCAATTTCAAATGTTTTCCATCTCAAATATATTTGAAAGCTATCTTAAAAATATGGTATAGTCTAGGTAACTTTGTCTTAATAAGCAACATTTGATTCAGTGTGCGTTTGAACGCTTTAATTGTATTGATCCACTGCCATGCTTCAACGCCTTTTCTGAAATCACTTCAACCGAAAAAAATTTCGAGCTGAACCAATGTTCCAGTGCAATCAGTTTGCTTCTTCAGCTCATTATAATACGTTGGGCAAAAATTTAAGACTATCATTGAAGTCAATGAATAAGCGGTACATTGTATTTCCTCTGATTAAACTTGACCAAGACTGACAAACAAACTCTATTTTCGCATATTTCAATACATATCTTTATTATTTCCATGCTCTTGTTATTAACCTCTGTTAGGATGGCCTACAGTGTCTACGGCGACATATGGAAATCACATGAGCGTAAAGATGGTATCAATCTAGGAAAAAATTCTCTATCGATTCGCTTTCCGCGCACAGTTTAAACGGACCAGTCCGTGTCAAATTTGATCAGATGATATGGCTTTTGAATAATAAGAATATATGAAGGTACCCCTATCACTTTGCATTATAACGAAATTAGTGCAAATAGGTATCTGATAATCGTTATGTCTTAAGAGGGAAGTTCCAACTACTGGTTGACTTTTTATGGCAGTTGAGTGGCTGTATAAACAATATCGTCTGTTTCCAGTTCGTAAGCATAGATCCAAGATTAATCGATAGTAATAATATGTTTCTTAACTTTTCGGTATTCAGAAGACATGGAAAAAATTAAGTGATATGGAACCAATCGTACTTTCACTGTTCGTAGGCCCAAATGATCTTTCAAAATGGTTTTTACTGATCCTTCCGATATTTCAACGACTCCAATATTATCCTTGACTGTTAATCCTCGATTCTCAAAGCACCGATTTCTTTATCTTATTTACGTGTTGATTATCAATTAATTGTGAGGGGCGTTGTGGACGTGGTTCGTCGTCAACACGTTCTCGACCCTTTTCGAATAATTTTGCACGAATCAAAAACGCTTTCACGGGACAAACAATTATCAGCGGACCTTTTCTGGACCTTTTCAATATTCTGAACGTTTCGGCACCAGAAATTTGAGTCCGCGCACAAAATTTAATGGAATTTCTTTGTTGAATAATTTCACTCATCGTAAAAATCGGCGAATGTACTTTATATACTTTAGAAAGACAAGTGTTTACTAACCATTCATGATTATTTTGATGTGACATTTGGCACAGATGTCACTGATAGTCATACCAACCAAAAAAAATAACAAAAACATTTCGACGAATGGATTTGCGTTCGAGATTTAAACTAAAAAGTCTTACTTTTTTTGCCCACGGTATAACCCTTGTCTAATTTAAATCAAATATTATTATATTACCCGTCTAGTTGTTAACAACCAAGTAGTAGCTGCCTTCTAAATTTCATTAATTTGTCAACCGACTTTTTTGATCCACTTTACCTCATTTCAGCGCGCGAATCACTTAGCAAGCAATGAATATTCAGATTTTTGAAGATGCTCACCTTACTTTGGTTGTGTGTTTTTGTTTTATTTGTTGTGTGTTTTAGACTAATTTTCTGTATGCAAATGAAGCTGCGCTTAAATAACAACAACATTTTACACGCGTTCCTCAACATTAGATGTCACTTGACGAAGGTCAGGGTTACGCACGGAATATAAATTATGCGCAGATAAAATATTTAAATGAGACAAAGTTTGTTAAAATTGATTTAAGTTTTTTTTTATTAACTATTTATGTACAAAATAAAACTAGTTGTGTAACACATTCATGAACATTATTATACAATGAGGGTAAGCAGGAGATTTGTCTGACTTAAGTCATTTACTTTGAACGACCATAACTCCAAATGTACCTTAGAACTTGAGGATAGGCAAGTAGGCGTTGCTTGGTGCCTGGGGCTGGCTGGCGGGAGGAATGTAAGTGTTGGCAGGTGCTGCCGGTGGGATGTACGAGTTCGATGGCGCAACTGGGGCAACGGGGGCGACTGGAGCAGCAGGGGCTACAGGTGCTGCGGGTGGGATGTACGAGTTGGAGGGAGCGACGGGTGCAGCAGGAGTAGCTGGGGAAGCATAGTTATGCACTGGGGCCAAGCCACCGTCATGCGACACGGACTTTCCACCCAAATCGTCGTATTGCTGTTGAATGGCATGTTGAGCGTGAGCCGCATCTTCGGGTGTGCGGTATTTAACGAAGTGAACTTCGGGTTTGTTAGTGTTTTGTCTGTTGAGATTTTGCAATTGCTGGGCCAAGCCAGAGATGTCGTTTTGTTTCTGCAACACATAGATGGCGGTTCTCTCTTCACCGGCGTGTTTAGCCAATTGGAGGGCAGCTTCTGAGAGTCCATTGTTTTCGGGTCCCTTAATGAAGACGACACGCAAGTTCTTCTTCAACGAGCCAGACAAGTCACCCAGAGACTTATCATCATCGAAGTCAGCTTCTGGTGCAGTGTAAGTGAAGAATTCCTTCTGGAATTCAGGTGCAGCTGGTGCTGGTGCTGCATGACCGGCAACAACTGGCGCACTGAGTGGGCTACCGAAGTCACCAATACCGCCACTGCTTACGGGTCCAGCGCCATGACCACCAATCGGTGCACTCAAGAGTGCAGCACCATCACTGCCGTGGGAGCCACCCAAACCGCCAAGAGAACTACCTGCAGATGGGTAGTTGTAGCCACCAACATCAGC
Source organism: Bactrocera correcta (assembly GCA_027475135.1). Lineage (NCBI taxonomy): Eukaryota > Metazoa > Arthropoda > Insecta > Diptera > Tephritidae > Bactrocera > Bactrocera correcta. The sequence goes on from CM050323.1 coordinate 108,944,562, forward strand.
ACGCGCTACAGCGAACAAAGCTAATACCTGGGAAATGACAATAGGATATTTTTTTATCTATATTGCTGCAAGGAATAAGCCCATCAATTTTACTCACAATGAAGGCACGCATTTTCGATTTCAACGAGTGCAAGTGTGATGCTCGACTTGAGAGAGATGAACTGTTTGTGATGTCAGTTGAAGCTCTTCGTGGTTATTTTATATCAAAAATGAAGTTCACTTATTTAGTCCACCTACGACCAGAGCATTCACAAAGCAATCGAAGCAATAAATTCGTACAATGCTCAAGTTCATGTCTCGCAATCGGGACGTGCATTTTTGCATATTCACTCAGTCCGAATAACTTGTGATGTTGCTGTCTTGATAAGGGGCAGCCGTCGCCACTTAGTGCGGACTCATTAAAATTCGTAACAGATTCGCTAAAAACTTTGCAAATTAGTTAGACGATTAATAATTAATGGACAGATGTTGTTATTTTTGTTATCAGCAAAACGCCCAGCTACACGAATCAATTTAAATGAGCTCAGCCGCGACTCACAGCTGTGCGATATGAATTCATTTTGCCGGCTCTCGATCATGCGAACGTTTAGGTAGGTGCACAGCCGCAGATATGTGTGTTCGGTGTGTGAATTTGAGAAGATGCTCTACTCCGTGTTTTACACCATTTTTGTGTGTTATCTGCTAACATATGTACTAATTTGAACATAAAACATATACTTCTTAATGTTTTTTTATTTATATTTGCCCTCTTCACAAACCGCTCTTCGCTTTGCCTGAATCTGAATCTGAATCTGCTCAAACTATTTAAGTTGAATGGTGGATAAAAAAATCATAAAATCTAAAAAGTTCTCCTTCTAAGGCCACTTGCCTGGTTAGCAATCAACTGACAGTTAAATTCTGATTTAAAAAAAAAATATCGAAATAAGGAGTCTTGGATTAGTTAACCAGAACAAAACTGACAGGTTCCTAACCAGACATTGAGAAAGCGGTACTAACCGGTGTTTTATTAAGTCCATAACCTGTTCGTTGAGCTGTATTATTTTCAATATCAGACATTCCATATGTTAAGCCATTAGGGCATGGAGGCAATTACAAAGTGAGGTTACCTTTCTTTCGAAGGTCGATTTTAAGCCGAGTTGAAATATAGATTGCTTCAAATAATCTAGCTTCCCAAGCGATTGTTTTCAATATGTCATATAATTCACATTTTGATCAATTTATCAATATATATATATACTATATATATAAAAGAAAGTTGTCTTAGTTACACCATTTATAACTCAAGAACGGCTAAACCGATTTGAGTGTAAGAGGTAGCTTAGAAACAGGGTAAGAACAAATCTTTATGTTAGAGTCCAATAGAACTCATTAATATAATAATTATATTTCAAATCATAAGCATTTGTTCAAAATTCATGTTTGTAGGAATCATTTGAATATACATATGAGTACAATTCTAAGCAGATTCTTCCTCAAAAATAATACAAGTGCTAAGTATTTGGAATAGTAGAAAAGAACATAAACCAAATATCCGGTGAAATAGATTATAACTGGCTCAGTAATCAGTCGTTGAGTGTGTATTATACCACGTGCATCCAAAAAAACTGATGTCATAACCTTTCCAGCCGACTTTTTCGACTTCCCACGACTGAGAACCGGTTCATCATGTGCAGTCCACTAGAATGACCAGTAGAAAATGATGGAGCTATGTTTCTATTATTACACACCGACGCAAAAATTCGGTTTTATTCCGATTAAAGAGCACTCGAACACTTCTAAGAATCAGTTATTCATTGTTTTTGTTGGATTATGAACTTGCGAATCGCACACTTTGCACAGAGCTTTCGTCTCTTTAGGGTGGCATTGTCCTCGGTGCTCATTTCGCCTGTTTCCAGCTTAGCAAATATCTTTTCAACGGAGGATTTCCTTGAGCCCAAATTCAACAGTATTCTCTACCAAAAAGCAATGCTTTATTAACATACAAAATGCTTCATGATCAATTTTTTTGTAAACTAACACAAGTTGTTTCACAAAAATGCTATATCTCATTAATCATCATAACTAATAGTTATAATCCAACTAATAGAAATCATATATATAGTTGGTAGTAGTAGCATTATCTATGTATCAGCCACAGTGAAGCGTGGACGGGTCCTCTAAATAGTTATAAAACGTGTAACCACCTGGTATGTTCAAAAACCCTCGAATATCTTCTAAACGAAAAACGAAAAAAATAATTTTTTTGTATTTTTTTTTGTATGGAATCGAGCGAATATATATTATACTCTGAACAGGGAGCATTAAATATGCCTAGAAGGAAACGTTGATGACCCTTTACGAGAAGGTTTAAGAGCCCATTTTTCAGAGTATTAAGCGGAAAAAATATTGTTTTTTACCCACCCTAATGGAGGTGTATGCCGCATTTACAAACATTGTAACCTGTGCAGGTGAAAAAAAAAGCTTGATATACCCCATCCTATAAATCATATTTGTTCACCGCATTGTCACCTGTTTTTAGCAAAATTGGTATTCAACTAAATTTTAAACATAAAATTTGAGACCATGAGCTTGCGCTTTGGGTTAAAATTTTAAAAATTTTATATTATATTTTTTGTTATAAAATATTTAATATTTTCTTATAATTTTAGTGTTATAAAATTAAATAAATACAAGTTTCGAAAATAAGTATCTTCAAAACGCTCATTTCGTCAAAAAGTTGCAAGATAAGTAATAAGAGGTTATGATATTATGCCAATAATTCACTCTAAAACAAAAATATTGTATTTTAGGGTTGCCAATAAGTATAATTGGAGTGATTTGCAAATAATTGATATGATGAATAACTGTAATGAGAAAACTATTCAACATTTAAGAGGCTTGAGACTCATCAAAATTAGTCAAATAAGTGGGACAGGATTATAGGCATTATAAAATCCGGCTAGAAGGCATGATAATCATAAAATGGGAAAAATCGTGTTCTTAGTACAATGGGTCTTATAAAAAATTATAAATCGTCAAGAGTAATGGAGCTACACTACGATGAGCAAATAGAAAGTGTTTTTTACTTGAAAAATGTTTGCCTTTTACTTTTACAATTGCTCAATGAAGAATGGTTTTCTATCCCAATAAGTGATGATTACTGAAAGAATTCTACGAGGACACAGTGAGATGACGGATGGCAAATAGTTTGTTCGCCAAAAGTTGAACGTACAAACCACTAATCATACCAAAGCGAACTTGATGATGATTACAGAATTTTATTGCGCAGAGAAATATGTCAAAATTACTATCTAAAGCGTTTTTTTATCATTTTTATACAATTGCTTTGCAGCGATATACATATATGCACACATACAAGCACACACGTTTGTCAAAATCAAAATTTATGTAAATTAGGAGATTTACAGGTGCTAATCACAGTGCAACGAAATCCGTTATAAATTAGCATTTGATTACAACAACAATAATTTAAATGTTGACTGACAATATTGGATCGATTTCGGCATAAAAAGCCAAACTGACTAAACAAACAAACCGCAAAACGGTGGAAGATTTTTTTATCGCCTTCACGAAATTAATATGTGTTAATTTATGTCAGTAGGCATATATTAGCTGATTTAAAAATTGTGTTATGTTATATATTTAATTGGCAAAAAATTTATTTGAATTGGCCTTTTTGTGAATGGAGCAAATCTAAAGCAAATTAAAGTCGAATTCACAAATGAATGAGCAATCTAATGGCCACAAAATTGACAAACGGTATCATTGAGAAAAAATTAAAATTTTTTACTAAACTAAATATTTAAAGGCGCAGCGCAACAAATTTAATTAAAACTAACAGTATTCAAACGCATTATAGTTTCACATTATGTGCATATTTAATTATTGGACCCAGCAAGGCTGCGCGTGTCAAAGTAGAAAAAACCATTAGTGGCTCCGAATTTAATGAATATCGAAGTTAAGTTTCTCAGTTAGTGTTATCGCATACTCTGACTGTGAGAAAAATTACGGATTATAAAATAATTATATCCATTTTGCTGCCGCGTTATATATATATTTCCATTTCCACAAATGTTCTCCTCTTCCGATGGATGTTTGAATCTACAGTAATAACTCGATTGAGCCGTCGTAATAAGAAAACTACTTTCTTTGCGGTTTTATTGAAGTAAAGAGGCAATGTTCTTATAACTCGCAAACCCACAAATTTAACGCTGACAAGACCTATTCCTAAAAATATATATAGCGAAGATTTGGAATGGGAAAAACTGCTTCTACTACTACTACTGGACATCACAATTGTCCAGAATATTAGCTCTCCATATAAAGACGCTTTGTAGGTTGAGGTCCAAATAAACTGACTCAATCCATATTTAAGAAATAAATTCGCAAAAAAGTGTTTTTCTAGTTTAAAACCTTTAGCCCTCCCTGTAAAGGGATAATGCCTTTGATGTATGTATGTCACCTTACGACCAGAAACTGTATAAATGGAACCAACATCGTTCAATCCTCTAGGTACCCAGAGCCGATATTGGACTAAGTGAATGTGTGGGATATAGTTATAATTAAAGTTCAGAGAGAATGCTTTCCTGAAATAGTAAGTCTGTGTACTAAAAAATGGTTGAATTGCGAATTGGGGAATTATTTGCCTTATCGCCCATATTCCTAAAATAAAGATTTTCAGGTAACTTTCTACCGCATTAATCGGACCAATATGTGAGTTATTGTAATAATGTAAAATTGAGAGTGTGCGTTTTCTTATAACGGTGCACATTTGTGCTTAGAATGAATAAAATCGGGTGCAAACTCTACCTAGGCTCCATGTAACTAAGCAGCCTTAAGGGGGTATTCCACTCTAGAACTCGAAATTTGGGCAGTTTTTTGAATTTTATTTAAAAAAAACCAAAACTATTTTTTTTATCAATTTTTTATGGTGTTTTTATTGATATCTTAAGAACACTGAAAAAAATTTTACAAATAAATATTAGAAATTAAAATAATTAGAGGGTGGAGAGACAGGTGTAAAAAAAATGGCGCATCCTGGTGACACTGATTCTGACTCTCCTGGTGGTCTGAAAAAAAAAATTAAAGAAATTCTTAATCAGTAAGGATGCTGTTATAGTCCCTACCTCAGGGAACACGAATTTTTTTGAAAAATGGCGACTGCCTGAAAATAAAAATCATTTTTTACTCTTTTTTTTGGAATTCCTGAATTTTTTTTAAATATTAAAAACAAAAATTTGGCACGATGCTGGTAGGAACGATAAAGAATTATATAAAGAAGGTTCACACAAAATTTCAAGTAAATCGGTTGTATAGAACGTGAGATAATGCCGGTATCGTGTGGAAAAAAGTAGTTTCGAGAAAAACACGTTTAAAGTTTAGGAGACAATTCTAATCAACTCGGACGCCACCTCACAAAATCGGCTGTATCTCCGAAAATAAGTCGAATTTTGAAAAATCCTTCCAAGGTCATATTTCTGAAAGTCTGAACTTTAAATATATGAAAAAAAACGAATTTTCCAAAATTCTAGAGTAGAATACCCCCTTAAGTATCTGAAGTTATGTCCCTGGCTTAAATCCTTGCAAGTTGCAAGAGTATGAAATGCTCGGTTATATTCGAGCTTAGCTCTTCCTTACTTGTTATTTGCTAAGGTATCTTAACGAAATTTTGGCAGGAATTTTTGTAAAAGTTGTTGCTTAAATCTCCAAACATCTTGTACAGATCAGACCTCTACAGCACATAGCTGACGTATAAACTGCCCGATCAAAATTCAAATAAGGAAGCTTTTATACCCTTTTATGCCATAAGTAATACAGCTTCAAAGGGTATTAGAGCCTCGGTGCAGCCAAAGTTAACAGTTCTTCTTCTTGCATAAAAATGGGGAGCTAGATAATATCTAAATCGATATGCTAGAAAAAAACTTTGAACTTCTTAAACTAAAACTCATCAAATTCCAACACGGACAACAACAGCAGCAACAAGTACAATTAAACCTCCATACGATGAGGTACCAGGAGGAGTCCTACTTCCCACTTTACATATAGTAGTGCTGGCATATCGGGCACGTGTTGAACGTGCTGGCTGTTTCACTTCCGAAAGTATTCTTTGTTTGTATTCATTAGTGACACCCATGCCTTGCTGGCCTAAAAATGCTCACTTTTTAAACACATACACACACAGACGTACCTTACCCCGACACTCGTTCAAAGCTGTTTAGTATTCAAACGGTTGTGCGTACCCCCACCCTCCCACGAGCTGGTGCTAACATACTCGTCACCCTCACTTGTATGTGAGGCCATGGTGGTATGTTTGTGTGGGTGTGCGATCGCTTTGTTGCCTACTATCGTTTGTTACCAGGCGATTGTCGGCCACAAAGCAGACGCTTCTAATTGAAAGGCAACCAACACCGCCGAAGCACGCGCGAAATTCAACAAACACAAAGGCTCTGCTCTGTATGGCACAGCGTTCGCGGTTTGTAGAGAAGAATAATGCCGAATTAATTTCGATGGGAGTGGATGAGTTCATTTCAGGGGCTAATCAGGAGCCTTGTATAATTCACTTTATGTACAACTGGTTTCCACATATGTGAGCGCAAATGTGTTAGATGTTGGTAATTAGAGGAAATTCGTGTTAACGGTTGGTTTGAGGCGCACTGGCAAATGATTAACGGTGTTTTCTTTTAAACAAGTTTTCCGAGGTATCTTTAGGTTCGAGCACTAACTAGTGCCAAAAGGTATTTTTCAGTACTATAGAAAGTGTGATGGACTATGACCGCATGACTTTAAGAAAGCTTTGGGAAAAAAGGGATGTTTGTATTCTAGCATCGAGCCAATTTATGATTAGACTGATTTATGTACCTGGCCGCAGCGATATTGTAGAAAACTGTAAGGCTGACTAGCTTATTCTTCTTCTTCTTCTTCTTTACTGGCGTAGGCACCGCTTACGCGATTATAGTCCAGCCTTTCTTCTCTTCGCTATGTGGCGCCAATTGGATATTCCAAGCGAAGCCAGGTCCTTCTCCACTTGGTCTTTCCAACGGTCTTCCTCTACCTCTGCTTCCCGCGGCGGGTACTGCGTCGAATAGTTTCAGAGCTGGAGTGTTTTCATCCATCCGGACAACATGACCTAGCCAGCGTAGCCGCTGTCTTTTAATTCGCTGAACTATGTCAATGTCGTCGTATATCTCATACAGCTCATCGTTCCATCGAATGCGATATTCGCCGTGGCCAACGCGCAAAGGACCATAAATCTTTCGCAGAACCTTTCTCTCGAAAACTCGTAACGTCGACTCATCGGTTGTTGTCATTGTCCAGGCCTCTGCACCGTATAGCAGGACGGGAATTATGAGCGACTTATAGAGTTTGGTTTTTGTTCGTCGAGAGAGGACTTTACTTTTCAATTGCCTACTCAGTCCGAAGTAGCACCTGTTGGAAAGAGTAATCCTGCGTTGGATTTCCGGGCTGACATTGTTGGTGGTGTTTAGGCTGGTTCCAAGATAGACGAAATTATCTACAACTTCAAAGTTATGACTGTCAACAGTGACGTGGGAGCCAAGTCGCGAGTGCGACGACTGTTTGTTTGATGACAGGAGATATTTCGTCTTGCCCTCGTTCACTGCCAGACCCACAAGTGTTGCTTCCTTGTTAAGTCTGGAGAAAGCAGAACTAACAGCGCGGGTGTTGAGGCCGATTATATCAATATCATCGGCATACGCTAGTAGCTGTACACTCTTATAAAAGATTGTACCTGCTCGATTCAGTTCTGCAGCTCGAATAAGTTTCTCCAGAAGAAGATTGAAAAAGTCGCACGATAGGGAGTCGCCTTGTCTGAAACCTCGTTTGGTATCGAACGGCTCGGAGAGGTCCTTCCCGATCCTGACGGAGCTTTGAGTGTTGCTCAACGTCAGTTTACACAGCCGTATTAGTTTTGCGGGGATACCAAATTCAGACATCGCGGCATAGAGGCAGCTCCTTTTCGTGCTGTCGAAAGCAGTTTTGAAATCGACGAAGAGGTGGTGTGTGTCGATTCTCCTTTCACGGGTCTTTTCCAAGATTTGGCGTATCGTGAATATCTGGTCGGTTGTTGATTTTCCAGGTCTAAAGCCACACTGATAAGGTCCAATCAGTTTGTTGACGGTGGGCTTTAATCATTCACATAATACGCTCGACAGAACCTTATATGCGATGTTGAGGAGGCTAATCCCACGGTAGTTGGCGCAGATTGTGGGGCTCTTTTTTTATGGATTGGGCATAGCACACTTAAATTTCAATCGTTGGGCATGCTTTCGTCCGACCATATTTTACAAAGAAGCTGATGCATGCTCCTTACCAGTTCTTCGCCACCGTGTTTGAATAGCTCGGCCGGCAATCCGTCTGCCCCTGTCGCTTTGTTGTTCTTCAGGCGGGCAATTGCTATTCGAATCTCTTCATGGTCGGGCAAAGGAACGTTTGCTCCATCGTCATCGATTGGAAAATCGGGTTCGCCTTCTCCTGGCGTTGTACGTTCACTGCCATTCAGCAGGCTGGAGAAGTGTTCCCTCCATAATTTAAGTATGATTTGGGCATCGGTGACTAGATCACCTTTGGGGGTTCTACAAGAGTATGCTCCGGTCTTGAAACCTTCTGTAAGTCGCCGCATCTTTTCGTAGAATTTTCGAGCATTACCCCTGTCGGCCAGCTTATCAAGCTCTTCGTACTCACACATTTCGGCCTCTTTCGTTTTCTGTCTACAAATGCGTCTTGCTTCCCTCTTCAACTCTCGGTATCTATCCCATCCCGCACGTGTTGTGGTCGATCGTAACGTTGCGAGGTAGGCAGCCTGTTTTCTCTCCGCTGCGACACGGCACTCCTCGTCGTACCAGCTGTTCTTTTGCACTTTCTGAAAACCAATGGTTTCGGTTGCAGCTGTACGTAAGGAGTTTGAGATGCCATCCCACAGTTCCCTTATACCGAGTTGTTGACGAGTGCTCTCAGAGAGCAGGAGTGCAAGCCAAATAGAAAATCGTTCGGCTGTCTGTTGTGATTGCAGCTTCTCGACGTCGAACCTTCCTTGTGTTTGTTGGTGTGCGTTTTTTGCTGCACAGAGGCGTGTGCGAATTTTGGCTGCGACAATATAGTGGTCCGAGTCGATGTTAGGACCTCGGAGCGCACGCACATCTAAAACACTGGAGACGTGTCTTCCGTCTATCACAACATGATCGATCTGGTTGGTGGTTTTTCGATCCGGATACTGCCAGGTAGCTTGATGAATCTTCCTATGCTGGAATCTAGTACTACAGATAACCATATTTCGGGCCCCGGCGAAGTCGATCAGCCTCAACCCATTTGGGGATGTTTCCTCATGGAGGCTGAGTTTACCGACCGTAGTGCCAAAGATACCTTCTTTCCCCACCCTGGCGTTAAAGTCGCTAAGCACGATTTTGACATCGTGGCGGGGGCATCTCTCATAAGTGCGCTCCAAGCACTCATAAAAGGCATCTTTGGTCACATCGTCCTTCTCTTCCGTCGGGGCGTGGGCGCAAATCAGCGATATGTTGAAGAACCTCGCTTTGATGCGGATTGTGGCTAGACGTTCATTCTCCGGAGTGAATGATAGTACTCGGCGACGGAGTCTCTCTCCCACCACGAATCCAACACCAAACTTGCGCTCCTTTATATGGCCACTGTAGTAAATGCCACAAGGACCTACTTGTCTCTGTCCTTGTCCCGTCCATCGCATTTCTTGGACGGCGGTGATATCAGCCTTTATTTTCACGAGGACATCAACCAGCTGGGCAGCGGCACCTTCCCAATTAAGGGACCGGACATTCCAGGTGCATGCCCTCAAATCATAGTCCTTGTTTCGTTTGCCATGGTCGTCATCAAAAGAGGGGTCACTTATCCGAGGCTGTTTAAACTTTTTCATTGGGGGTATTTTTTTACGTGGCGGGTCCCAAACCCAGCGCACAACCCTATGCAGGGAGTGTTTCGCCTTTTCACTTTAGCTCGCCTTCAAACGGATGTTCTTAGGCTACCCAGAGGATACTTGGTCAAAGACCAGAAGTCGTGAGCTGCTTGAGTCATATGTAAAAGAATCGTTTCTGGCTACTCCCAAGTGAATGGCGATCAGAGAACTTTCCTCACTTGCGTGAACTTCTACACATGACTCCATCCTCCGTATTAGGCCAGTTAAATCAGTTTCAAGAACTGCGGAATGGGAACAGGAAAAGAACTCAGTTGGCTTTTTGTGGTTTAGTACTGAACTGCTGGACCTTAAAGCAGCTCAGCAAGCGTTGGTAAACAACAACCAGATATGCAGTGACAAGATCTTTCTGGTCTAGGGTTTATCGTAAAAGATGCCCGCCGTTCAATGATTGTAGTTGCATAAACTGGGCACTGTCCGATCGTGGATTCATTGTGGTAAGATTGAACATCCTACGGAACTTTTCGCTTTCAGCAAGGTTCACCTTTTAATGGTTGTAGAGCTCTAACTGTAGACTGTCTAATTTGGATTCAAATGGTAAGACTTGATATTAGCTGCAGCAGGATAGCTGATATCCATCTACACGCATTTTTTCGTCTGGCTTCTCAGAGAGAAAGTCCCTACCACTAATTAAATTCTACATTCCTAACTAAAAGTAACTAGAAGTAACGAAAAGCCGTTGAGAAAACATTAAATTTTATGCTATCGGAAATGTATGCGGGCAAATTACGCCAAGTCATGCGATCCGCCGTCAGCGAAAATGAGTTAAACTCGGAGTACAAGTTTCGTGGGTTCGCATATTTACCGTTTTATTGCCAGACATTTCGTCACCACGTCAACTTGCGCGTTCAAGGTCTTAGCACTTAGCTGAATCGCAGGCGCAGGCGCTGGCAGGGGTGGACACGCCGCAACTGGTGCTTTAAGGCTGCAGCGCTGGAACTAGCTTTGGTGCGCCGGCCTTGTTCAACGCCTATAATTTGACCTTATATTTGGTAATCGGCTTTAAACAATGTCGGAAGCCTTTGAGCACTGATGCCTGGCTAGCAAGCTGTTGCCATAAAAAGCATAGCTATTGT
>CM050323.1:108956598-108991241 GCA_027475135.1 Bactrocera correcta
TTCAACTTTTTTTATATTTTTTAATGAACTCTTCTCGGCGAAAAACTACGACAAGTAATTTCACAGGCTTCTCTTGAAGCCAACTGTACTCAATTAAGGAGTTCTGCATTGACCGAAACAAATGGTAGTCCCATGGTTCAAAGTCAGGACTATATGGTGGATGCATCAAAACTTCCCAGCCAAGCTTTGTCAGTTTTTGCCGAGTCAACAAAGATGTGTGTGGTCTAGCGTTGTCCTGATGGAAGACGAAGCTTCTTATGTTGATCTGTTTTGGCGTTTTTTTTTCGATTTCTTGCTTCAATCTCATCAGTTGTTGAGAGTAAAATGTAGAATCAATCATTCGACCAGCCTAGTGCAGCTCATAGTAGATGCTTCCTTTCTAATCCCACCAAACACCCAGCAAAACCTTTCGAGGCGTCAATCCTTTCTTTGAGACCATTTGCTGAGCTTCACGAGCCTTGGACCATGATCTTTTTCGCACATTATTGTCATATTGGTATTTGATCCATTTTTCGTCTCCTGTTACCAATCACTTCAGAAATGTTTCGATTTCATTTCTTTCAGCAATGAAAGTTCATTAAATTTTTCTTAGGCAATTCATGTGGTACCCTAACATCGAGCTTAACGTAACTTTTTTTTTACCTTCCTCGAATTTAGTTTTTAAATAAAACTTAAAATCTCACCTTTCCATCACTATATGGCATGACACAGTGTTATCGTTAGCATTGAAGATATACGACTGCAACATTTCTATTGACAAAATATGAAAAGACATTTTCGACTACCAAATATATAACTAAAAAGTTTGAGACGTTTTCGTGTACGTCCTAATAGCTCATACAAATAGTTGGAAATGGAACTAGAGTAGTTCTCATGTATTACTACATATTTATTATTCATCATCATCATTATCATAGTAAGGCAAATAGTTGATGTGAACCATCTTAATGCAAAGTAGATTTTATTCTCTGAATCTTGCCACCTTAAAGTCACCTTTACAATATTCGTAACAAAGGACAATGGGAGTTTGAGCAAGTTATGTTAGGTCTTTGTTGTCCATTTAGAAAAAAAAAAGCGCACACACAAAGGGATTTGCAATTCTTCCCTTTGACCGACTTCTTTTCAACTCTGTAATAAACTTGTGTGCGCAAACGTACCGACTTACGTGTTGAAATCTATTGTGGCAGCAAGTTAAGACTTGGACTTGGAGGTAAACAGAGTTCATAGAAATGCTTATTTATGAGCATTGGGCTGACCTGTTTCTTGAGGCTCCTCTGCTTTGTGTTGTGATCAGTTCAGTGAAGATCCCTTGGCAGCAGCAGCGAAATGCTCATTACAAAATGCTGCGAGCTTATCGAAAGTGCAATGACCGACCGACACAGACACTAGAACCAACCCTTCGACTCCAGCGAGGGATTTTTTTCCCAGTTCGCGCGGATTCAAACAACATTTAATCAGACATACAAATACAAAAAGCAGCGATTTGAATTGAAAATAAGCACCAAGGAAATACATTCAATTCATTATGTGCCAATGCACTTCGCATTTTACTACATATAATATAATGTACGTACATATGTATGTACGTATATGTCTTTTGTTGTTTGTTTGTTTATTCAGTTCACGAAGTTACAATTAAGGACGAAACTAAAAGAGTCGCGCTCGCTTGCATGGCAAATACGTCAGTTATCGTTTTAGATCTTCACGAAAAAATAAAATAAAAATAAAAATCACTCATCGCCGAAAAGATCGCAAATAAACCAATAAATAGTGGCACAATAGCGTCTACGAAATATTTCGCTTCGTTCTGCGTCTGCACCTGCCGTTTACATCTTTTTGTGCTTCCACTTTTCGTAAACAAGTTTGTTTGTTATTTTGGAAATTGCATACCTGTAGATGTGGGCTTACATGCACGCACGTGTGTGTGTGTGTGTGCTTAATTTATACTTGTAAAAATCATGAAAGGGTTTAAGTTTCCAAGGTCAGTGAAAAATACTTACAAGATCCATTAGTTTTGCTGTACCTTCTGTTCCTTTACAGAATTTTTAAGTAAAATCATTTACTTTACGTGCACCTGGGCGCTTTTGTAGAACATGCAGCTCCCTCAAACAGCCATACCATATGTTCAAGGCAGCCCTGTAGAAACAATCTCCAAATTCAAAGTGACTTCATAAAGGCTTAAGAATATGATTGTAAGAACTGTTTTTGTTTGTCAGCTCTAGTCTAGTCTGTCTAGTTTATGGAATTGGAATTCTCAATGCTGTATCAGCTCGCTAGCTTCTGTTCTGGAAATTTCGATATGAAGAATGCACCTCGCTCCGGTCGACCCATCGTTGAAATCATCGATGAAATTATAGAAAAGATTGACCAGGACCGTCACATAAGCTGCCATGACATCGTTAAGAAACTTAGCATTCATCATCAAACACTTTTGCTACAAAAACAGGCTTGATGTTTGGGTACCACATGAATTGTCTGTGAATCGCCCAAATTAACATCTGCGATTCTTTGCCGAAACGAAATGAAATCGAACCATTTCTGAAGTGACTGGTAACAGGTGATGAAAAGTGGATCAATTACAAAAATAATATGCGAAAAAGATCATGGTCCAAGCGTGGTCAACAAATGTTCGCAAAGCCAGGATTAACACCTCGAATAGTTATGCTGAGTGTTTGTTGGGATTGGAAACGAAACATCCACTATGAGCAGTTCCAACCTGAACGATTGATTCTATATTTTACTGTCAACAAATGTTGAGATTGATACAAGCAATCGAAAAAAAACGAACAGAACTGATCTACAGAAAGGGCTTCGTCTTCCATCAGTAGGACGCTAGGCCACACACATCTCTGTTGACTCGGCAAAAACTGACAAAGCTTGGCTGGGAAGTTCTGATGCATCCACCATATAAAACTGACCTTGCACCACCGGACTACCATTTGTTTCGGTCGATGCAGCACTCCCTTGTGGAGTAAAGTTTGCTTCAAGGGAAGCCTGTGAAAATTATTTGTCGCAAATTTTCGCCGAGCAACCGGAACAATGTCCGGTCGACCAAAATGGTACCAAAAATTTGGTGCATTAAAGTTCATTATAAATATTAACATAAAAAAATACTTTGAAGTGTAATTAGAAATACGAAGAGACTTTTTCGACTACCCAATAAATTCCTTATCAGCAAATAATGAAAAATGTGCCCTTTAACTGACATCTTGTGGTTTTTGAGGTTATAAATTAAAAGTTATAAGGAAATTAATTAAATTTTATGATTTTTTTCAGAATTTTCAAAAAATGTTTCAATTACTGTTTAGATTTCCTAGCGGCATGGCGAATGCTGGAGAATGCATCTCTTACAAGATGTCAGCTTTTTTGCAGAAATGTCTACGCTTTTTTTTCGCCACGACGCGTAAGACTATATTACATGTATTTACGAAGTAAAATAGCATAATACGATTGCAGCGACAAAGTCTGTGTTCTGGAGTGGAATATAAAGAAGCGAAGCAGCGCCCCTTCAATTGTATTGCATCACAAAGCTGGTAGCGATGAGGCAAGGATAAAAAACAAATCTGGATGAGCAGAACCAGACTTGTGAGCAAAAAATGGCTAGCGCAGCAGAAAAGTGAAAAAGGGAGACACTCTTGTATGAATGTGTGTGTGTGTGTGTATGTATGTGTGCATGTCAACAAGGAATTGTGCAAAAGTTTATGCTGAAATGCAGCGATCTGTGCTTTACATATTTATGAGTGTGTGTATGAATAGTTGAGTTCTTAAAAAGAGAACACACTTTAAATTTTGCTGCAGATATAAATATGGGTTCAAGCACAAGCAGCTTCATTCAGTGTTTTGTGTTGAGTCTGAGGAGTTCGATGAAAAATATTTAAATTCAGTTTTTAGTCTGCCATCCAAAATTCCATGCAACTTGTGAGCATCCTGACCGAGCAGCGGCACTTTAAGCAGTGATTAGTGAGCGTGTTTCGCATTTACGGTAAGTGTGGCGGTTATATAATAAATTTTACTAATTTTTGTGCTACATTAAGTATTAAAGTGTGTAATTAATAAAATTTTTGTTGATTTCAGTGAAACATATTTGCTCGGTCATGGAAGAGAAGCTTGCTTTCACATTTAATGCCATCACTACCATACATTCGGACTCATTGAACTACTTTGCCACTCATCATCGAACATTGAATCCCCAAAAAATAACGTTGGAAGACCTCAAACGCAGTCTCGGCCATTGGACAAAATTGTGATTTTTCATATTTTAGGTTCAACGAATAAAAAAATACAATAGACAATATTTGGTGCTTGGCTTTTGAATGTCTTGTGGGGTGTATTGAGAATGTTTTATGGCCTGCTGTTGCGATTTCGTTGAAAAAATACTATTTTTTTGTGACTGTGTACTGAAGATATTAATAATTTTAAAATTTTTTTTTGTGCACTAACTGATTTATTTTCTGCAGATTATTCGTAAAAGCGTGCGTTGGCAATTGGTTTTAAAATATTTAAAAAATACTGCCGAGCAAGCATTGAAGCACGAAATCCTTCACATCAACATAAAAAAAAAAATCTATGAAAATATACACAATTAAATAAATTTGTAATACTCAAGTGCTTACTTTTTCGAAATGTTAAGAGCGTAGAGAAATTACTAAGGTGGAAATGTACGGATTTCCATGTCAAATATCAAGTTTAAAGTTAGGGTTTTACACACTGTACAAGTGTATAATAAATTTGTCATAATCGCTTTAGCAATGTCAGTCGGTCTCTTCTGGTTTCTCGGCGAAAAACTGCGACAAGTAATTTTCACGGGCTTCCCTTGAAGTAAACTTTACTCCATAAGGGAGTTCTGCATTGACCGAAACAAATGGTAATCCAATGGTGCAAGGTCAGGGCTATAGGGTGGATGCATCAAAACTTCCCGGCGCCGCTCTCACAGTTTTTGCCGAGTCAGCAAAGATGTGTGTGATCTTGCGTTGTCCTTTCTGTTGATCAGTTCTGACCGTTTTTTTATTTCTTGCCTCACTCTTATCTGTTGTTGACATTTAAATGTAGAATCAATCGTTCGACCAGGCTGGAACAACACATAGTGGATGATTCCTTTCCAATCCCAACAAACACTCAGCATAACTTTTTGAGGCGGCAATCTTGGGTTTGCGACCAATTATTTGGGGCTCCGCGCTTGGACCCCTGATCTTTTTTTGCACATTATTGTCGTATTTGATCCACTTTTCATCTCTTGTTACCATTCGCTTCAGAAATGTTTCGATTTCATTTTTTTCATGTGGTAACCAATCGAGCTTCTTTTTGTAGCCAGCTTTTTTTTTTTAAAAGGGGTTTAACAGCGTTTGATGATGAATGTTAAGTTCCTTAACGATGTCATGGCTGCTTGTATGACCGACCTTGTCAATTTTTTCCCTATTTTTATCGACTTTTTCAACGATAGGTCGACCGGAGCGAGGTGCAGTCTTCATATCGAAATTTCCCGAAAGGAAGCGAGCGAATCATTGACCCCCACGAATCACCACGAACTGATACAGCAACGTCTCCGTAAACTTCACAATTGTCATTGGTGGCTTGCGTGATATTCTTGCCTTTTTTATACAAAAATTTCAAAATATACGATATTTCTCCATTATTTTCACTAATTTCTGAACTTTATTTCAGCTTCACCGATTTTTATTTTTTTATTGTAGCTTAAAATCTCACCATTTCAACACTATATGGGATGACACAATGTGATTGGTTGCACTGGATATACACATACGATTGCAACGACATCTATTGACAAAATACGAAAAGACTTTTTCGACTGCCAATATTTTCCAAGGCATTGCTACAATTTCCGATGATGTTATTCAGATCGGATTGCTATAGCATATTGCTGTCATATAAACTGATCGTTTAAAATCAATATACAGATTTTGTAAACCTTTTTATGCTACAAGAAACGCAACTGTGAAGGGTATTATAGCTGCGGTGCAGCCGAAGTATCTTTTTTTTTTTTTTTTTTTTTCTAAAAAAAAATTTTAAGTGACCAGCATTACATGCAATTATTGCACACTATAGTTAGTGCAATGAGTTAGTGAAATCATGCTTTAAATTGACATTTGCAGCATTTGGTATTTATCGATAATTTTTTTTTTTCGCAAAATTATGGCCAAATTCATGCATTTCATATGAATTTACAACAAAATGCGAAATTAGCAAATCATATTTATCAATAACATTTTTAACTCACTCGCACTTATCTAAGCATTTACCGTTATGTTATTATTGTCATTGCCAAATTCGGTGAGACAGTAATGCTGAGTGCTGGCACATTGAAATGTCGAACTCTAAAGCACCGTTTGAAACTGGTAGTTTGAAGGTACAATGGGCATGTCAAAATGCGTATGTACATACATACATACATACATATGTGTGCCTATATTAGTGCATGCAATAACGGTGGACATAGCCATGAGTCGTTGGGGACAATAGCAAAGTGGCATTGTTGCATTTCATTTCGCTTTTTATACACACACACACAGTCATACATACATACACACACACACAGTCATACATATGTACATACATACACACAAATATAAGTGTATCAACAGCGAAACTATTTGGCCGATTGCTCAATTGGCTGCATTCATAAACATAATCGTTCATTGCTACTTACTTTCATTCAAACTATGCGCCGTGTTGTTGTATATTTGTGCCTTAAGCCGCGCTGTGCTTTTTACAGAAAGAAAATTAAGCATTGTCTGGTGACGAATACATACGAACATGTATGCACACGTAGATATGTGCATGTGCTTGTGCACTCCAATTACCGCTGTTTGGCCTTTCAAGGCCGTTTCAGGTTTTGCTATTTGCTCTGCACATAATAAGCCTAATAAAAGTAATGAGTTGCAAGTCTTATTCTCGCATGACATTCGAAGATAAGTGTGTGCGCACACACATACACACATTACATATATGTTTGCGCATATCAAAAAAAAAAGAAACAAAGGCATGGCAGGTGCATGCTTGGGTATGCACTAAAATAGATTCGCGCCCGGAATGCGCCCGAGACACACATACACATTCACGCTCAATAATTAATGATCTCGCTTACTTGAAATCATTTTATAATCCGAAAAAAAAAGAAAAAAATGATTAAGCTATGACTGCGCAGTTTTTGGGTAAAGTTTGCTCGCACAAACTCTTATCTTAAGCGGATATTGTTGAATTAATTATTAAATGCTTAATTATTGTTTTACAATTGAGATTTACTTATACTATTGAATTAAAAATATTAGTGAAACATTAGCTCAATAACAGAAGTAAAGGGTGATCCATTTCGAGATTCAACACTTTTTTAAAGAAAAAACGCAGAAACTTCAAATTTAATGGGGAATGTTTTTTATCATTCGAAAGAACATTATTTGCCATTAGTTTTTTGAAGATTTTCCTCTCCAATATAGGCTGCGGCTACATCTCAGATGGTCCATGCTTTGAGTCTAACTTTCGATGACTCGTTCGATCATTTCGACTGGTAACTGGCGAATGACATGCGTGATAATTTGCTCCAAGGGCCTGAATCGACGCGGGTTTGTCCGCATGGACTTTAGACTTTTCATATCCCCACAGGAAAAAGTTTAACGGTATGATATCATACGACTTTGGTGGTCAATCGATTCCCCAAAAACTAAAATTATCGAAGTGTTCTCTTTTTAAATCCATTGATGGATGATTCCACCGACAAACAAACCACACTAAACCGTTTTTTTTTTTTGTGGATGAAATGGCTGGTCTTAAGCCAAAAATGAGCATCATCGCTGAAAATAATTTGGCTCGAAAACGTCGGATCTTCTTGGAACTTTTCAAGAGCTCATATTGTACGCTTTTAATTTAAGATCTCGACGGAAAATGCGCCAAATCGTTCCATACGCCAGTCCAAGTGGCTGCGAACGGCGCCGAATCGACTCTCCACGGTCTTAGTGTACACTCTCAGCTACGTCTGTTATACTTCGAATCTTATCCAATAATGAATACTGGGTCTCAAAATGGGAGATGGTATTGCGAATAGTAACTCGAACACATACTTTACAGAACCTGAATTTTCATAATAAAGTTGAAAGCTTTGTGAAATGATGTTCAAGCATAAACATAATAGTAAACAAAAATAATTTTACAGCTTGACACAACATGGCATGGTCTGTCAAAAAAAGGCTATTGAAACAAGAAAAAACGTTAACTTCGGTTGCACCGAAGCTAAATACCCTTCACAGGTGCATTTCTGTTAGTAACTATGTGTCCAGTTTGTATGGCAGCTATATGCTATAGTTAACCGATCTGAACAATTTCTTCGGAGATTACATTGTTGCCTTAGAAAATAATATATACCAAATTTCGTGAATATATTTTGTCAAATGTGAAAGTTGTCCATACAAGAACTTGATTCCGATCGCTCAATTTGTAAGGTAGCTATATGCTATAGTTAACCGATCTGAACAATTTTCTCGGATATTACATTTTTGTCCCAGAAAATAATCTATACCAAATTTGGTGAAGATAAACTGTCAAATGTGAAAGTTTTCCATATGAGAACTTGATTCCGATCGTTCAGTTTATATGACAGCTATATGTTATAGTGATCCGATATCGGCCGTTCCGACAAATGAGCAGATTCTTGAAGAGAAAATGACGTTTGCAAAATTTCAAAAGGATATCTTAAGAACTGAGGGACTAGTTCGTATATATACAGACAGACGGACAGACAGACGTACATGGCTAAATCGACCCAGCTCAACATACTGATCATTTGTATATATACTTTATAGGGTCTCCGACGCTTCCTTCTGGGTGTTACAAACATCGTGACAAACTTAATATACCCTATTCAGGGTATAAAAAGTTCTTGTACTCGGGTTACCCGTTGGATATTGACATCGTTTGTGGGCAATACTATCAAAAAGGTTTAATGTACTATTTTACAAACCATGAGAGCTTTTTTATTATAACTAACAGATTCGAAGCTCTTCTGGTACTTCTTCATATACTGTAAAAATGGGTCACATCAGACGATGATCACACTTTCTCTACATATAACGGTTGTATTGAAAACTATTGAAAGTGCGACAACTGAATGAATAAATAAAAGTGTCAGAGGCATTCCATTTTACACTCGATGTGGTACAGAAGAGCCCTCATATGAGCTGGTAACAAAATTTAACAATGCATAACTATAGATGAAATCCTATATCTTAGGAACAAGTTTAACAATTTTAATCGAAGTCGGTGGTATGACAGTATTCTGACAGTCTTATCCTTCATTGGGCAATTGAACGAAATCGGACAACAACCACGACTACTCACATGTTCCTTTTAACCAATGGACTTATTCAATTTAGGGAATAGCATAATAAGTAAATAAAATGCCATGAAGTTCGTGAAACAAAACTTTGCACAAATAGTGCACCTAAGGTATGTTATCTCATGTCAAAATCATACCAAAACTTTTAAAGTTCTCAATGTCCGAATATGGGCAGCTCAATTCGTATAACTTTTTTTTTACCAAAAATATCGGCAAAACTTTTAAATTTCTTGAAATTCAGAAAATCTCTTTTTCTTACAATAATGTAACTTACTGCCCAACATGAGTAACATCGGGTCAATATTTACTTTAGCCCCATATACTTAATATAAAGATTTTCGGCGTTCTGATGGACTAATATCTTAAAAAAATGATTAGAGTTCCCATTCATACGAATTTCAAATTTCTGGTTGAATTTATGGTGTAAAACGTACGTACATATACGTACTATTTATAATGATTTCCACTTTTTCAGAAGACTTTAAGCTGAATACGGCGGTCAGTTCATGAGGAATATACATATATAAGGAATTCGGAGTGCACTGCACCCCGATAATCGAAGAAAGATGAAAACATAACCTTGATTTTTGATCTGCTGTAACGTGTTTATTTCGGCTCGGCTCACCTTTGCCACGATATTCGGCCGTTTGATCATCATGGGTTTTTTGAAAAACATTGGGTGATTTTATAACCAATCATGCTTTACCTTTTCTTAGGACCAAATGATCTTTCAAAATGGTTTTCACTGTTTCTTGCAATATACAACGATATCAGACTGTTAATCATCGTTTCCCCAAGCGAAAATTCCTTTATTTTATTTACCTGTTGATCATCAGTTGATGTTGGTGGTCGTCCTGGACGTGGTTCGTGGTCAACGTGTTCTCGACCCTCTTTGAATAAAATTTGTACTAATCAGAAACACTTGCCTGTGGCAAACAATTATCGCCGAAGGCTAGACTCAAATCACTAATTTGATGTGAGACTTGTCACAGATGTTACTAACAGTCATACCAACATAGAAAAATAAAAGTATTTCGGCGAACGGGTTTTGGTGCTAAATTTACTACTACTCTTACTACGTTTTGCCCACAGTAGTATTTACTAAATTATTTCATCGAATCTTGATTTTACCGATCATCTGAGAAAGCTGTTCAGGAAGTGTGAGATGGAGTGATGGAAGCGGACAGTTGCAAATATAAGCTTCTTCGGTTGATTATTACAACATGAAATTTAATTTAAAATATTACTGCTTAGACCTGATTCCTGATTCCTTACAAAATATGCAACTAATATCTACCCATCGTCAATTTATTTTATTAGAAAATTTTGTTCTATATTTTCAAAATTTCAAACTTGGTATAAACAAAACATTTCTCTCACTACCAGCTCGAGTGGTAGGTACTCTAATTTTTCGACACGAGTCTCTTGCTTAATCAAAAATAATTTAATTAGTTGCCTGTCATAATTTTCGTGCAACAAACAAAATGCTGTGGACACAAGCACACACATATGTTTCCTTTACGAGTATATAAGCGTACATACATATATACACTATATATATATATATGTATACATATATATGTACAATTGTAGGTACAGAATTCTAACGGACCATTGGTCCACGGTTGCCCAAGTTAAATTGATTCCTTTTTCGATGTTTTGTTGCGTTTCAACACACCACTCAACAGGGAATTGGCGGGCAAGAACAAGCATTTGTTGAAAAGTACTAAACATTTTTGACATTATTCCTCTTTTAGCCACACACACACACACACACACTCGTTGCCCACATAAACCAATTTCGTTGAACACCCTTATGGGTGATCAATCTTAAATTTTCACCGCTTCTGTCAGCCAGCATTTCCAAAAGTGGAGATGTGCATTCAAGTACAAGAACAAGCTCAAACACAAACACATAATAGAAGAGAAAAACACGCTGCTACTTCGCTGACTGTCAAATGAATGCAAGCACACACACATACACGCATAGCCTACATATAGATAACCAGCTGGTCCAAGTGGCGAAGAAAACAGCCAGCACCGGATAGCCGGCATTCGGTTGCTTCCCTGCAATGGCGACAATGTGTCCCACAAATACCATATACTAATGCAATGGGTGTTCATGCCGTGGCTGCTGGAGCAGAATGCGTTAATTGAGTGACAATCACTCGGTGGGTTATGCGTTCGAGTCCTGGTCGGAATAATCTTGTATCGACTTTCGATAGACTACGCCAAAAAGCTTCTTGGAACAATACTTCTGTCATTTGGAGCGATTTAAGGGCTTACATGATTTACGGGTTTCAAAAATTTATTATTTTTTGTTGTATTAAATTCTATAACACCCCTGGAATATTGTCCTAAATTTGAATGTGGATCCGAGTAATACTCGAGATTCAGGCTTGAGAACTTGTGCGCTCGAGACTAGCTAAGTTAAGTGCGACGTCTTTCTCGAAACTGTTTTTTCTCGAGAACTACTCTCAGCCGATCTTCTTGAAATTTTACACAGGTCTTTGAGATACAATACTTAAAAATTTGAACGAAGATTTTTTTCGATTACATCCCTTTGACAAAAAAAAAAATCGCGAAATTTTCACTGAATTTATTTTTTTTTCATAAGCTCCTTTTGGTATGGCCTTCAGTTCTCTCAATGAATTTTGTTTTATCTCTTCGATCGACGGAAAACGGGTTTCATTCCGACTATTGTTGACTTTTATGCATGTCAAACTCATAAACCCATGTCTCATCGGCGGTTATAATGCTCTCCATTAATGTGTGATCAGTATTTGCACGTTCAAGTATTTCCAAAGAGATTTTTTTAGGATACTCTTTTTGAAAAAAATTCAGCTTTATCGGGACGAGCCGAGCAAGAACGCGTTTAAATCCTAAAAACCACCAAAATCATTCGAACAAACTCGCGAAAAATGTCGATCTCTCTTACACTTGCCTGACGATTTTCGAACACCATACGCTTCACTTTTTTTTAAATAATTTCATCAGTTCAAGAAGCCGAAGGTCGACCAAAACGAGGCATGAGGCATATATTCAACGATCTCTCGACCGTCTTTGAGGGCTTTCTACATTTGTGGGCTGGTGTTTTTGATAAAACTAAATCACCGCAAGCCATTTACAATATTCGCAAACAATTCCGCCACGAAATTGGTTTAAAAATATAAAATTTGATATAATTTCTTAGCAAAATACATATTTTTTTAAATATTGTGTACCGTGGAATTGATTTAAAATTTTCGGGGTGATTTTTTGTCGCAGTGTGTATATATCTCGCATTGTTAAAAGTGTTATAAAGTACCGCTAGGCGAATATAAAAAAATTTAATTGATAGAAATAAATTTTTTCCGAAAAATTTAATCTCTCAATTTCTGTATAAAAACCGGTGAAAGAAAGTAAGTCATTTAAAATATATGCCCTGAAATATATACACATTTAGAAAAATGCATATGTAGTACTTGTATACATATCTCTATTCATTTCTGCAATGTCTCAATTCCTACGCTACGCAAATCTACAGCTTATTGAAAGGTACTTGAAGGCTCCCCGCAGTTGCCGTAAATTGAGCGACTTGAGTTCTGAGCGTACCAATGTTTACAATGCTGCGTCCAGCCACGAGGCTACTAGATTACAACCGACATTACACACATACAAGCACATATGTTGACGCATGTGCAAATACACATTAGTATGTATGTATGTGTATATGACACAGGATGTACATATAAGTACATACGCACATGCATAGAATATCGGAAGAAAGGCACTGCGAGATATACAGTCACAGGCGTTGACATTAAAATCATCCATCTTTTAGCTGTCAGTCAAAATTTTCGCCGAAAAGGACGGAAATTTGTTTTTCTTCTCTCTGGCATTTCCACGCTTTCTTTTTTATTTCACATTTTTTTTAACTATGGATATTTTCGAATGGTAGTAGATTTGTTGCTACTAACATTTCGATTGTTGTTGCGTCAGCGTGGCGTGCGAAAGGAATATTTGTAAGTTTTGTTGCTGGCACGCAATCGTACGTATATATATATGTATGTACATATGTATGTCTGCATGTATGTATGTATATGTGTATATTTTATGTATGTTTTTGTGTTAATCATTAAAGTTTAGTGAGAAGTACAAGTCGCTAATAAAGTTGTTCGATTTTTTGTGGATTGCGTGCCAAAACTTATAAATACTGTATATCGTCACCTAAAATGCAAAACAGCGTATGATCAAAAAAATCGAAATTGACTTTGTTATAGCTTACGATTCACTATATCATATAACAAATATGTAGCATCAAATTTGCAGTTTTTTTCTGGAAGATATAACCAATGCATAAGTAATAAATAACCAATATATAACCTATATATAACCAATATATAACTAATACATAGCTAATATATAACCTATATATAACTAATATGTAACCAATATATAGCTAATATATAAATATTATATAACCAATTATATAACCAAAACTCAAATTTGGTTTCAATATGAGTGGTTTCTATTATGTCGTTTTTTTCCCTTCGCCTGTAAGTTCATGAAAAGTGATGTTACATTATTTTGCATTTTAGGTGACGATATGAAGCTTCTAAAGAAAAAAAAACGTTAAAAAAATTTATGTGTTGCAAGCATAGTAGTGAAAACTCTGTCTGCTGTTAAACTCAAGTATTGCTTCAATTCAATTTTGCACGTTTATGTTTATTAACTGTTTCAAAGCAGTTTATCTTAGCTTTGTTTTTGTTGTTTTTTTTTTTGCTTTTAATTACATTTAATTGTAAAATACTTATTTATAAGCATGTTAATTATTAATTACTGTTAATAATTACATTTATCTTTATATATTATATTTGAAAAACAAATTGCATTTGTTGTTGTTTTCTTATTTTGATTTTTTTCGCAATTCATTAGAAACATAACTACAATTTATTTATTACAATATCTCGCTTAAAAAATCGCACTTGAACCGGAACGGATTCAATTTGAAATTATTTTTTCCAAAACTATATATAAAACAATTGAAAATTTAAGTTTGATACGAAAAACAAACAACAAAAGGTCATATTAAAGTATTGCTAAATATTTATTTGGAATAATTTATTATCAATTGTTAATCACTATTGATTGTTTGAGGCAAAACGTGTAGCAAACAACTTCGATTTTAAATCAACATAAAGTCAACTATTAGAAAAGCTACGATTTTTCTGGAATTCTGTGAATTTTTCTTTTTTATTTCCATTTATGCTACTAATTATATTTCTATACGGAGCACATAATTTATATTCATTAACTTATATAGTATAGTATATACAGATTCTTTTTTTAACTAGATATTATCATTGGGACTTACTATTACTAATTTCTAAAAAATTATAGTTGTATATATATGTACATTTATATTTACATACATATAATATCTATGTATGTATGAATGTATCATTGATAATGTCATTGCATAAAAAAAAAGTATTTTATTAAGTTGGTAGGACTGTCCTTAATTAGTATGCCAAATATGAGCTTAAAGGGTTAGGGGTAGTTAGAATTTTCAAACAATAATTTGGTTTGCATTTTCCTTAAGTGTAAAATCTTAAAAATATTCTCTGAAAATTTCACGTTGATCCGTTAATTAGTGTTGAGTTATTCGACAAATAACAAAGAGAGCTCGGGCACTTCAAAGCGCTAGTGTGAAGCTTTAAACGCGCTTTTCTAAAAACTATGTTCTTTGAAACGGTGACAACTGTAACTTGAAAGCCGCTCAGTAGATTTTAATGAAAATTTCGTTTTTTAAGACCAATTAACTGTGATTTTTTCCCAAAAATTTAGAAAAAAATTTCCTGCGGCCGCCATTTTGATAATTTTTGAAAAAAAAAAAAAAAATACAATAAAATCCTTCCAACAGGCCGAGTCTATCTATTTATAAAACTAATTTTTTTTTGCCCGGTTGATTTTAGATGAATCTCAAAGAACTTTTAGTTCTCACCGCAAGTACCTTTTATTGGAACTGGGTCAACAAAAACAACTATAACTTTGAAAATTAAATTTTTTTTTTTTGTTTTTGAAATTTTCGTGACTTCACGTCAATACATTATATAATAATGTCATTTAACTACTTTTGTAAAATAACACGATTTAATAGCAAAAAAAAATACTGAAAATTCTAATTTTTTCGTGCCTCTGACTACCCCTAACCCCTTAAGTCGGTACATCTCAATGGTGCATTGCGAATTTTACAATGGATAAAAATATCCTACAAAGATTTTGTGCTACATTTTGTATTTCTAACCAAATTTCGTTTGCGGTTTCGTAGCGAATATTGGAAAAGGCTTACGGCGATTCAGTTTTATCAAAAACATGTCTCATCCTAGACGATCTTCGACCTCTTCAACTGATGAAAATATTAAAAAAAAAAATATATTAAAAAAGGCAATGGTGTTCGAAAGAGAAATGGCAAGAGAGTTCGTCATCTGTCGTGAGTTCGTTCGAATAATTTTGGATGGTCATTATGGGTATGAAACGTGTTCTTGCTCGACTCATCCCAATAAACCTGAATTTTTTTCAAAAAGAGTACAGTAAACATGCTTGCTTATTGTTATTTTCGATATTCATGAGTTTGTTCCGGAGGGACAGACAGAGTCAATAAGGAATTCTATTTGGCTGTATTGAGCCGTTTGCATGACAACATTCGTCGAAAACGACCGGAATTGTAGAAGAACAATGCATGGATTTTACCTCGAGTCACAATTGTAACCGAATTTATAGCCAAAAATGCAATGAATATCGTCAATTAACCACTGTATTCACCAGATTTGGTCCATGTGATTTTCTCTTGTTCTTCAAACTGAAATTGCCGCTCCGTGAAACCCTCAAAGAGCTGAAGGTCATCCCAAAAGGTGCTTATGAAAAGTGTTTCGAGGACTGGAAAAATCGTTGACATAAGTGTATTACATCCGTTGGGAATTATTTTAAAGGCGAAAAAATACATATTGCAGAATATTCAAATATTTTTGATGTGCTATTTGTCGTCGAAAACGAAGAGCGTCCAGGGCGATCATCAACCCCAACTGACGAAGCTCACGTTCAACAAATCAAAGATTTGGTGTTGAAAAACCGTTACCGATTAACAACTAGAGACCTTGCTGATGAAGTTGGCATATCGGAAGGCTCAGCCAGTACCATTGTGAAGGATGTTTTGGGCCTCAAGCGCGTCAAATCTCGACTGGTATAGAAAACATTGAATGTTTTGGAAAAAAGTCGTCACGTTGAAGTGTGTGAAACGATGCTTTCCGACTACCAGGGTGTCATAAAATGCATTATAACTAACGATGAGACTTGGATCTATGTTTACGACCCCGAAGCAACCGATCTATCGAGCGAATATCGTGCCAAAAGAGAGCCGAGACCAAAAAAATCGTGCCAAACTCGCTCAAAAATCAAGGTCATGTTGACTGTTTTCTTCGATTATCGTGGTGTTGTGCATTATGATATTCTTCCAAACGGCCAAAGAGTCAACAAGGAATATTATTGAACGTTATGCGTCGATTGCGTAACGCTATCCGCCTAAAATGGCCGGAATTGTGGAAAGACAATTCTTGGTTTTTACACCACGATAATGCACCATCCCATACTGCCCTCGTAATTCGTGATTACTTCGCCAAAAACTCAACCCATATCGTTCCGCAACCACCGTATTCACCTGATCTGGCGCCGTGCGACTTCTGGCTGTTCACCAAACTCAAAAGACTGCTCCGGGGACACCGTTTTTATACGATAGAGGAGATTCAAGCCGCAGTGAAGACGGAACTGAAGACCATCCCGGAAAGTGACTACAACGAGTGTTTCGAAGATTGGAAATTCCGTTGGCATAAGTGCATTAAATCGGGAGAGGATTACTTTTAAGGGGATGAAATTGATTTGGAAGAATAAATAAAGAATTTTCAAAATAAATACAATGTCACCTTATTTTTTGGGCACAGTAGTATATATGGCTCCAGTCTCTCAACTAGAAATCTTGATATTTGAGCGTTGCATCTAATGGATTAACTCATACATACATACATATATACGGAACAGCTTTGTTCTTTCAGTCATGTTTATATAAGAATATTACATATTCGGGAAAAAATTAAAAAAAAAAATCTCACTAATCTCTGAGCGGCCTGCTATGCGAAATCATATTGCTTTTGGATTGATTTTACTTTTGCAAACATTTATAGTTAAAAATTATTTAGGTCTGAAAGAGCGTGGGCAGTGCACAATTGAAGCATTTCTCTCTATAAAATGCTTTTAAAGTTGGAAGGTTGGTGACCTCAATGTCATTTGAAGTACATAAAATTACATAAAATAATTTTTCTGAAACTGAGTTAGTATGAGTAATATTTGTAATGGGAAATTTTTTTTAACGTATTATTTATGGAGAACTTTAAAATTTAGCTAAAAATCCTGTCTTGTTCAGAGTGGTTCAATTTGATGTATAAATTCGATAACTGTGTTCCTTTGATCTAATGAGTATTCAATGCACACATGCCTGTTCGACGTATGAACCATGGAATCTTTACACAATTTTCAAAAGTACATTCTTACATACATACATACAATGGACAATAAAATGGAATCAAACATTTTTTTTTTTTTGAAACAATGTATAATATTTTTCAAAATTTTTCATTTATGCTGTAAATTTTTTGCATAATAACAAATGCGATAATAAGCACTTTTAAAATAGAGGAAAGGATAGCATTGTCGAGTTTAACTGTAAATGACAAAATAACAGAAGAATTGCAGAAAAATCATAACGAAAATATTGAATTTAAGGGGGTATTCTAGTCTAGAAATTAAAAAAAAAAAAAAAATCTTTTTTTTTTTATATTTTCAAAGTTTAACTATTCAAGAATATGTGTTTATATGTGTGATTTTTCAAAATTCAAATTATTTTTGGAGATATAGGCATTTTTTTGTCCGGGCATCCAAACTGGTTCGGCCAGAACGAGAAACTTTAAACGCGTTTTTCTCAAAACTGACTTTTTCGGAACGATGGCCATGATTTCTCAGGTTCTACTGGACCGATTTACTTAAAATTTTTATAGAATCTTCTTTATAGGCTTATCTATAGTTGGAACTAGCCCCATCCTTAAATTTTTATTTTTATTATTGTTAAAAAATTCGAAATAGTCAGAAAAAGTGATCCAAAAAAACTTTTTTTTTAGGCAGTCGCCATTTTGTGAAAATTTTTTTCCCACTTTTCCGTAGCTTCGGCCATTGCGATATTATCCTAGATTAACAATCTTTTTTTCTTTTTGGTTTTAGATAACTAGGAGAGTTGAAATCATGGGTATGGTGGCGTGGAAATTTTTAGATACCCCCCACTTCGTCAACTCATAACTTTTGAAATTTTTTACTTTTTTTAGTTTTTAATTTTTTTCTCCACTCTTCTAAAATTAACAAATAACTAATAAAAAAATGGACAGTGAAAATATTAATTGCCTGTTTTTACGACACTTTAAAAATGACCTGAAATTCATGCTTAAAAAGCGTAATGTTGCATGTATTAATTGAATTAGATCTTTGGAATGAATATTTGTGAGAATTACGTATTTATGTTGAAAAATGGGTCGAGAAAAATATTGCTCAGTGGAAGAAAGATTGTGCGTCCAAAATTTGCAAGGAAAGGGTCACACGCAAAGTGAATTGCAGATTTATTGAATTCAAAATTATTGAGTTTAAAAATGTGTGTTTATTGGCTTAAAATTTCTAAAACAAGAACTGTAAGAAGACGCCTTATGAAGAAAAATCTCTTTGGCACATTTTCCCGAAAGGTGTGTCAATGCCAAGAAAACGGCACAGATGCAATCGCTTTCAGATTGCAATATTTTTATCGCTTTCAGATTGCAAAATGACGCATTAATTAGTATTAAAAAAAAAATGGTTCGAGACTTTGTGGTCTGAAAGCGCAATTAATATGATAGAAAATTGTGGTTGGACGTGAGCAAAGAAAAAAACAAAAAAATTGCCATATACATACACACCTGCTCAAAATAATAGTTACACTATAAAACTTAGTGCTCCCACGTTATGACAAGTTATGCTGTAAGTTTAATTAAGATGATATGGCATCGCTCTTTCTATGAGAATGAAGTATAAGGAATCCCCGAGTTAATGCGTATTTTAGTTTTGTGTGAATGCTCAAAAAAAAAACTTGCTCAATATAATAGTTACACATAAGTGAACTTAGCTTTTTGTGAAAACAAAGTTAATATTATACAGTTTTTCAAGTTTTTTTTTATCTGGATTGCTAAGTTTTTTTTCATTAAAGCTCAAAATGCTGCAGATAAGTTAAATTATTTTTTGATCAAATGGGTCGGAAGTCTCATTGCACTATTGTAAAAGCCCGTCTGGTGTCAAACCTCGGAAAGCAAGGAAAATCGCTTCGGGAAATTAATGGAAAGGTCTCATAATTTTGTTAAAAATGCTTTAGAGCGAAAATATAGTAGAGAGACTCGTGGAAGACCACAAAAAACGAGTACAGTTCTTGATCGCCACATTGTAAATATTTGCAAAAGGACCCATTCAAGTTGTCGAAGGTGATAGCAGCAAAATTGGAAATGTAGTAAGTGCGTAAACAGTTCGCAGGCGTTTGCAAAAGGTCAAGCTATCAGGACGAATAGCCAAGAAAGTTTCATTAATGCGAACAAAAAATTTAGATATGAGGTTAAAACTTGCAAGATGTCATTTAGATTGGTCAAGACCTGAGAGAGCAAAAAAGTGGAGAAAATGAGTTTGTTTGGAAACGATTGCGAGAGAAATTTGCGTCGTCCAAAAGGAAAAGAGTTTCACGTTCGATTCACAAAAAAACAAAACTGTGAAGCATGGAGATGGAAACGTCATGGTGTGGGATGTTTTTCTTGGTATGGAGTAGGTCCTATATACTCCATAATGACAGCGTCGGAGTACAAGGAAATATTTGAAAATGCCATGATACACTATGCTGCAGAAAACTTACCATTACGTTGGGTATATCAGCAAGATAATGACCCAAAAGATACCTCCAAACTGGTGAAGAAATATTTTAAGGACAATAATGTTAACGTTTTGAAGTGGCCAAGCCAATCTCCGGATTTAAATCCAATAGAAAACCTATGGGGGGAACTAAAAAAAAAAAAATTTGGCGAGTCAATCTTTCTCTAACAAAGACCAGTTATGGGAGTGCATACAAAAAACTTGGTATGAGATACTTAAAGAAACCTGTCAGGCTTTAATCAGTAGTATGCCCAAACGAATAAATAAAGTAATCCAGAATAATGGTGGATATACTAGCTATTAACTAAGTAATGTTAAATATATAACAAAACTGTTTTATCATAACTTGTTTTTCCAAAATTATTGTCTTATTAAAAGTGTACCTATTTTTTTTGAGCAAGTTTATTTTAGGTATGAAATGTTTTTGGATTTATAGCGGGATTCTGTAACCAGTCTCTAGTCTCTATTTGAGACATTTTGAGACAAAGTTTCAATTTGATACTAGTTACTATTCACTAAACAGTCTCTAGCGTTAGTCTCAAAATATTGAGACCTGGTAGTTAGCTGGTCACAAAACTAAAAAGAACTCTTGCTGCCATTTTCAATGTACTGAATAGAGATCATCATTGATATTAATCGATTGTCGTTTTTTTACATTTTGTAAGCAATTCAAACACGAAAAGGTTAAAAAAAAATAAATAAATTTTACATAAATTTCGTAAATATTATGAAACAAAGTCAACTTATATTTTTATTTTAATTGATAATTATGTTTTTTGACTATGTTATAGAAAAGCTAATATTAGTTATCGACATATTTATTATCCTTCAAGTGTAAAAGCAACGCAGAATAATGAAATGTAATAGATTTTGAGACTGTCACTTACAGAATAGCAAAATCGTCTCAAGTCTCAAAAATTGTCTCTAACTCAAAATCTCAAATTTTGAGACTTGATACTGTCTCATGTTACAGGATCGCACGGTTACATTTGTTTGTTTTGCTATTTTTTTAAATGAAGTTTATTTAATTTAGCTTGTAAATATTTGAAAAATATAAGTACGTTTGCGTTTTTCTTACAAATTTAAATACAGCTTTTTACTGATGAGCTTTACTTGAAAAAGTATTGTGTAACTATTATTTTGAGCAGGTGTGTATATGTATATACTAACATTTAAATAAACATCGGCGCTAGCAAAAAAATTGTTTTCAAATTATGTTGTTGATCTGGAAAATATTGGGTCCGTGAAACCGAAAAATAAGCAGAACTCTGGGAGCGTCTGATATTCTATTGCACAGAGCGATAAAGGCTACGCTACCAAGTATCAACAATTGTTTCTATTAATTCTCTGTAAAAATTTAAATTTTTTTTTCAATTAAAGGTATTGTGATTAGATTGTTTCGTCCCCTCAATATAACAATAGCGTATAATTTTTTTTCGCTTTTGAGAAAATCGAGTTTAAAGTTTTTATCAAATCAGATGGCTATTAAAACCTCAATGTCGCGGTAAATAAAAATTCTTCATAGTAGATTTTTCGATGAGTACATTATATCGTTTCTTGTCTTTAAATTTACCAAGTTTTTTTATTCTACGCATCCTTTAAGACCATAATTATGTTATATAAAGCGCAAGTCCTCCATATAGGCCATTTTATTTTTTAAGGAATTCGTATGATGTATCTGATACACTATTTTATTTTGTATGGTATACGCTGTTTTATTCAATAATTTTACGGTATTTTTATTCAAATATTTGATGTCAAAAATATCAATTTGTAACATTATAAAACAGTAATTAATTTATAGTTTTGTTAATTCAGTGGCATTCATTACTATCCAATTTGGGTTATTATAATCAAAAAATTATGACAAATGAAGGTATACATTGCGTAAATCAAAAAAAAACTAGAAATTCATTCGTCTTCATTTTCTTCCTCTGCTACATCTGGCTCATCTTAACAATTTCGCTTGTTTCCACCTCATAAGGCCACGAGGAATTACACTCTTTTTGCACAAGTTTTGAAGATCATGCAGCTTTCGATTACAAATTGGCAGCTCTTTATTATATTTGCCAGTAAACGAAAAGTTGAACACCTCTTTTGTTTTTCGCGTTCCTCCAATATCAATTACTTTCAAGTCTCCATCCCATACTACTCTTGTAAATTTCTGATAAAACTTTCGAATTTGTATTGAAAATAAAACAGCTTATGTGGAGTATAGAAATGGTCGGAATAAAACTATTTCTCAAACAATAGTGTATATTATTATAAGCCATTTTATGAGTTAAAGTTTTGATAAATTTTATTTATTTCTACAGGATAAAATGGAGTATAATGCGCATACACTATTATTATTTTAACAACTTTGCAGTGGCAATTTCAAGCAAAATAGCGCATATGAGCTTATACATTTATTGAAGGAAATTTTTTAACATGAAATTATACACCATTTTTTCCAATGACATTTTGACCCACTTTGTGGAAGTAGAATTTGACGAAATTTTGACCAGACATAGAATCAATGATTGAGATTCTAAATATGCAATAAAAAAATAATGGCATATGAGCACATACCCTATTGTTATATAGAGGGGACGGTTTGTGCTTCGAATTTTTTACTTTTTATAATATCTTTGTTTTTGCAATATTTATGAACTGTTTTTTCCCCCAATATTTTTACTGTTACCTACTCGTATATAGCATTTGAAATGAAGTTAATAATAAAAATATATTTTTGTTGAATTTAAATCAAATTCACATATTTCTTAGGATGGCAAATTAGTACTAAGCATGATTCCATTTTAATATCCGTAACTATATATTGATTTTTATTAAATTTATGTACATACATATATACAGCTATAGTATTAGTAGCATATCTTAACACTAACAACAACAATTGCTGAACATTATTTACTTATAATTTTCTTATTTTCTTTTTCATTTGAGCAAAACTAACTAAACTTTATTAATTAGCATAATTAGCATTTCACAGGACTCGCTAATTAGCGCTTACATAGTATACTCTATACAACAATTTAAGGATGCATACACACTATACATTATTTTGACTTTGATTCTTGCTTCTGAAGAACATACATACATATGTATATACAAGGATTTTCCGAGACTTTTTTATTTAAAGATTAAAAATTTAATTTTTACTTGCAAGAGCAGAAAAAAATATTTGTAAACGGTTCAAATAAGAAATTACGAGAAAATCCCCAAGGAATGATAATTAAGTTCAGCTGGTTTAAATAATAACTAATTATATTAATTACATAATATGAAAGTTTTGAAACAAATAGTAAGGAAAATAACAGGTTTAAAAATACAAAGAAGCAAACAAAAAGAACATAACTAGAAACTCATTTTTACAGCTACTTACATATTAATAAGTACATACGTGGATATGTGCACAAAAATTTATATTATCTTGGATACACGTACAACACACTAAACTAAAACATCAAAGCAGACATTTCTCCAAACAAAAAAAAATCAAAGTGTACCGCAAAACACCCTTTATTTGCCTTAGATGAACTAACTCAGCTGGTAGTATTCGGGTGCAAAGTCATTTGCCAGATTGCTGAGGAAGTTGAAGTCCGATGAGCTGTTTGAATTCTCCATGCCGGTCAGATTTGCAGCAGCCGCAGCGACGGGTCCGCCATTGCCAGCCATCGGATAAGCGGCGGCGGCATTTGCTGGCGAACCGCCATTCATAGCGAAATTATTTGCGCCGATATTCATATGACCGCCTGTTGGCTGGTGGTGTGGGTGTGAATGCGGTGGATGGTGATGTGCTTGCGGATGGTGTGGTGGCATGCCGCCAGCTTGCTGCTGCAGCTGAGCTTGGCCATTCTCGTAAAAAGTGGCGAAATTGCCGTAGCTGCCATCACAGTTCTCCATTTGCACGCCCAGAGCGCTGGCATTGGGCGGCATGTACACATCGGCTGATGTTACTGCCGGCGCAGCGCCGGCGCCAATTTTCATATGCGGTGTGCCATCCACCATGAATTCGGCTGGTAAGCCACCAATGTGCTGTTGTTGTTGCTGTTGCAGCTGTTGTTGAACGTCGTGCGCTTGTTGGTGTTGGTGAAAGTCAGGGTGAATTTGTTGTTGGTGCTGTTGCTGTTGGAAATTCAAGTGTTCGTAATAGGCAGCGGTTTGTGACTTGGCTTCGTAGTAGTTGCCGGCCGTGTTGAGAGATGTCGCTTCGAACTCAGCGCCGGCATGATGGTGGGGATGCATGTACACACCACCGTTGTCCACCGCGTGGTGATTATAGCTCATGTACTGGCCAGCGGCACCTGGCGGCATTGGCTCGCCACCGTGATTGTAGAAAACCTGCTGGTGTGGTGGTGGCTGTGGTTGGTGGTGAGTTTGCGCGTGTTGGAATGCATTGACGGCTGCTGTCTTGGCTGCTTGGAATTCATGTTGTAGTTTCGCATTGTGCATGTCGGGCGAGAGTTTGCTAATGAAGTCCGGTTTCGAGCTCGGATATTCACCATTCGACTGGTGTTGCAGTTGGTTGTTGTTTGGCATTTGCTGCAGTTTGTGGTGTGGTGGCATTGGCAACGTCGCTTGCGGACCGTGTTGCGGCGAACCTGAGGCGGCGAATTCAATGTCGTACTTGCCGTAGTAATCGTGCGGCGACTGCAGCTGCGCCGACGGCAGCTGCGACTGTGGCGGTGGCGGCTGCAGTTGTGACTGCTGCGCGTGGTGTAAGTGTGGCCGTTGCTCATGTTGGTTGTGTTTCGGGTAATAGCCACCGTGGAAATACGCGGCCATGCCGGCACGCCCACTGCTCTCATTATTTGTCGCGTTCGCGTTGTTGCCATTTTGGAAACGTTTTCTGCGCGAACCGCCTTCGGTGTTGGGACCACAGTTCGAATTCACGGCCGATTGGGCGTTGTGTGACACAGTGTCGGAGTTCCGACGGAATCCACCGCCAGCCGACAACATTGCAGCGGCGTTGCCAGTGACGTTGTTGTTGCTGCCACCATTTCCGACCGGTGAATCATAGGGGAATGGCGACGCTTTTGTGGATGTCGAAACGGCCTCATTCTTGACAACCTGCTCAATGCGTAAAGCGGGGTTAACTGGTGATTTAATATCAAAAATGTATTTTGCACTTACTTGGCTGTCATCTTTTTTCTTCACTTTGATGGGACTGTCGTCAATATCTTCGTCAAGACTGACGCTGGAAGCCACACTAGAGTCGGCGCTGATCATATTCGACGCGGAAACAGTTGAGCTACCAAGCAGATTCGAGGATATGCCCGATTCCAAGGTCGAGTTCGGCGTCACTTTAAGATGGAGGATACAAAATTAAAATATTTTTTAATTTAAATTAAGTTGCTCTTCGCCAGAGTTTTACTTACAACTTCCGGCGCTCGCGTTGTTATTGGTCGCACTGGGTGTGTTGTTGTTGTGCCCCCGTGAATTCGAGGTGGAATCTGGTATATCATCCGAAGGCAGCTCACAGCCTTGACAAGACTTCTTCGAGTTGGAGTCTATTTGAGCGGTTAAGTGGGGAAATGTTAGTTAATATAAAAGAAATGCTAGGGAGGGAAAGTGAATGCGAGGAATAAGTGGGATTATAAGGTTATGAAATGAGCTAACTAATGAAAGGTATCAATTCATTTGCAATTTTTGATAATACGAAATTCACACGATACATTTGACAAAGGAGATTTGCGGATCCACTGTTCGATGCTTATTTTCGTAATATCGGCATTTATATAAGTGCATACGTATGTATATTAGGGGCCCATAGAAAGATCATTCTTTAAGTATCAACAAAGAATGATTGGATCTATTAGATTTTGCATAATGATGCCATACCCCTTTTTTTTACTTCAAAGATAGAATTTCCATTTGCGAATAGCAGCTGAACAGCAACGAAATCGATCCATTTTCGAAGCGGGAGATGAATGTTTTTTAAGATAATTTCAAGCAAAAACGGTATGATAGGCCCAGGAAACTTGTTGTTTCGAAGGGGTCAGACCATACGGAGAGGGGTGTCAGATGTGTAGGGTTACCTGGAGTGGTTAGAGTCATACGGGGACTCGTTGCATACTGGGCATAAGTTTGTTATGACTGGGTGAATTCTCAATAAATAGGAGTTTAAACTACCACAGTACCCAGAACGAAGCTACATAAGGGTCATTTTCGATTCTCCCGGCAGCTCGAGCTCTTCGTCTTCTCTGCGTCTGCGTCTGTTGGTTTGTTCCAAATACTCTATTCAGTCGGTGAATTTATTTATGGCTCCACTGTGAATGGCAGTCAGTGCACGCCTGAAGTTAGTTGCGTCCGAAGTCTGGTTGGCGTTTTGTCTTATCTCGCCCACGTAGTTGAGGAGGAACCTTTTGATGCCATTAGGAGGTGATTCTGCCTCAAGCAGAAGACTCCAGGGATGATTTCTACGAAAAAAAATCCAGGAGAGGATTTCTTAACAGGGTGTATGTGGGCCTTGCTGTGCAGATTTTTGATAGAAGACATCAAGAGGCATCCCGTAAAGTCCGGAGTACAGTGTTCTGACATGTCTGAAGCTTCTTCGTCTGCATTTTACTGCATCCAGGCGACCATATTAGGGCGGCGTAGTTAAGGACCGGCCGGCTGATTATCTTGTATGTTGCCAACAACGTTTCTTGAGTTGTGCCTGATCCCTTCCGGTTAAACCTTTGATTCGGACTTCTACTGACTAGAATTGGTTCGTCTAAAGGAAGCAATCGCTCAGAAGCAGTCAGCATACATTGATAGTAACTCGCCAGAATCTCCAGGAGCTTGGTTGGAAGGTTCTTATATTTAAGGTGGATAGTTCGGATCTAGTATCGGATTCAAGTGAAGCTTGAATATTCCACTTTTTCACTAAAAAATATGGTTTCTTTGAGTAAAAATAATGGATTTCTTTTTACTAGACTAAGTCACTTTATAAAAATCTTTTCGGATGAGAATTTTCCTTAATTTTTTAGCATCTGATGGGTCCTCTCGCATTCTGATTTCAGGTCCATTTAAAATCAAGTATGGCATTTCTCCCGATATTAATGGTTTTGGAACATTTTAGGAACTCGTCCAAACTATTTCATCAAATTACAAAGAAATACCACGCTTTGTGCTAACAGCCCACCCTGTATTTAAAGTCTTGCATGTTTTTAGAAGAAGTTTTGAAAGTGTGATTATTTCATTTTCATTAAAAGGGTTGTAGTGTACGAGGAACCACAGAAAACATCTTCCCAAAAGTGATGGAATGAATCGCAGCAGTGAAGTGTCAACGGCACAGAAAAAAAGACGCGAAGCCAATGACAATGATTGATAAGATTATTTTCCATTTCGCCGATTTTGTTACAAGTTGTTGAAGTACCTCTTTACATACATACATACATAAATATATACATGAGAACACACATAACTTGTGATAGCAGAAAAGCTGATTGAATGCAGCGGCTTCGCGCTTAACACTATTATAAAATGGTTTGTCGTTGGTGATTGCCTTAAATGATAACTGTGCTTTATGAAATTCTACATTTTTATT
This sequence comes from Bactrocera correcta, assembly GCA_027475135.1. NCBI lineage: Eukaryota > Metazoa > Arthropoda > Insecta > Diptera > Tephritidae > Bactrocera > Bactrocera correcta. The sequence continues at coordinate 108,984,495 of CM050323.1, forward strand.
ATGCTAGAGGTACATGTATATGTATGGGTTTGTGCTCGTTACACTTAAGTGCGTGAAACTAAGTGAAAAACCAATTAGCCAAAAGAGAAATTAAGGATAAAGCACTTACTACTATCAGACTGATCATCATCACCTTTTAGACTGTCTTTGTTGTCTTCATCGTCCGTCTTCGACAAAGTTTGACGCTTATGCTTCATTCGTCTATTCTGAAACCATACCTTGACCTGCAAAGAGGAAATAATATTTTTTTCTTAACTCTCTTATATCCAAAATCGAAGAAGAGTAAGTAGAAATGCGCTCACCTGTCGCTCAGTCAGATCTAAGCTCGCGGCAATTTCGATTCGTCGCGGTCGGCACAGATACTTGTTGAAATGGAACTCTTTTTCTAGTTCCAGCAGCTGTGTGTTGGTGTAGGCAGTACGCAGGCGCCGGGGGAGACCATTTTCTGGAACGAATTCAGCTGCAATTGAAAATTGCATTTCCTTGATACTTGAGTAAATGTGATTTTGAATTGAGTGTGTGTACATATTAAAGTAAGGCTCTAGAGTCTAAACGGCGTAGAGAGCGAATTATGTATTCTTATGTGGAATAATTTACATTCGTTTTGTGTGAATTTGTTATGTAATGTTATTGTAAATTTTATTTGCTGAAAATATATTATAAAATATTTCTGAATGCTTCATTGGAAGTACAGAATTTACCAAAAGCTGCGTTTGAATGAGTACCGGGAATTATTTAGGAAGCTGCTGAAGTAATGAAATACAAAATTCCATCTCACTTTGCGACACTAAGGCCACCAATCTTGCCACAAATGAAGTTGTTAAGTAAGTTATAGGCGTAAGTAAGCAGCGCCCAACTCGCAATGCAAAGTAATTAACAAAATTCTAATCAATCAATCAAAAAACGCCAAGCAAGTGCCAAGACGCTCGCTATGTGATGCTCGCAACGTGGCTTTATGGACTGTTGCAACATTTTGGGAAAAATGTGTGGCAAACTTGAAGGTTACATAAGAACAAACATTATTTTCAGCTTTAAAATTAAGTAAAATAATCGATATTCCATTGAAAAGAAGGCTCTACAAATTGTAAGAAATATACAGGATTTTCCAGTTGGAGTGATATGATTTCTTTAAAAAAAGTTATAGTAAAGTTAAGGAACTTTAAATGTGTTTTATTTAATATGAAGTAGAATCAGTATAATTCAAGTTCTGATTATAACATCACTCAAACGACCTCCATGAATTCTTTTGCAGGAACGAATTCGATGAACCCAATTTTCGTGTACTTTTTCCACAAAACAAGTAGTATGGCATGAATAGCACTTTTAGTATTGACTTCTAAAGGTGAAGAGCGTATGGTTTATTGCTAAAGACGAATGACTTCACAAAACCCCACAAGCAGTAGGCTAAACCAGAACTTCTTGCAGACCATTCAATGTCACAATTTCTTAAAATAATCGAATCTCCAAACTTTTATCGCAATTATTCCGTTGTTGGATGTGCTGCGTGGCACGTAGCACCGTCTTGTTGGAACCAGACGCAGCGTTAATCTAGATTAACTGAATTAATCCAGATTAATTCAGGAGTTAGTGAAGATAACTCCGTTGCTAACTCACATTTAATCCTCATAATTTTAGAGAGTTAAAATTGGTCGGCTAACAACTGCAATGTTTATCTTCTATCCACTTTCACTGAAAATATTATAAAAATGACAATCAGTTGTTTACGAGAGTTTCAAACTCGCATAGCTGCCATCTGTAAACTACAAATTCAGATCTGATTAAGTGCGCAGTTAATCTGGATTAACGCTACAGTCTGTCAAGGCTATTAAGATCAACTTCTTCCAATTGCGACTATAAAAAGTGAGTTATCATCGATCTATAACGCATTCCATTGACAGTAAAGGTGTCACCAGCTTCATTTAGAAAGAAGTACGGAGCAATGATTTCAACAGGCTGAAAACGAAATCAAACTGTCAATTTAGACGAATGTCTAATGGTTTTCCACATTAGATATACTATTTAACATATTAACATTACGTTATTATATTATTATTAATCTTATTAAAATAGGACATGTTATTAAATGTTCCAATACGAATTGGCAAATAAAGAAGAATAATGGTTTTCAATGAATAATTTGGGATTTTTTCCGTACCAGCATCGATTATTTTGTTTATTTACCGCACCAATCAGAATCAAATCAAAATCATTATCATTTTCAAGTTGTTGGAAGGCAAAATCAGCAAAAGCACCACGTTTACGGTTGTTCACTGGCTTCAGTTCAAGGGATGGTAAACCCGATTTCGATTCTACTCGAGAATCGAGTTTTCTCGTAAAAAAATCGATTTTTCGGAATCGATCTTCAGTAGTCGAAGTCGATTAAGAATCGATTCTTGACATTCGACTTTACTATTAATTAAGTGACTAGTTTCAAGTTATACATACTGCAAACGAGCACAAGAAACCTCGCGATTCTTAATTCTTGACGATAAATTTATTGAAATGGCGCCTAGCGCTGTATGGATTTACCTTAAAAAAATAAACAACGGGTCGAATGTTCAGTGTCATCAATGTGGAAAGCAATTAAAATATAATAATAGTATGTCTAGCTTAATCAAACATCTCGAAAAATCACATAAACTTTCCCTTACTGCTTCTATGAAATAATAAGTGTCTCACAACCTAAAAAGCTAAATATATAGGATTATATTTACAACCTTCGGATCTATACTGTTTTTCTTGTATTTTTCTTTATGTATATTTAAATGCCAGTTATTGTATTATAACATTTAACGCTTAATTTCTAACAAGTTATTTTCTCAACTATCATTTATTTACAGTCTCGTTTATCAGATGCTTCTACTGAACTAGTTCCATTCAGTAGTACATCAAATTTAAATTTAAGGGCTGAGTCAGAGTCAGAGAAACCAACTTTCCTTTTTTTTGTCCTTTTAATTTAAAATCGATTAAAATCGAAAGAATCGATTATTGCGCTCGATTAATCGATTCTTAAAATCGAAAATATAAAAAAATAATCGGAATCGAGAATCAATTCTGTAAACAATCTTTCCATCCGTATTCAGTTCTTGAGTGAGAACAATTTTATGCGGCTGCAAGCCCAAATATTTGCTCAAAATTCGTTAGATTGTGATTTGAGACAATCCCAATGGGAATGGCTTGTAATCAACATATTGCGGTCCTCAGACACACTTGCCGGAACGGCAGCAATATTTTCAACACTTTGAGCGGTTCTTTGTCTTATTGGCACTTGAACATTATGTAAAGAAAATGTATGCTCAAAATTTTCAAAAAATCAACGAAAAACGCGTACAGGTGGACGATTATTATAATCATAAAATGGCAAAAGCGTACGAAAAGTTACAATTTATTATAAAAAAATGTAATAATTTGTAATTGTTTTTTTTTTTTTTGCGTATATCCTTTCGTGATGAAATTGCAAACATTACTAAATACAATATAAAAAAATTTATAGATCATGACATATTAAAAATGACCGAAGCGACACTTAGAAATCATATCATCCTCATTGGAAAACCCGGTTTTACTTTGGCTTGAATATATGTAGTTTTGAACAAATATCTTGAATTACAAAAAAGTGTTTTGAATTATTGAATGATGCCAAATGAAGTTCTTCATGAAAAGAGCGGATACCATAAACCAAAGTTGGCAGTTTTACTGTTGTTGCACTCGTTCACAGCCGATATGCAGCAAGTGTCCTTTGTAGCCGGAATTCGTTCGGAGCACATAAATAGTTGCGAACAAGCTTGAAGTCATCAAGTGCGGAAAGTATAGATGCACACAATTGCATTTGCATTGAATGCTAGCTGCAACAACAAGCCCACACACACACAAGCACATATCAACTTAAAGCGCCTATTTGTATACTAAGCAAAGTAGCAGCGCCACCCTCAAACACGCACACACATACAGCCACAGCAGCACAAAACCAAAAAGGTAAAGTGCACAAAAGCAGAAAATATGATTTCCTTTTTGGCGACGAGTGAAAAGATAATTTTCTAAATATGCCTTCGAGCAGCAGAGCACGTCGTACGAGCGCATGAAGCTTATGACTTTTGTAAAGCAGAGAATGCATAACCTGCCTGAAAGGAAGTACATATTTTCCGGCACAAAAGCAAGGATTCACCTGACATGTAGCAAAATTATGGTTGGAGTTTAAAACGACACAGCTCTCAATAGTTGGCAGTTGGGTGGGGAAATTGAAAAATAAATGATTTGTATGGCAACGCTACAACTGCGCAGATTTGTTGTGTGATGTTCTTGCAGAGGATTCATATATACATATGTGCATAAATATATAACTACTTACAAGTATGTGTGTACTATATATAGGGATATTTTAGCATTTACATTTGGTGTTGATCTTAAGCGGTTTAACTGGAAAATTAAGCAAATAAATTTCAAATGCCAATGCAATATTTGCTGCGCAGCATTTAAGATAATGCCTGGATAATTGCAAATGAAACTTAGGTATTCATTAAATAAGCTAATATTAACTGAAATGTATATACGAGAAATGAACTGCATGAAATCCCGAGAGATAAAACTCGTTAAAGTAATAAGCAATCCAATCATTATTCCTACAAAAACACGTTATATTACGTAGGTTGCTATATATATTTCTGGACTAGGCAACACTAAGTGTTGCCAGGTGCAATCTGACATTTCCATTGGAAAGTTTGACATTTTTTAGCATAACACCACTCACACCGTTTTGTCATTTAAACGTGATTTGTTTTATTTACAGGGAATTAAAAAATTCATCTCGGCCAAAAAATGGAATTAACTCGTGAACATTTTCGTGCGATAATTTTTACAACTTTCGACGTGGATTATCATGACAAGAGTGCATCGATGAACTAAAATCTTTGTATGGCTATGAAGCACCATCCTATAGCACTGTGAAAAACTAGTACAACGAATTCAATCGTGGCCGACGCTCGCTCAAAGACCAATTCCGTGAAGGTAGTCCAAAAACAGCCGTTGTGTAACATACCTTCAGATAGAGGCATGCCTATGCATTTCTCCCACCAGCATACATTCGATATTGCATGAACACCTGGCCGTAAAAAAGGTTTGTTCTCGTTGGATACCACACAATTTGACAATCGCTCAAAAAAAGGCTCGTGTGGATTGGTGTAAAAAAATGCTGAAAAAATACGATCGCGGTGCTTCAAGACGTTTATAAGATCGTCACAGGTCATGGATCTATGCGTATGAGCCCGAAGCAAAACAGCATTCATTATTAGGCCAGAAATATATATAGCATAAATCTATGAGTAAATATAGTGGGAAGGGTTTCTCTAAAGCTCTACAGCAGATCTTGTGATAAATCCTCAATCAACCCAGTAAGAAAAGTTATATAAAAATTATTGAACCTAACTTTATTATTTAACTTTCTTTGAGTGCAAACTATCAACTTTGTCTGACATTGAAAAAGTATACACAAAGTTGAAATCATTTCTATAACTAAATACATATAAGTAATAATTTATAATTTTCGCTTATTATTTCTAAAAATAATAGTTAAATTTATTTCTTGTGTTATTTAGATATCCAATTGGGGAATTGTAAGATTTTTAAGTTATGTACTATGTTATCTACCCAATTCATATTGAGTGATCGACTTAACAGTCACTGTAAACTTGCTTTATTGCAGAGGTTCTCATCAACTCATATGGACCGACTCAACTATTTTGGTTAATGTTTTGGTTATGAAGCGTGTTAATGTCAGACTCGTACCAAAAAACTGAAATCTTTTGCAAAACCAAAAGTAGAGGAAGAAGAAGAAAGAGATGACCAACAATCTACATTAATCAAACGCATCTTAAGAGGTTACATGGGTTTACGGGTTTCAAAACATCGAGTTTTTGACTTGTGACAGTTGTCTTGTTAAATCCTACAGCACCTCTAGAATATTGTCCTAAATTTTTTTTGATCCGAGTAATAGTGTTACAGTTACAGCCTTGAGAGCTTGTGCGCTCGTACTCTACCGATCTTCATGAAATTTTGCACACGTCTTTGAGATACAATTTTTAAAGACTGTAACAAAGGATTTTTTTTTCGAATACAAGTATTAAAAAAAAAATGTTGCGAAATTTTCACTGAAATTTTAATTTTTTTTCTAAAAATGCCTGCCAAAAATCCAACTTTCAGTTTTTTTTCCTTTGTAGAGTTCTAAGTTAAGGTTTTAACTAAAATCACGTATGTTTTTCAATTTACATGATCATGTAAAGAGTCCTGCCAACGTGAGCGCATCTTTTTCCTGAGGCGTCACCGGAAATGGCGTCGCAATGGCTGGGTTTAAAATTTTTTTTTTTTAAATTAGAAAAATTCTTTGTTAATAGTGTATGTTTATAAGAATAAAAAATTCTGATAAAATATTTCATTTTTTATATGAGAAAAAACAAAATTTTGAAAAAACGATATTTTTACGCAAGGAAACCATGTAACTCCTCAATTGCTGAGGAGGCGTCGGTTTATGAATTTGATATTAAAACAGTTCAATAAAATAGAAATGTAAGCCAAAAACGAAAAAATTTAAATTCGCGGAGACCACTGATGATCTTAGTTCAGTTCAGGTTGTGATCTATTTAAGGCGATAATAGAGATTTATATTAAAATAACTGAAAATTTGGTTTTTTCTGTCAGTCCGGATCAAATCTGATATGTTTATGTGATTAATAATAATAATTAATATTCAACAAT
>CM050323.1:108992241-109008923 GCA_027475135.1 Bactrocera correcta
TCCTGCCAACGCGAGCGCATCTTTTTCCCGAGGCGTCACAAGAAATGGCGTCGTAATGGCTGAGTTTAATTTTTTTTTTGTTTTCAACAATTAGAGAAATTCTTTGTTAATAGTGTATGTTTATAAGAATAAAATATCAAATTTTTTATATGAGAAAAAAAATTCAAAAAATTTTTTTTTACCCGAGAAAACCATGTAACTCCTCAACTGCTGACGAAGCGTTGGTTTATGAATTTGACATCAAAACTGTCCAACAAAATAGATATGAGAGGAAATATGAGAGGAAAACGAAAAAAACCAAAATTCGTTGAAGGCACTGAAGATCATCAGTTGAGTTCAGGTTGTCATCTATTTAAAGACGATAATTAAAAATTGCATAAAATAATTTTTTTTTCTATCAGCCCGGGTCAAATTAAATATATTTATAATAATAAGAATAATTAATATTCAAAAATTTTTCTTGCTAACCGAAAATATCCGAATTTTTATCGCATGAAATTTTTGCATTTTTTCGCAAAACCAAAATGGTGGTCATACAATAAAGGATAATGCCTCAAACAAGCTACAGTATTGTATTAAAATATATAAATATATCTAAGGGGTGTACCAAAATTAACGCAAGATTTAAATTTGCTGCTATTTATGTAGTAAATTACAAAACTAAAAAAACCCAAATCGACAGCGGACAGTTTATGCTTAGTAAAAATATAGCGTTACGTAATAGAACAACGTGTCTGCATTATTGAACATTACTTCAAAAATATTGTATTTAAATCTTGACAGCAGCAGTTCAAAATGCATCCGCAACGTGCCACTGTTTGGTATGGATTTTGTGCTGGAGTTGTGATTCGGCCCTACTTTTTTGAGAATGAGGTGATTTTCGGGATTATTTAAAATCACAATTCTATTGAAACAATGCCACAACCACACGCAGGGCGGATACCCTCCGAATGACTCCGCAGTTTCCCCTTCCAAAAGTTCAAAATTATACATTATTTACATCATAAGTGATATTCTGCGAAGAAAAGCACTTTGAGTTGCAAGTACAAAATTTTATAATTCCTCTTCCCAAATTCGACTCTGGATCCGCTCCTAGACACACTTGCATTAAAGTAGGTTCAACGTTGCATCATGGAAATTCAGCCACATTTATGCAGAATAGTCATGGAAAATTTCGACATACGAGTGCTTATGTGTATGGAAAGTCGTGGAGACCATTTGTCTGATGCTTTATTCCATAAATAACTCTATATTGAGTGCTTTATGATTCAATAAAAAAACTAGAAACGAAAGACTAAGAAGTGTGTTTTCGTTTCATTCCAATCTTGCGTTAAATTTGGGACACTTTTTATATGCATTCACTGAAGATGCCAACCAGTTGACTAAAAATGTAAATAGAGAATAAGATCCTGATATTGTAATAGAAGCCTTAACAGACGGCACGGTTAATCGGGATTAACTGCGCACTTAATCAGATCCAAATTTGTAGGTGACAGACGACAGCTATGCAAGTTTAAAACTCCCGTAAACAGCTGATTGTCATTTTTATAATACTTTCAATGAAAATAACATAACCTCATAATATAGAACTTCTTGTTTTATTATTGAAAACTTGAAAAACAGCTATTAGTGTTGCCTGTTTTCGTTCACAATATATTAAAATTCGCCATTTTTAACAATTGTTGCCAACGAAAATGCAGCTAACTCTCTAAAATTTTGAGGATTAAGTGGGAGTTAGCAACGGAGTTATCTTCACTAACTCCTGAATTAATCCGAATTTTCATCTGCGTCTAGCACCGAAATCAAATGATGGTTACTGGTGATGAAAAGTGGATTGCTAAAGACAACATTAAGGGAAAACGTACTTGATCGAAATGCGGTGAGCCGGCTCAATCGGCGGTCAGGCCATGATTGACTTTCAGAAAATTTATGATATGTGGTTTGGTTTAGTGGGATTTGCAGGAATTCATTTACAATGAGCTGTTCTCTTACGCCCAGTCTGTGTTTTTATACTGACAAAAAATTTAACTTTGATGGTGGCACGCAAGAACCATGACTATATGCATAATTTTTGATTCTTAAATTACGCTCACATCTGCTCCAAAAAGTTTAACCCCAACATAAAACTTGCACATCTTTCTTTTCCTACTGGGTATTTTAAACAATGAGGCACTAATTCACATGTTAACACTTGCGTTTAGTTGCTCGACGCCCTTCTTTTTATCTACATAACAGTACTTTGCACTTATTAAAAAGCACCCAAAAATAATTTACGACTAAATTTGAACCAACGTGGAGTGTGGCAGTTATTTAATTCTTTTTGTAGCGGCGTTAAACATACCATATACTTGACCGTTAACCCAAGCGCACTTTTCAGCCAACACCACTCGACTATAAGTGCAAGTTTAGCGTTAAATGCAAAAAACCTGTGCGGAGCATGGACCTTACATGGCAAAAAAAAAGAGCAGAAAGCTTGGTAAAAATGTTGCACGAAATTGAATTGCACGAAGAGGCACACACAACAAGCCACAAACTGAACTCGAACGCTACCTGCATGCTTGCAGATGCCCAGCGCCATCTTCGAGGCCTGATTTTAATGTGAGCCGCAATGCTGTTAACACGCATTGCAAACTATATATGAGGACAGATGAGCCATACAACAGCAGGAGGCGATTAAAGTTGCAGCCAGCGCCACAAAAAGGACCCGGGATGCGCACATTAAGGACATGTGCGGAAAATTAGCGTGCTTGTGTGTGTGTGTATGAGTGTGGTTAGCGGTCAGCGAAATGCTGGCGTCCCATGCGAGACTTGCCACTGCAACAGACTGACCTAACCTAAATCTACTACACTTGCGCTGGGGTGTTTGTTGGGTGTGTGTGGGCCAACAAAGCGGACACTTTGTAGTTGTAACAGTGTCAAAGTGGTAGCCACACCTTGGACATAGAAGATATGACCCCAATTTATCTTCCGAATTTTTTTGCTCAACTTAAACATTAAGAGTTTTCGAAAAAGATACAGCAGTGTTGGTGAAATAGCTAAGTATATATACATATGTATGTGGGTATGTTTATGTATGTGGGCGCACACGTGTGCTCCTTCAAAGCTTGTTGGTAATTGTGCGGCAGTCTGTCCGTCTGTCCACTCATTGCCGTCGTGGTGGGACAGTTGAGGGAAATTTGTTATTGTGGCTTAAATTATGCTTAACTTTGTGGTTTTCAAGACTAACCCGTTTGACAATAATTTAGGTGATGACAGACGGCCCAACAAATAAACGGCAAGGACACACTCTTCCAGCATAAAGCATTTCCTTAGCAAATTAAAGCTACAGCCCGCTGGCTTGAATTTTATTTTGCGCATTAAATTTATTTGAAAACAGAAACAACCGTTATTGTAAGTAGAGAGAACGCAGCCCCGGCAGAATGCTGTAAGCTTTGATTGACGGTTGATCAAAATACATATTAAAATCAATTCAAAAACAACTGATGCTAGCGAAGAAGAAGAAATAAGGAAATATAAATAACAAATTCAAAATCGATTGGAAAATCAAGAAAAAAATGCCGGAGAACAAGGAAAAAGTGGAATTCGTTATATAATGCGCAGCGCTAGCAGCTACAAGTCTACACTCGTGCAACACTGAAAAAATGTGGCAGCGCTTTTGTAATGCCAATGCGACGCTGCCACTTGTGTGCCTCACTCGCCCATACAATTTTGCTGCAGTGCGCGCCACATTGTGCCTCACATGCGGCAGCGGATGTTACAGCTTACTGCCGTCGCTGCCACCATAATCCCAGCCAGCCGCAGCGCTGCCACTCCAAGCTGCTTAACTTGGCTTTGTTTCGAAGCGTTCGCGCTGCCGCTTCGCGTGAGATTGCAATACAATGTGACGGACAGATTCGTTGCAGCGGCAGCTCCATCAAGGACCTATCATCACGCCAAAGCGCATAAAAAAACGAAATAAAGTACAACTGCAGCAGCCCGCCTCCGCGTATGAAGTGTTGTTGCAGTGTTGCTCGCATTGAAGCGGCAAAAACGAGCGAGCGAAACCATTAATCATACGCTTTAGGTAAAAGTCGATTTCTCATGAAAATATTTGCCGCTCAAATTGTGTATGCACAATTGCTTACGTATTTGACGGCTGTGTGCATGTATGTATGTATATACATATGTACCTAAGTGTGAATCAGTGTGTTCTAATGTTTATAGATATTCTTGTTCATTGTTGGCGGCTTTTTGTTACGCTTTTGTGATATTGCTACCGTCAGGAAGCAAGCAACGGCAGCCAAACCAAAACGAATCAAATTGGATTTTCGCCGATTGTCTGAGACTCTTTGATATCTTCAAACTGCTGTTTGACTTTGTTTATACTTGTAGAAGTAGTAACAAAAAGTGTATGAGTATTTATATGTGCATATGTGTCTTTGTTTCTAAAGAAGTCAAGTGAAAGCTTCATTTATAAATGTAGTGCATATATACATATATTAGAGTTTTATTATTAGTATACATATATTAGAACTGGTAGATTTTTTTATAACAAGGCATGTGCAAAAAATGCTCTACGGCTTATGCTGAGCAACTCTGCATTAGATACTGTGGATCTAAAAGCGGTTTCGGGCCAGCGAATTTTGGGTTGAAGATTATCTTTTAGGGAATTTAAAAATTTTGTGGGTTAGTTTTTGAGATATTCGACTGCAATTTAATATATACATAGGCGCATAGAATATCTCACGCAAATGCAATTTTTCCGTGTTTTCAACATGCTCTAATACATACATATACTTATATACGTAAATGCACTCTGGAACAAAAAAAAATTAGATCATAAATTTTTTTGAAAACCTGTTTTTGAGGTTAAAAGAAAAAGTTGATTATATTAACGCTTCAATTAGTATTAAAGTATTTCATAATTTCATATTATCAGCCAGCAGCTTCCATCACTAGCACTGCAAATTCTGAGGTTACCCATTTGTGAATTTTGAAAAATATTTTATTATTATTTGGGGTACTCACAATCCGTCGTAAAGCATCGTAAAATTATAAATTTTTACACTTGTTTAAAAAAATTGTTATTGGATTTCATACAAAAATGAGTTTACACATTTACAATTCTCAATGCTATGTCTTCGAATCGTTATAACTTATAACTTCATGTGACTTGTGAAAACCCTAATTAACTAACTCTAAGGTTTCGAATATTTGAAAATATTCTATAAAAATTGTAAGTTATCCCGAGAAATAGGTTCAGTGATATGAGCGTGTTTGAAAGGAAGTCGACTCCAAAAACTTTAAACTTGTTTTATCACGAAAATTTGTTTTCACAGTCGGTGAAGAAAAAATCTTCAAAACAGCTGAACCAAAGCTGATCATTGAAGGAATTTAATTTTTTATGATTGATTAAATTTTTTTTAACCGCTTTGAAGTATAAGTTTGGGCACAAAATGCGCGAAATTTGATTTTCAAGTTAAGTAATTCATAAGCATTAGCGTTTGAAATTGAGTAGCGGACCTACGTCAGCTTTTTACCAAAAAGAAATACTACTGTGTCCAAAAAAAGGTGACATTTGAGTTTAAACTGCGCGCGTAGAAGAATTTGGAAAATTATTATTTTTAGGTTGATAGTGCTGTCAGTCACATTTATGTCAAATTTCATGTCAAAATATTCATTAGTGTTTGAGATACGTGTCGTTTTGTGAGCTGCTAAAAGTGAGTTTTTCGTTTTTTGCGATGTCGAAATTTGTTGAGCAAAGAATTTGCAATAAATTTTGTTTACGAAATCAATTTTCTGCTGCGTATACGTTGAGGATGGTGCAGAAAGCTTGAGATAATGAGGCTATGTCTAAAAATAATGTTTACAAGTGGTATAGTGAGTTCCAATCCGGCCGTGAACGTGTCAAAGACGAAGAGAGTCCAGGACGACAACCTTAACCGACGCAGCTCACGTTCAACAAATCAAAGATTTGGTGTTGAAAAACCGTCGATTAACAATTAGAGACCTTGCCGATGAAGTTGACATATCCAAAGGCTCAGCCAATATCATTTTGAAGGATGTTTTGGGCCTCAAGCGCTTCAAATCTCGACTGGTATCGAAAACATTAAATTTTTTGGAAAAAAGGCGTCGCGTTGAAGTGTGTGAAACGATGCTTTCCGACTACCAGGGTGTCATGAAATGCATTATAACTGGCGATGAAACTTGAATCTATGCTTACGACCCCGAAACAACCGATCAATCGAGCGAATATCGTGCCAAAAGAGAGCCGAGACCAAAAAAATCGCGCCAAAGTCGCTCAAAAATCAAGGTCATGTTGACTGTTTTCTTCGATTATCGTGGTGTTGTGCATTATGAATTCCTTCCAACCGGTCAAACAGTCAACAAGGAATATTATTTGAACGTTATGCGTCGTTTGCCTAACGCTATCCGCCTAAAAAGGCCGGAATTGTGGAAAGACAATTCTTGGTTTTTACACCACGATAATGCACCATCCCATACTGCCCTCGTAATTCGTGATCATTTCGCCAAAAACACAACCCATATCGTTCCGCAACCACCGTATTCACCTGATCTGGCGCCGTGCGACTTCTGGCTGTTCACCAAGCTCAAAAGACCGCTCCGGGGACACCGTTTTTATACGATAGAGGAGCCGCAGCGGAGACGGAACTGAAGGCCATCCCGGAAAGTGACTACAACCAGTGTTTCGAAGATTGGAAAATCCGTTGGCATAAGTGCATTGCATCGGAAGGGGATTACTTTAAAGGGGATAAAATTGATTTTATTCTTCCAAATAAAGAATTTTCAAAATAAATACAATGTCACCTTTTTTTGGGCACAAATTAAATTAAAATTTAATGCCTACATAAGTTCTGAGGTTAAGAGAAGATTTGTTTGAAAACTAATGTGAAATTTATTTTCTAAAAATGTTTATAGTCCTTCGAAGCTAGCTTAGAAACTTGAAAATCTAATTTGTACCTACCTCAGTACTTTAATAATTATTTTAGCAATTTTGAGCTTTCTTTTTATTGCGGAAAGAACACTTTAACTTGTGAATTCCTAATATCGCACCGAAAATATTACTTGATATTCTTAATAAAGAAGGTCCTTCTGATACAGAGAAAATCGCAAAAGGTTAGGGAAATCTTCGCTCTTAGCAACGTGCACATTTCAATTGATGTAGGATTTATAAGTGGACACTATGCGATCGGGATTTATGCAGTAAGATTAAATATCTTGCCGGATCCGCTCATAATGTACAGTTCAGAGAACTATAACATATAGCTGCCATACAAACTGCACGATCAAAATCAAGTACTTGTATGAAAACTCAATCCAGTACTTGTATGAAAACTCAATCAAGTATTTGTATGAACACTCTTTGGTTTTAAGGTTTAAGTATTTTACCTGATGCCAGCTGAATCAGCTATTTGGAGGAAAAAGAGATAGAATCATCCTTGAATGTATCGCTTTTGTCAGATCAAGGCAAAAACAACTCGGATCTCATACTTTTAGACATCCAGGTGATATGGCGAGAATAGAAATAAACTACCTTAGTAAATAGGTTCAGGGCGCTTTTTCCGAAAGCTGATATTTAACTTTCGAAGTTTTCTTTTGACATCTCGAAGAGCAGTGTATAATAGTCTAAATATGAACTCCGCAATGCTTAGGAAGCAGCCATCCAATTTAACCTATTCTTAAAAACTTGAAGTTACATATGTAAATTATTTTTATTTATCCATCGTTAAATTGGTTCATATATTGTACAAAAGCTTGTATTTTAAATTTAGTACTATATATGTATATCGCTCAGAAATATTCTTCCTAATCTTAATTACAGCTTGTAACCCGCCCAACCGCTTAGTTTTAATGCAAAAACCAAGTCTTCTATGGCAGACTGATTAAATTTAATGTAGCTATTTGCTCGGCTGTGAAGCTGTCCACTTTCCAAGGCTTACGTGCAACGAACAACCTTTACAGTTAACCTTAAACATCCCTTAACCCTTTCAATCTGTCAATGCGAAAGATTGAGACAAATCCTCCTTATCACTCACCATTTTTTTACTGTTGTTACTGTGTTTTCTTGGGTTTCCTTGTTGATGACTCACTTTTAATGAAAGCCTGAGCATTGGGATTAACACAGTTTTGTGGTACAGAGAGGTTGGTAAGTAAGTATATATGTATGTATTCAATCAATTAATTTGTGGAAGATGGTTGACATTTATGAGAAAAGTGCTTTAGGCAAGCACGCTTTTCTCGAAAGTGGGGTAACGGTGCAAAACTTGTATTGTGTATTGTATTAGTCGTTATGGTTGTACATATTATCTGTTTACATTAAACTGCTAAAAATAAAGCAACAAGGCGTGTCTGCTGCAGAGCAACTCAAGCCGAACTAAGTACTTTAGAGCAAAAATCTATTTATGTCGACTATTTTCAACAATTTTGGTAAAATTAATAATAGTTAAATGTGAGACAATATAAGGCGCTACAAAAATTTTATTTTTATTTACTTGACTGCGAGTCTTGGTGTTTGCGCGGCACACAATTCCATTTGACCTGTAAATAGCGCCCGACAAATGTCAACTTTGTTGTTAGAAAGACGAAAAATATTTTTCTTTTAACCAAATGAATTTTAACTCAGGCGAGTATGTAAATCAGCTTGAACATGAAAGGAGCGTGAAAAAATTATGATTAATGTTCGTCAGTGGCGGTGCAGGCAAAGTGGCACCACTTCAGACGCGAGGTCGGACAGTCAGTCAGCCCAAAGCTGCCACGCAGTGCCACAAACGGTAGCATGTTGAAATTTATTTACAAAATGTTTACATAATTCTCAAGAATTCATTTATAATTTATATATATTTACCTATGAATATGCAGCAATGGAGATAAGTTAATGGCGCTGAAGAGATTGTAATGAATGTGTGAAATGCATATATAAGCGAGTGTGTGTGTGTGTCTGGAGGAGAGGTGAATTCCTTTAAGTATTTATGTAAATGCGTGAAATAATATTTTTATTTTATGTAGTCTTTTATACCCTGAATAGAGTATGTTAAGTTTGCTATGAAGTTTGTCTGAGAGGCGGAGAACCAATAGCATATACTTGTACATATATACGCGAACTAAACCCACTTTTTTTGAGATATATATCTAAAAATCTTCACACGTCCCTTTCTCATCATACAGTTACACATATGCCAGAACCGCTGATATTGGACCACTATAGCATATAGCTGCCATACAAATTGAATTATCGGAATCAGGTGTTTGTAAGGAAAACTTTTTTAATTTGGCAAGATATCTTGACGAAATTTGGCACATTTTATACTAGAACCCAACGCTATAATCTCCGACAATATTGTTTAGTTCAGCTTACTATAACATATAGCTGCCATACAAACTGAATGATCGGAATCAGGTGCTTATATGGAAAACTTCTTAATTTGGCAAGATATCTTTATGAAATCTGCTATATTTTATTTTAAAAATCAATGCTATAAACTCCGATCATATTGTTCAGATCGGACTACTATAACATATAGCTGTCATACAAACCGACCGATCAAACTCAAGTCCTTGTATGAAAACTCTTTTGTTTGTCAAGGTATCTCCATGAAATTTTGCACAGATTACTATTTAAGAAATTGCGACGATTTCTGTTCATAATATTCAGATCGGGCTGCGATAACATATAGCTGCCATACAAACCGACCGACCAAACTCAAATCCTTGTATGAAAACTCTTTTGTTTATCAAGGTATCTTTACGAAATTTGGCACATTGTAATGTAGAATGAAATTCTATAATCTCCGTTAATATTGTTCAGATCGAACAACAACAACATATAGCTGCCATACAAACCGACCGACCAAACTCAAGTCCTTGTATGAAAACTCTTTTATTTATCAAGGTATCTCCATGAAATTTTGCACAGATTACTATTTAAGAAATTGCGACGATTTCTGTTCATAATATTCAGATCGGACTACTATAGCATATAGCTGCCATACAAACCGACCGATCAAACCCAAGTCTTTGTATGAAAACTCTTTTGTTTATTAAGATATCTTTACGAAACTTGGCACATATTAATGTAAAAAAAAAACTCTATAAACTCCGATCATATTGCTCAGATCGGACCACTATAACATATAGCTGCCATACAAACCGACCAATCGAACTGAAGTCCTTGCATGAAAACTCTTTTGTTTGTCAAGGTATCTCCATGAAACTTTGCACAGATTACTATTCAAGAAATTTCTACGATTTGTGTTCCTAATATTCAGATCGGGCTGCGGTAACATATAGCTGCCATACAAACCGATCGATAAAAATCGAGATAAAGAAGTGCTTATACCATTAGCAGCTATAACAAAGGCACCTATGAAGAATATAATAGCTTCACTGCAATCGAAGTTAACAATTTTTCTTGTTTTATTTTGTTTTTGCTTTTGCAACTACCAATAATGGCACCAACCGCTTTGATATAACTGCAAAACAACTTTTACTTTAATTCCTTGCATTTATTTTAAATCAAATTGTTTTTGCACAAACTCAACTGCATAAGCACACATAAATATTAAACTTTGCCACGAGCACACATACATACAAATATGCTTTATGCACACATTCATACACACAATACATGTAATGGCGCATTTTATAGCCGCAAATAATGCCAGGAATGCAATTTGCCTCAAAAGAACTCAGCAATTTATCAGTGCAACTATGCTGTTATTAAATTAAAATCTTGCGTGTTTTAAGCCGTCAAAAGGGTAACTTGTAATTTAATGCAATTACTTCTTGACTATTATGCAGTCCATACTGCAAGCTCACTAATACATATTAGCGCATGTTTAATAGTCAGTCATTTTGCATGCATCTACGTGTATATATTTTGAATATTTTCTTGTTGTTTTTGCATGCAAAGCAAACGCTAGGCAGTGCATGTCGTGCCAGAGTGCATAATAAATTAAATTGCCGTTGCACTTTTTCACTGCTGTGTGCGCAATTTCGCTGCCTGTTTGGCTTTGGCCCCAAAGTGTGGCCATTTTCTCACACACAAGCTAGTTTATACTATTTATATACATATGCACACATGCACATATAAATGGATTAAACGTTTTGCAAGTCGCTGATTTCTTATGCAGTAAAAAGTTATTTGGTATAAATCACATCAATTTTTCCACGCTTGGAATGTGGATTTGAAAGGCGTTATAGTCATGTACTGGATTGGCGTAACGGTACGCTAGCCACGCCCAGAAAATTTTGAAATTGAAACATGTCAACTTTTTAAAAAGAAAGCTAGGGGCTGTCTTGACTTCGTATGAACTATAAAGAACAAGTCAATTGAAAAATTCCTGTCCTAACACACAGATGGTGCTTCTACTTATAGAATTAGATTCATATAATTTTAAGTTAGACCTAATTTGCAAAAGGTTAGATTTGACAGCTGTCTGATCATTTTGGAGTGCAGCAACCTTTTTTCTTTATTAAAAAAAAAATTATAAAAAGGAATTTCGCGTTTGATAAAATATTGCTTTTTGAAGGGAAAAAATACAATTGAAGCACAAATTTATAAATATGTGATGACGAGTTTCCGGAGACAGCCCCAGAAAAAGCAACCATCAAAATTTGGTATACTAAGTTTAGACGTGGTGAAATGAGCACCGAAGAGGGTAAAAGCAACGAACGCCCAAAAGAGGTTGTTATCAATGAAAATCATCAAAACAGTCCTAACAATAATTTTGATGACCAAACTCACTTTTGACCAAAAACAACGACGAGTTGATGAATCAGAGCAGTTTTGGAGATATTCAAGCGTAATAAACCCGAAGTTTTGCATCGCTGGGATGAAATTTTTGTCAAATAAAGAGGTGATCGCCTACTGAGGCCTATTTTGAAACAAAGCAAAAATCGTTTAAATAAAATGGCATCAAGAAATGGGACGGTCGTGGACAATAGTGTATCACCCTGGAGGGAAATCTATGTTGAATAAAAAACTAAAAATGTTTTTTACTAAGGTAGATCGGGGAATTTTCAATTGATCTATTTGCAGATATAATCATCCCGAATATGTCAAAATTTTCGCGTCGAAATGTTGCAAAGAAACATGATTGTATCAATTCACAGCTCAATTTCATTTTCAGATGAATCCAATTCAAAGAAAATATATAACTGTCAGCTGGCAAAGTTATAGCATTTGATGGATGTTTTCATCCACTATCTTGAAGTGAGAAGAATTTTCAGTAGCGACTATTGTATAGAATTAAAAAATATGGAGAAAACCAAGGCTAAAGAAAGAAACGAATTTTTTCTGTCATCAGACCTGCATAGAATACAGGAGGAATGAAAACAAACTGAGACCTATTTTGAACCAAAACACAAATCGTACTACAAAGCTAATTAAAAAAAATCGAATTTCGAAAAAATTATATTTTAACCTTCTCGATGTGGATTACCTCAGCAACAGTGCTTCGATGAACTTAGTTAAATTTTTGGCGATGAAGCTACAACAAGGACCAGTGTTTATCGATAGTATAGTGAATTCAATCAAGGTCGTAGAACACTCCAAGACAAATTTCGTGAAGGTCGTCCAACATAAGTTCTGGTTCCGAAAATTATTTATGCTGTGCGCAAAGTGATATTGCAAGATCGTCATGTGACCTATTGTGAGAGAGAAGCGGTTAAAGGCATTTGTGGCGCTTTAATATTACATGAGCATTTTACTATACAAAACATTTGTTCTCGTTGGATCCCACCTAGTTGGCAATTGCTAAAAAAAGGCTGGTATCGAGCGAAATTAAAAAAAAAATAGATCGAATCACGTCTATGACATCGTGACGGATGATTAATCGAGGACTTACACGTATGAGCCTAAAGGTAAACTGCAGTGGGCTGTATGGGTCTTTCCAGATGAGCCAAATCCAAAAAAATTCTTCACGCACGAAGCACTTCCAAGTAAACAGTTGCCTGTTTTTTGGAAAAGCTAGAAATGTCGCAACCATATAATAAAAATAACGCAGAACAGAAATTCTCAGTGGTACACAAACAATTTTTCGCCAGTTGTCTCTCAAGAAATCAGGAAAACCATCCAACGCAAACGGATCACTCTTTACTACGACAATGCGAGCTCCTACACATCGACTGAAACAACTGCATTTTTTGAGCATTCAAAACACCGATTAGATGAGTCATCCACTGTTTCCATTGTTCTGACAAGGCAACGATGGCTTCTTTTTATTTCCATACGTAAAACATAAACCAGAGGTCAACGTTTTTCCACACCTGGAGAGGCAGTTGATGCATACAGAACGCATGTTTTGAAAATAACTCAGTCAGAGTTGTAAAAGTCTGTTGACAATTGATTCAAATACATGTAAAAGTGTATAGATCTTAATGGAAAATATTTTGAGTCAACTCTCGCATGCGGAATACGCATATTTTCTTCGGTAACTTTGTGATTGTGCGCTCGAGGCTAGCTAGGCTAACTGCGGCATTTTTAAACACGTTCTTCTCGAGACTGTACTTTTGAAGTCGGTTGGCAAGATTTCTCGAGAACTACTCAACCGATCTTCATGAAATTTTACACAGGTCTTTGAGATACAATTCTTAAAGACTTGGGTTGTTTTTCGAACAACTATTAAAAAAAAAATGTCGCGAAAATTTCACTGAAATTTTAATTTTTTTTATAAAAATGTCTGCCAAAAATCCAATTTTCCATTTTTTTCTTTCGTCCTAGTTCTAAATTAAGTTTTTTTTTTACTAAAACACGCGATTTTTTCACTTTAGATGTTTCTGTAAGGAGGTTTTCTGCCAACGCGGGCATATCTTCTTTTCGAGAGGTCACCGGAAATGGCGTTGCAATGGGCGAGTTGAAAATATTTTTTTTCCAACAAATTCAGAGTTTCCTTGTTAATGTTGTATGTTTGTAGTAATATTATTATTAGAATTTTTCTAATAAAATATTTCAGTTTTTATATGAAAAAGAATGTTTAACAAGGCAGTTTTTTACCCGAGGCAACGCATATAACCCATCAAGAAAATTCCAAATTTTACCAGGAGTTAAGTCATTATTGATTAGTGTCAAATCAATTTCAACTCACAACTCTCAAGTGGCTCCAGTTGCTAGCAGAGAAATCTTATATTATGCTGCTAACTTTCCCAAAAGCTGAGTGAAAACCAATACTCACTCAAATATATTTTATAAACGTGCTGTAACCTGGAATGCCACCTACTACTTAAGCGTTTTTTTTTTGTTTTAAAACTTTTACAGTTATTTTAAGCATTTTTAATATATTTTTGTAGTAAGTATTTATGAACATACACATGTACGTAGCGATCTCATTGACTATAACTATCTGATGCAATTAAATATTTACGTTGAATGAGTTTTAAAACGGTAATCATTAGACAACAGAAGCTTGTTAAGATAACAAGCAGATAAAAATGAGTTTCAAACAGTTTTAACAATGCGCGTAAAAGCACACACACATACTTACATATATCATATAAAAGTATACATAAATATTTCAGTAGACGCCGATTATAAGCTAAATACCGCACTCGGATTTTTCCCACATTTAAATTTGACTAAAAAACCGCATTTTTTGAAGCATTGTGATTAAATAAGTGTCGTCAATTTCAGCATATTTTTTTGCGTTGCTCTCCCAGGTGGGAACCTGTCTCAATGCCACTTCGTGTGTTTTATTAAAAACCCATTAAGTGGGTTGCGGCACATCGGTGGCGATTGCTAAACGTAGAACCCCAACATCCGAAGCAAAAAAGTCAACACAACTCAACTTATTGCATACTTTCCCCACAGAGACGGACATTTTTTGCTTTGCGCTTGATTTTCTTGAAACTCGTTTAAAATATAACAGCCACTTGCGGCGGCTTTAGCGCTTGAGACCCGAATGGAAAGTTTTAAAATTTAAAGTCGATGATAAAACTTGCAAGCCGTGTGAAATTGAAAAAGTTACCAACAAATTGGCTCTAAATACGAGTATATGTGTGTATATGTATATGTATAGTTTAAGCGTCTATATTTATTTATGAGTATATAAGTAAATAAATTGGAGATGCTATGAGCAAAGTTGGAGTAGCCAGCCAGCCTTCTGCTTATATTAAATTATTTACATTTATATACATAAAAATGGCTAAAAAATATATCGAAAAGCTGCATGTGTATATGTATGCAAATTCACTTGCTTTTAAATTATGACAAAAATGTTTAAAAAAAGAAGCACAAATTCGTTAGCTACACACACAGCGCAGCTTATATTGTCTGCTTATTTCATAATTTTTTCCACCCATATTTGACGTTGTCACTTTCAGATTGACGGGAGAAGCTTTGAAAATATGAAATCCATCAGGGATGTATGCTGAACTGTCAATCAAAATGAGGGAAGCTTTATGTACTCATTTTTTTGTAAGTATATAATATGCTAAATAGATTATAAGCGTTTGCTTGTAGGAAGCGAAATGTACAAAACACAATTTTCAATGGCGTAATCCACGCTTTGGGGTTGGTTTCCATGTGAAAGCGTCACAAAAGCTGCATTGTGTGGGCTGTTGATACTAAAAGTTTTTAAAGTGATTCAGTTTTATATTGCGTGAAAATAAATAAATGTATAAAAATATATTTTTTTTTATATATTATAGAGTTATCTCTGCTGCTATTTAAATTTATTTTTTTATTAAATGGATTTCTAAAAAAAACTTAAATAACTTTTTTTTTTGCCAAGAATGGCGAATAAATTTCGAGATTATTCTGAAAGTTGTTTTATAAATAAAATATTTTTTACTTAATGGGTTGGCAATAAGAAAATAATATAAAAAAAATTCTGAATAATTATCAAAACAACTAAAACAGTAATTTGAGCTAAAGTTCAGTGGTGAATATGTTTATGGCTTACTCTAGTGCAGCAGCCTTTGAAAATGATAAAAAAAAAGAAAGAAATTCATAGTACGTTGAAACCAGTTGGAAACGAAACATAAAGTAGCAAAAAAATAAAATTAAAAAAGGTGAAAATTTTCATATTTTCACTTGAAAATTTTTTTTTTTGAAAATTAAACTTTTTTCCATGTAAGGTCAATATAAACTAAAAATTTTGTGAAAAAAAAAAATTTTTTTTGTACAAAAATTAATAAAAAAAATCTAAAAGGGGAATACATAAAACAGGCTTAAGTGAATTTATCACATAAAATATATTATATGATAAAAGTCGGTAACAATTAAAAGTTCCGCCGCGACCCTTCGTTTTCCCGACCTAAGACCGCCATAAATTATTTTCCCTTTAAGATTTTACATGGGTTTACCGGTTTGAAAAAACGATTTTTTTATTATCTAGTTAAATTCTATAACATCTCTAGAATATTGTCCTAAATTGTCTAGTTGATTCGAGTAATAGCAGAGATACAGCCTTGAGAACTTGTGCGCTCGAAACAAGCTAGACTAAGTGCGTCGTCTTTAAACGAGTTTTTCTCGAAACTGTTTTTTGCAGTCGTTTGGCAAGATTTCTCGAGAACTATTCAACTGATCTTCATGAAATTCTACACAGATCTTTGAGCTGCAATTCTTCAAGGCTTAGATTTTTCAATTGTAACTATTGCAAAAAAAATCGGAAAAGTTTCACTGAAATTTTCATTTTTTTGTAAAAATATTTGTCAGAAATCCAATTTTCAGTGTGTTTTCTTCGTCC
>CM050323.1:109009923-109033598 GCA_027475135.1 Bactrocera correcta
AAATAATTAGAGGGCTGAGGAGAAGCAGGTGTAAAAAAATGGCGCATCCTTGTGATATTGATCCTGACTCTCCTGGTTGCCTGAAAAAAAATCAAAAGAAATTCTTAATCAGTAAGGATGCTGTTATAGTCCCTACCTCAGGGAACACGAAAAAAAAATTTTTGAAAAATGGCGACTGCCTGAAAATAAAAAAAAAATTTTACACTTGTTTTTGATATTCCTGAATTTTTTTTAATAACCGCGTAAGCGGTGTCTACGCTAATTAAGAAGAAGATTTTTTTTTAAATATTAAAAACAAAAATTTTGACACGATGCTGGTAGGAACGTTAAAAGATTATATAAAGAAGGTTCACACAACTAAATCGGTTGTATAGAACTTGAGATAATGCCGTTACCGTGTGGAAAAAAGTAGTTTCGAGAAAAACGCGTTTAAAGTTTAGGAGACAATTCTAGTGAACACGGAAGCCACCAAATCGGCTGTATCTCCGAAAATAAGTCGAATTTTGAAAAATCCTTCCAAAGTCATATTTTTGAAAGTCTAAGCTTTAAATGTATGAAAAAAATCGAATTTTTCAAAATTCTAGAGAAGAATACCCCTTAAAAATACTTGCAAATATGCTCATATCTCCGAAAGTATTTTGCCGAGAATATGTATGTTTCATGTGTCATATATGCAAAAATCGATTATTTAAAAGTAGATATAACCTTTTAAAGCAATTGACAAGTAATATCAATAATCAAAACTCAAATCGACATAACAACAAATCAAATTCATTGTCCACATCACCCTAGTATCGGACAAAAGCCAATGTGGGTTGGCTCGCTTCCAAAGCAATGTCAGTTATATTTACAGACATACCCTGTACCAATGTCATACATACATATACATAAATACATGTTTGTGTTTATGAACACGAATCATATCATTCACACACTGACAAGTCTAAATGTGACAGAAGAGCTTTGACGTGCTCTCATCAAGCTATTTAGGTATGCACCATAATGAATGGACTTTGGTCAAAACTCAACTTTACTGGACATTAGTTAGATCCTTTTAATTACTCGGAATATCAACACTTTGTCAATTTGCTGCTTGCGAACAGGACATTGGCTTACATGGCTGTGGCTAGGTGGCAAGGTGGTGCTGGCGCGTGGTCACCCTCATTAGGAAGCAAACTGGAATGTACTACAACATACAGTTGGTGTCTTGTACTACAGTTAGTTGATTAACTGGAGGTTGCATGTGCATAAATGCTTCGATGTTTCAACATGACATGTCAACTTATTGCGAAGGAGGGTGCTGCCTTTAAGTGTGCGCTCATTTGAAGGGGTATTAGCGCCTATTTGCCAATAATAATTAACTTTCGGTGAATGAGCGGAATTATTTATAATGTTGAGAGTGATCCTTTTAGTGTTTTCATCATTAAATAGATTTTTGGATTTAATATTCATAGGCGTACATTGGTGGCGTTAGCTTTGTGACACGAGTTAACTGTAAAACTGCTGAACTTAAGTAGTTACAGTTATAGGAAATGCCATAAGAAAAGCCATTTTAATTAAAATATAAAAACTATAAATTATTTAAAAAATGTAAGTAAGTGCTGAAATTCTATCCTATCCTTCATATTAGTCGAAACTACCTTATAAAGTTTTGACCCCAAACTGACAAATAAACAACAATTTTACGCATTTTAATGGAAATCTTTAATATCACATTTAATCCAATTTTTCACACACTAGTTATAATCCTAGAAGATGCAGCCTTTTGTAGTTCACGCAAGTAAAAAAAGTGCTCTCAGCGGCATTTTCTTGGGTTTGGCCAGAAACAATTCTTTTATACATGGTTCAAGCAGCTCATGACTTCCGACCTTTGACCAAGTATCCTCTGGGTAGGCAAAAACGTCCGTTGCTTAAGCAGCGTATACATCAATAAAATGAGGAAGAAGTTATAAACTGTGGCTATGATGGCCTTCATCGGCTCTTGTTTTTAGCGCCATTCGCTAGATTGTTGAACTGTTTGGACGTCATATTCATAACCCCAATTTTCGTAACCTCAAGCTCTACTTGATATCGTTTTTGCGAAAGATACAGTTCTTTTGAGACGAGTCCACCATTGCCACGCTTTATACCCAAAATATTTACTAAATTGTGTTGAGTCGATCCATGTTGAGATCCTGTGCAATCTCTTGAGATTTGTTCGAACTATTTCTTTAGTTTTTCACGACCTTCAATGAATGTTTATTCTACTCAAAAATTGTATTCGTAATAAAGTAAACTTCCTAAAACACTTCTGTAACATTGTAAGCGATCCGTTGCTGTGATTCCAATCTTCTTCTTTTTTATTGGCGCAGACACCGCTTCCGTAGTTATAGCCAGTTTACAACAGCGCGCCAGTCAGTTCTTATTTTCGCAATTTGACCCCTATTAGAGATTCCAAGTGTAGCCAAGTCTTTCTTGATCTGGTCTTTCCAATAGAGTGGAGGTATTCCTCTCCCTCTTCTGCCCCCGGCGGGTGCTGTGTCGAACACTCTCAAAGCTAGAGTGTTTTCATCCAATCGGAAGCCAGTATAGTCGCTGTTTCTTAGTACGCTGAATTATGTCAATGTCGTCATATATCTCGTAAAACTCATCGTTCCATCGACTGGGGTATTCGCCATAGCCAAAGCGCAAAAAACATCTTTCCCAGAACCCTTCTCTCGAAATGCTGTCATTGCGATGCCTCTGCACAATATAGCAGGACGGTAATAATTAGTGACTTATAGAGTTTGGTCTAGAGAGGTCAATATCATCGGCGTAAGCCAACAGCTTTACACGCTTATTGAAGACTGTACCTTCTCTATTCAGCTCTGCAGCTCGAATTATTGTCTTCAGGAGTAGATTGAAGAAATAGCACGATAGGGAGTCAACTTGTTTGAAACCCCGTTTGCTATCGAACAGATCGGAGAAATCCTTCTCCATCCTGACGTAGCTTTTAGTATTGCTCATCGTCAGTTTACACAGCCGTATTAGTTTTGTAGGGTACCAAATTCAGACATTGTGGTATAAAGACTGGGAAACGCAGCTTTAAAGTCGACAAAGAAATTGTGTGTGTCAATCCTCTTATCACAGGGCTTTTTCAGTTGTTGATTTTCCAGGCCTAAACCAACACTAATAAGGTCCAGTTTGTTAAGGGGCTTTGATCTTTCACATAGTACACACGATCCCACTGTAGTTGGCACAGATTGCGGGGCCTCCCTTTTTGTGAATTGAGCAGAGTACACTTAAATTCCGATCGTCGGGCATGCTTTCGATCGACTATAATCTACGAAGAAGCTGATGCGTTCTCCTTTTCAATTCTCCGCCGCCGTATTTGAATAGCTCGGTCGGCAATCCATCGGCCCCCGCCACTTTCTTGTTCTTAAGAGGGGTAATTACTATTTGGAATTCTTCATGGTCGGGCCGCCATCATCATCGGTTGGGGACTCCAATACAAGAATGTTTTGATCCTTTATTGGAGGTGTTTTTTTAAGTGCCAGGTCCCAAACCCAGCGAACAAGCCTAGGGTGGGCTGATTCGCTTTCTCACTTTAGCTCGCCTTCAAACGAAACGGAACGGCTACGCAGAGGTCTAAGACCGGAAGTTGTAAGCTGCTTGAGCCATATATAAAAGAACCATTTCTGGACACTCCCAAGTGAATGACGCTCAGAGAACTATATTCACTTGCGCGAACTTCTACTCATGGCTCCATCCTTCAATAAAAAAATTTATGCAGTAATATATAAAATTAAGAAAATTATTAAATTTTTCTAATATTGGAAAGACAAAAAGAGGTACGAAATGCATTTGTCAAAAAATGTCTTGAATTCTGATACACAGTAAAAGAATAATCAACAAAAAGTTCAATGGAAAGGGAAAAATTGACATTGAAGTGAACCCTAGTAAGCGTACATTTAAGCATATGTGTATGTATGTACATATATACATATATTTGCGTTTGTACATATGTATAACCTTATACGTGCTGAGCTATGTAAGCGAGTTTGTGCTCGGAATAAAGTTCACGAAATGCGACTGTCAAATGCAAACGTAAGCGTACACAACGCTGTAGCTAACAACAAGTCGGAAAAAAATGGTGTTTGCCTAGAAAATGGAAGGCAGTAGCAAAAACAACAGCAATGGTAATGCTCACTGCAAATGCGTTGGGATGAGGCGAAGGATGGCGAAGTATTTTTATATTTCACTCACATACTGGCACATGTGCCATAAATTCGGCACTTTACTGGGAGTGTGTTTGTGTATATTTACACGGGAGTGGCTGTGTGCGTTTATACATTCGTTTGGCTGTGTTATCCTTTGAGCAAACAAGACTTTCAACGCGATGGCGCATGCAAGGGAGAGGGTCTTAGCAGTAGCAGTGTTTTGATTGACAGGCAGGAGAATAAGGGTGTACGAGCACCATTTAAGTACAGATCATATGTGAGGATTTGAAATGTCAGTGCAAGTACTTGTGACGTTGTGAAAGCTTTAAGGGGTGAGTGGGAAAGTGCGGCATGGGCGACGATGGCGCAAACTGCTTATGTATGCCAATCAAATTGCTTATACGCAGTGAAGAGCTTGCGAGTGGGCTGGGAAATCTTGAAAGCAAAAGCTTTTTGAAAGTAGTAAATGTTGGAAACAAGTCAGGAGTGCGAAAATGCAAAAATGTTGCAGACCATGCTTATTTTAAATATATATATATACTTTATGTATGTATATACATACATATATTGTGGCAAATGTAAGATACATGTCAACTGATGATTGGTGATGAGTCCGTTATGGCGGCAGTTGTAGCGTTCACCTCATTATACCATAAACCATGCGACCGGGACGGTGCAACTGACAAGGGCTGCGAAGAGAGTCGCAATGCCACAGCAGGCGCACTTGGCGGCTGCACCGAAAGTAATGGGCAACAAAAAAAAAGTATTAGAACCACTATAAAACAACAACAAAGTGCGTTTCTATAGTGGCTGCAGAAAAAGAAACTGAAACAGAAACAGCGGGAAAATGGAAATGGAAAGGAAAAAAATCCACCCAAATAAAATACGAAATGAAATGTCTGCATTGTGCACTTTGATTAATGATCAAATGTCAATTATTCGAGATATTGTAAAGCAAACGAACGCGGCAGCTCACTCAACTCGCCATTTCCAGCCGCTGAACGCATTTTCGTATTCTTACGAATGCATTTATACGAGTATGTGCATAAATTGTGTAGCGATCTCTGGCGCATATACATATATACATTGGTACATATCTATATATGTGTATACATACATATGTATGTGTAGTCGGTTGAGAACATTGTATTGGGCAACGGTCACTGTTTTGGAGTTCCGGCAGTCGAGGCCTAAATGCAACAACATAGAAACATATATGTATGTACGAGTATGTTTTAGCAACAATTTACCTGAAAGTCTTCCAAACATTGAATTTTTTTTTTAAGTTGTATCCTAAAGTTGAAGCTCTAATAACTAGAACTATATTAAGGGTTATTCTAGTCTAAAATTTTGAAAAATGCGATATTTTTTTTCATATATTTAAAGTTTAGACCCGTGAGAACATATCCTCCAAAGCTTTTTTAAAAATTAAAATTATTTTAAGAGCTACAGTTACTTTAGTGACGCAGTGCCTAGCCCGGTTCGGCTTGACTCACTTTTTTAAACGCGTTTTTCTCGAAACTACTTTTTTCCAAACGGTACCGGCATTATCTCAAGTTCTATACAACCGATTTACTTGAAATTTTTTGTGAACTTTCTTTATACATATAATCTTTTATCGTTCCTACCAGCATTGTGTAAAAATTTTTGTTTTTAATATTTAAAAAATATTCACGAATTTAAAAAAAAAAAACATAAAAAATGATTTTTATTTTCAGGCTGTCGCCATTTTTCAAAAAAAAAAACAAAAAAAAATCGTATTTCCTGAGGTAGGGATTATAACAGCATCCTTACTGATTAAGAATTTCTTTGCTGTTTTAAAATGAGAGGAATCGAACCAATACTTTCTTTTCGAACTACCGGATGACTTTATACCGCATATATCGGCCAATATTTTAGTTATCTGAATTAAAATCAGAGAGCAATTTTTAATCACAACAGTGTATCTTTTTGCCTAAAATAGGTAAAATTGTGCGGAAACTCGACCTAGTCCTCATAGAACTGATATCAGGTTTTTCGAATATCCGGCTGACTTTACTCCATATAATTGATGATTTTATGTGATATAAAAATTTAAAAAAATTTTTCTTTGATTGCTACACGTTCCCAAAAAATTTTGTCTGTAGCCCGGCTATAGGAGTAGCTTTTGCATAAAAATAATAATAAACACGTTGTGTTAATGAAATTTGTCCAGTTATAGTAGATGTCGGGCTTTGAAAACTGTCTGTAACGAGAAATTTCACTGTATATGCGAATGACGTCAGAAAACTTTGACAAAAAACGTGAAAACAAAACCCGCTCAAAGCACTGAACCGAGCCCAGTCGACGCTATAACAAGTACATATAAAGTTTAATTAAGTATTGAAATGCTTGTATTGACTCAGGAACCTATTTTGAAGGCGATAATATAGATTTGTATTAACATTTATGTGAGAATACATCCGACTTCGACCTATCAAGTCTTATATCGAATAAGCACTCCATGAAGTAGTAATTCGTTGATTTTTTTATTGTGTTTTCCATGTTACCCTTAACGCTAAAGCAAAGCCGAAACTTAATGTACATTAATTTTGAAGATTTAGTATAAGGATTTGAATGTGTACGAGGTGTGTTCAAAAAGTATTGCGAATTTTGTGTTGTTTTTCAAAAATTATTTATTTATTCATGAATATCTATTTTGTCCCCTTCAAAGTAATCCCCATGAGATATTATACACTTGTGCCAACGGTTTTTCCAATCTTCGAAGCACTTCAAAAAATCATTTTTTTTTTTTTATCTTCTTCAGCTCCTCATTCGATGCCGTCTTTGTCTCGTCAAAAGAAGCGTAACGTCGGCCTTTGGTAGGCCTCTTCAGTTTAGGGAACAAGAAAAAGTCACAGGGGGCCAGATCTGGGGAATACGGTGGCTGCGGCATCATTAGTGTGTTGTTTTTGGCCAAAAGTCGCGCACAAGCAACGAGGGGCGTTATCGTGATGCAAAAATCAATTTTTGTTCTTCTCCAAATCCAGGTGTTTCTGACGGATTGCTTCGCGCAAATTGCGCATAACTTGCAGGTAATATTCCTTATTGACCGTTCTTCCCTGTGGCAAGAACTCATGATGCACCACGCCCCTGCAATCGAAGAAAACTGTCAGTTACGATTCGCGATACTTTTCGAACACACCTCGTATTCTACGTCGTATTCAATAGTATTTCAGTTATTTTGACGGTTCAAATTACCTAATGCTCACATTAAAATTTTCTGAAGAATTAAAAGAAATTCCACAAATACCTTTGATCAAATTACAATCGATGTTCAGGATAGGAACGCCGATTAGAAATTAAATAACTGCAACTGTTTGATATAATACATATTTTTTATTCTTTTATTGAAATATAGAATTTATTTATTTATTTAATATTATTATAATACATTTATTCTCAAAACTCTCTTTCATAAACTACCTAAAAATGCATAAAATCAATTTTAGATGAAAACTGCATGTTAAATGTCTTTTAAGGGTGCGTGCTCAACCAACTCATACCATTTTTACAAATCGGCCAATTAAATTAAATGGTTTTAAATAAACCGAAATCACCACACTCAGCCACCAACATAATAGGACTAATGGTTACAAATTAGTTATAACACATATGGAAGCGCACATTCCTATGGCTTTTGTTTGCGCGCACTGCACTTTTTAACCGACCAAATGCCGAACCGAGTGCCAAATGTGCCAAGCTAACCCGAATGTAACCCACAGCCCCAGCCACACTACGAGCAGCCTGGCACTGGGCCAACCAACGGCTTGTGAGCAATTTAATAAATGGCCAAGCATTAATTACGAAACGCATTCGTAGCACCTCGTACTCACTGAAGGCTTTGCGATAGACGGACACACGCACATACTATTTTACACGTGTGCATGCACGTATGCGTTCATCAATGCTCAATCGCACCTCACCACATGTCGAACTCATCAATGACTTCGATGGCAATGGCAACGGCGGCAGCAACTCATTGCAGTGCAACACTCGGTGCCGCAGTGCAAATTGATGAGACGTGATTGATTTCCGAGGCCACACTTGAGCCGCTCATTGCAGTTGTAATTGTAGGACAGCACTTTAGGCAAACACCCGATTAACTATGTACATGCATTTAAACACTTATGTACCTTTTATATATGAGAATGCACTCCTTCGCCGCTCCACATATCACCTTGGAACGATTTATGGGCTGTGGTATGCCTCGACAATAGTCAATACAAAAGCGATTTGGTATGCGCACTTCAAAGACAAGAGGAGGAGCAGAAACCCATAAACGTGCAATCGACATTTACACACACACATACATACATATATCTGTACTTATTGGTAAGTGCTTAGTATTGCTTTCTTTTAAATTTGAATTTCTTGCCGAAAATGTGCTCCTGATGAGAATTAATATCATCTAATTGTTTATTTTGACAGACACTTTTGTTTGGCTATTTGTTTGTAAGCAGCGGAGCGCATCTTCGCCGTTTAATGTCTGGCATTGCACCTCAACGACTTTGATGAGCAAACGTCAGAAGAGACAAAAGGCGGAAAAATGATCACTATTGTTGTTTAATTGACAGGTACAAATATGGATGTGTACTCCTGCAAGACCTGATAATGGGCAATAAATAAGCGAGGTCTTCGGTAGGAGGTGACAAGGATTACGTTTAAAACTTATAAAATATTTGTTTTTACGTTAAAGGATCATTAATGCTCATTAGGAAGCAAGCTCGCAGAAAATAGCGAACTCTAAGTAGAAAACCTTAAATTAATTGCGGTTAAATATAATATAATTAATAGTTGTTTAATTTGCTATAGTCTTCCGATCGAAATGATTTGTTTAGAAACGCAACAAGCCTTTAGGCAATAATGTATGTGATCGAATTTTGTGAATACATATTGTCCAGAAACCCCACAATCTGCGCCAAGTACCGTGGAATAAGCCTCCTCAACACCGCTTCTAAGGTTCTATCGAGCGTATTTTGTGAAAGAGTAAAGTCCACTCACAACAAACTTATTGTACCTTATCAGTGTGGCCTTAGGCCTAGAAATTCAACCACTGTCAGATACTCACCATGCGTCAAAACTTGGAAAAGACCCGTGAAAATGAACCGGCACACACCACCTCTTTATCGATTTCAAAGCTACTTTTGACAACACGAAGAGAAGCTGCCTTTATGCCGCGGTGTTTGACTTTGGTATCCCCGCAAAACTAATACGGCTGTGTAAACTGACTTTGAGCAACACCAAAGCTTCGTCAGTATCGGTTTGGACCCCTGCGAGGCGTTAGATAACAAACGAGGTTTTAGACAAGGCGACTACCTACAAGACGACTTCAAAAATAATTCGAGCTCCAGAACTCAACCGAGCAGGTACAATATTCTATAAGAGTGTACAGCTGCTGGCGTGCGCCGATGATATTGATGTCTTGGCCTCAACTTCCGCGCCGTTAGTTTTGTTTTCTCCAGACTGGATAAGTAACCGAGGCAAATGGGTCAGGTTGTGAACGAGAACAAGACGAAATATTTCCTATTGGCTTCCACGTCACTGTTACACGCCGAAGTCGTAGATAATTTCGTCTATCTTGGAACCAGCTTTAACACTAACAACAACGTCAGCCTCGAGGTCCGACGCAGAATAACTCTTGCTTACTAGTGCTACTTCGGACCGAGTAGGCAATTGAGAAGTAAAGTCCTCCCTCGATGAACAAAGACCAAACTCTATATGTAAGTCACACATTATTCCAGTCCGGCAATAAGGTGCAGAGACATGGACGTAACGAGTTTTGAGAGTAATGGTCTGCGGAATATTTATGGTCCTTTGCGGATTGGCAACCGCGAATATTGCAGTCGATGGAACGATGAACTGTGCGAGACATGCGACGACATTGACATAGTTCAGCGACTTAAAAGTCAGCAGCTACAATAACTAGGTCATATCGTCCGAATGCATATGACGATTCGATTGTTTGAGCACTCTTAAGTGAAAGCGATCCGACAAGTATTTAACCTCACCAGCCAATGCTCAATTTATTTCGATTCGGAGTCGAAGTAATATTTTGATCACGTGTGAAAGCGGGAGAGCACGCAGATTGTAGAAAATTAAAGAAGGTTGGTCAATCGGTGATTCTGTGCTCATTTTGAAAGGAAACCGCGCATTGAAATCGAAGAAGAAACATGGATGCCCTGGTACAAACCAGAGACTAAACAGAGATTGAAACAGTTGAGTCCACATTAAGATAATACATATATAAATAAATATATATTTATATATATATAAGCCGAATATATCTATGTATATAAGACAGTAACATGATTTCTTGATGCAAAAATTTAAACTATTCACACATTATTTTTTTGCATACAAAAAAACGTATATATTTTATATTTCACTAACCAGTAGCTGTAAGTAACTGTAAAAATTTGCAGCGGCCTCTCATCAAAGTGTTACATTCGCAGAAACAACAAATCAACAAATGAAAAGTCAAAATTTAATCCTTTTGCCAGCCAAACTCATGCAGCGAACACACGACGACGAGTCATTGCACTTAATCCTTTGAACACCCGTCGCGCGACTGCTGCATGTTGTTTGATGGGCGTTGACGAGCGTCCAGCACAAATATGCAAAACGGTAAATCGCATAAAATTAGCAACTGTAGACAAAATAAGTAAGTAATAGGCATTTGTATTTTGTATAGTTCACCAAGACTGGAAGCCCTTTAAAGAACTCCAACTAGGATAATTCAAAGGCGTGCCACACAATGGGTTCTGGTAGAGAAAAAAAAACTGATCTCAGTAATTTCGTTTAAGCGCAACGGTAAAGGGTTGACTTTACGCAGGCAGGACATTGCAAGGATTATCCACTATGAGTAGGGATGAGAGGAAATTTGTTGCATGTTTGATATGTAGGTGTGGCATCTCCTACTGGCGCAGAAAACAAAAACACACTGTGTAAGACAACAAGTTTCGACTGGAAGACGTTCTTCTACATATAACATAACAGTTTTGTATTTTAAGTCATTTATGTAAATATTCATTCTTGACTTGCAATGCTTTTGATGTTGAATAATAAATTAATTTTTTCTAAGAGATAATATTAATTGAACCTATAATACAAGTATGCATATTCATATACATATGTATGTATATTCATGTCGATTTACTGGTTTAGTAATTTAAAGCAAGCACCTGTTTTCTTCATTTCATTGGGGTTTACGTGGCGAGTACTAAGCCCTGCGCCTTCTCACTTTAGCTCGCCTTCCAACGGTTGTTTTTTGGCTACCCAAAGGATACTTGGAATCTTTTCTGGTCACTTCCGAGTGAATGGCGCTCAGAGTAATTTTCTCACTAGCGTGAATAATAAAGAGAAATTTTTAGAAAAAAAACTAAATCACAAACTTCTGCTTTAAGAGGGTATTCTACTCTAGAATTTTGAAAAACTCGATTTTTTTTTTATATATTTAAAGTTTAGACTTTCAAAAATATGACCTTGGAAGGATTTTTCAAAATTCGACTTATTTTCGGAGATACAGCTGATTTTGTGAGGTGGCGTCCGTGTTCACTAGAATTGTCTCCTAAACTTTAAACGCGTTTTTCTCGAAACTACTTTTTTCCACACGGTACCGGCATTATCTCAAGTTCTATACAACCGATTTACTTGACATTTTATGTGAACCTTCTGTAGGAGCCCAATAATAAATTAATGTCCAGTTAAACAAATTGATTTTTATTTAATTTAAGTTTTACACATAATTTAGTTTTATTGTTAACACTCTTAATGCTTCACTAATAATGTCTTAATGTTATGCTAGCACCGGTTTTTATCCCTTCTTGTGCCTAATTTTCTCATTAGCTACGTAAGCTTGTGCGTATATGCTTATGAGGGCGTAGGTATGGAAAACGTATGTTTGTGTGTATGTATATATATACCTGCTTGAGAAGTGCAAGCGAAAATGAGAACATACAAAAAATGCAATTATTACAAATCATAGAAAACCGTAACATATGTATATGGATGTAAGAATTGATGTGCATATGCATAAGCGGTGCTCTCACAAAGGTGAATAGCCTAATTCATGGTCACGGTCATCCGATTTTGCACAGTGACATGCTTCTGACCAAACATGCTCCCCCCATTGAAATGCTTGCATTTCAATCCGAAATAGGTAATGGTGCAATTTTATGGACTGCTCTCCTTATAATCCCTTTTGTAGTTTTGATGTCCACAACCCTCA
The DNA here is from genome assembly GCA_027475135.1 of Bactrocera correcta. Classification (NCBI taxonomy): domain Eukaryota; kingdom Metazoa; phylum Arthropoda; class Insecta; order Diptera; family Tephritidae; genus Bactrocera; species Bactrocera correcta. The sequence goes on from CM050323.1 coordinate 109,022,350, forward strand.
CTTTGCCGTCCGAACCAGGGACGATGTTGATAATTCTCCCAAGGGACCAATGCTGTGGGGGCAAGTTGGACTCATGGATGATGACCATTTGACCAATTTCGATGTTGGCTTCCGGTTTCAACCACTTCGAGCGTTGTTGTAGGCTAAGAATATAGTCGTGTGACCATATTTCCCAGAAACGCTGCTTCAAATACGTCACCCGCTGCCATTGCGTTAACGACGATCCTGTGTTCATATTAAAAGCTTTATCTGGCATCGACAGTAATGATGTCCCAATCAATAGATGAGCCGGAGTTAGAGCTTCGCCATCATTGGGGTCATTTGAAAGCGGTGTCAGTGGACGAGAGTTCAAAATGGCTTCTACTTCTATTACGACGGTCTGAAGTTCTTCATATGTCAGGTGTGCGTTTGACATGTTCTTTAGCAAAATGGATTTCATTGATTTTACTGCCGCCTCCCATAAACCACCAAAATGTGGAGCACGAGGCGGAATGAAGCAAAACTCAAAACCAGTGTTGGTGCTATAACTAGTGATGTCATCAGTAGCCGCTTGATTGAAGAATTGGTGATAAAGATCCCTCAATTTTGCTTGAGCGCCAACGAAATTTGTGGCGTTGTCACAGTAAATGCGTTGAGGTATGCCGCGTCTTCCTACAAAACGTTTTAGACAAAGTATAAAATTGTTAGTAGAGAGGTCGGATACTAATTCTGCATGTATGGCTTTGGATGCGAAGCATACGAAGATTGCGATATATGTTTTGTATGGAGCTCTTCCACGAAGACGATAAGTTGTACTGAAAGGGCCGCAAAAGTCAACGCCGCTAACTAGAAATGGGCGTTGCATTTGCAAACGATTGGCAGGCAGATCCGCCATAATTTGACCCATTAATTTAGGTTTATAATGGAAACAGAGCACGCAGTTTCGAACGATTTTCCTTACGATTTCGCGAGCATTTATAACCCAGACTCGCTCACGCAAGAGATTTATTAAAACCTTTGGACCAGCATGTAAATGCTTCCGATGAAGGTATTCTACATACAAAGATGTAAATCGGTGATCTTTTGGAAGAAGTGCGAAAAATTTTGCGTCAAAAGGAATTGGTGCCTTTGACAAACGGCCACCGACTCTGAGAACTGAAACTCTCACTCCGTTCAGATTCATTTCATGTAGAAAAGGAGTCAGCTTCTGTACGAACGATTTAGCTTCTTGTTGTTTTTGAAGTCTTTCAATTTCTTCAGCGAATTCGATCTGCTGAATAGCTACGACGATTCGCCACCAAGTATGATCGAGTTCTTCTAACGGTAGGTGAAGTATCATTGCTGGCGTTAGTTTATTGTTAACAGCGACTTTGTTGAAAATGCGAAATATATATGCAGCGACGCGAAGTAATCGGTGGTACGATGAACTGCGGTTGATGATGATATTGATGATGTTTCCCTCGTTGCTGCTTTTGCTACACTTGAGGTTGATTCCTTTCCGTCGTTCCAAATCTTGGATTTTAATGTCATACTCCTTCTTGCTTACAGGCCATTCCGATGAATTTTTCATTAGAAACTCTGGTCCAGAGAACCAAATCGTACTTACAAGATCCTGAGCGCTACAGCCACGTGAAACGATGTCTGCAGGATTTTGTGCACTTGGTACGTGTTTCCAGTTAATGCCTTCTGAAATTTCCTGAATTTCAGAGACTCGATTGGCAACAAAGCAATTTAATGTCGCCGAGTGAATGTTGAGCCACTTTAGCACGATCTCTGAGTCAGTCCAAAAATATATGTTAGTGCAAAATTTTAATACCTTATCCTTGATTTTTTGCCAAGTCCTACTCAGTAACAGTGCTGCACATAACTCCAAACGAGGAAGCGATTGTGCTTTAATCGGTGCCACTTTAGATTTAGCAATAAGTAACGTAGTTTTGTAAGTGTCGTTTATAACAGAACGTACATAAATGCAGCACCCATATGCGCGCGTCGATGCGTCTGCGAAACCATGAACTTCACAGCGAGAATTGAATGTTGTTTGTACATAACGAGGAACTTCTATTTTATTAATGAAGTTTAAATCGGCTGTAATCTGTAACCAAATGTTATGGAGATCGGGTGGTAGTGTTTCATCCCAATCTAATCGGCGAATCCAAATTTCTTGCATTAATATTTTGCCACGTATTATCACGGGGCTCAATAAACCGAGGATATCAAATATTTTGGAAATAATTGATAAAACTGATCGCTTTGTAACTGACTGCATATCTGGTAATTCATAGCGATAACAAAGGGTGTCAGCTAAAGGTTTCCATGACGTGCCTAAAGCTTTGGTAATGTTTTCTTCAGTTGTTTTAATGACAACTTCATTATAAGATGCGTCAGATAATAGTGTAGAATTCGAGTGCCATTTAGTCAGAGAAAGGCCATGAGAACGAAGAACTTCTATGATTTCAATTTTTAGTTTTTGTAAGTTGTCTATGCAATCTGCACCAGTTAACAAGTCGTCAACATAAAAACTTTCACGAATAGCAGACGATGCTAGAGGAAAGACATCTTTATTGACGTCAGCAATAAGGAATAAACTGCGAATAGCTAGGAATGGTGCAGAAGCCAAACCGTAAGTTACAGTTTTGAGTTGAAACAACTGTAATGGCTCATGAGGTTCGTTTCTCCACAAAATGAGTTGATATCGTTGATCTTGTTCGTCAATCAAAAATTGCCGATACATTTTTGATATATCGGCAGTTAATACGTAAGGATACAAACGAAATGATAATAATGTTATGATTAATTCTGGTTGAATTGTTGCTCCGACCATGAGTATTTCATTTAATGAATGATCAGAAGTGGTGCGCGCAGAGGCGTCGAATACAACCCTAAGCTTGGTCGTAGTACTTTGTGGACGAAGTACACAATGATGTGGAATTATATAGTGCGAGCTATTGAAATCAAAGTTTTTTATGGCAACCATGTGCCCGAGTTCAATATATTCTCTTATGAAATCCGCATACATGTTTTTTAGTAATTTATTGTTAGATAGACGTCGTTCAAGAGCGAGAAATCTTTTCCTGGCATTATGGAAAGAGTTGCCTAATATTGTCGGTGAAACCTTAAATGGTAACCGTACTTGTATACGTCCATCATTTTTCACTTGAACGTTTTCAATGAAATGTTTTTCGCATAAACGTTCTTCTTCGGACAACGTTGCTTCCTTTTCGGTGAAATTTTCGATTTCCCAAAAACGTTGGAGAATCGAATCGATATTCAATAGATTTGAATTTAGTGTGACATTGCAAATGGATGGGCGGGAATCAGCAGGCTTTTCAAAATTGCCCCCTACAATCCAACCAAATTTGCTGTTTTGAAGGCGTGGTAAGCCTTTTCCAAGTGAAATTGTGCCTTCTTGAAGGTTCTCAAAAAATATGTCTGCATTGAGCAATAAATCTATACGTTGCGGCTTGTAGAAGTATGGATCCGCAAGCTGAAGATTTTCAGGAATATTCCATTTAGAAGTATTTATAAAACTACTCGGAAATTGTGTTGTAATATGTTTAGTCATAACGAATTCCGACATACAAGTAAAATCTCCAATACGAGATTTGATTTTCGCATTTACTGCATACTTTGAATTAGAACGAATATCTGAAATACCTGAGATTTCCTGATATGAGAAAAACCTTTTAAGCTGCAATCGCTTCGCTGTTTCTTCGGTGATGAAATTTAATTCGGAACATGAATCCAATAACGCGCGAGCTGGCTGCATCACTCCAAATTTATCCTGTATGTAAATTAACGCTGTCGGTAATATCGCTCTTTTACGTGTGCATGCGATGAGTGAAACCGATGGATTAGTTGGTGACTGATGCGATGGATTCGGCGAAGTAAATGACACAGGTGTATTGTCTTTCCCTTTAAGTTCCAATGCTTGTGCAAATGGATAATTTGTAGTTCCAACGGTGGCAAAATGAAGATGAGAGTGGTGCGATTGATGACATACGCGGCAACGAGATTTTGATGGACATTTAGATACGGTGTGTCCTTTTCGTAAGCAATTGATGCAAGCTCCTGCTTGCTTCACCCAATCAAAACGCATCTTAGCTGACAACTGTAGAAATGAAGGACAATTGTTTAGGTTATGCTCTATATTATTGCAATGTATGCAAGTCGACATCGCATTAACGAATGAATTTGCATTTTTCTTACCGTGTAGCTTATAATCTCGCTGTGTTACCTTTGAGTTTTCACCGTTTGAACAGGTTTCTAAATACTGACAGTGACGATTCAACCACTTGTAGCAATCGTCCCACGATGGCAAGTAGTCAAACTCTTGCTTTTGATTGTATGCTGATTTGGAATCGGAATCAATTTTGGTTAAAACGATATGAATTAGCATTGAATTCATTATGTCGCTTTCTGAACCCAACGAAAGTAACGAGCCTCGAAGCGCTGCAACAGTATCGATAATATTACGTAGACTTGCTGCGTCAGATTTTTTCATAACCGGAGTGTTAAAAAGCGATGTAATATGATCTTGAAAAATCAATACGTTATTGTCGTATCTTTCCCTCAGCCGTTGTATAGCCTTCGGGTAATTTTCTTCGGTTACCTGAAAGGGTTCGATGACGCTAAGGGCTGGTCCTGAAAGACAGTTTAAAAGATAATTAAATTTGTCCACCTTTGGCATTGTTGGATCATCATGCACCATATTACAAAACGCGCGGAAAAAACGTTTAAATTCCGCATATTTGCCGTCAAATTTAGGCAATTTGAGTGAAGGCAATCGATTATGGTAACTGCTAGTGCTTCCAAAAGTTGTTGCGTTGAAAATGCTATTATTCAACTCAGAAACGCGGTTTCTGGGGTTGATTAACGAAAGTATTTTAGATTTTATTGAAATATATGTTTCTTCAATTTCTGCTCTCGATTGGTCTGACGGAGAAAGAGCTTCAATGTTGTTCTGGACGTCACAAATTTGTTGAAAGTAGGACTCAACAATATGTAGTCGACATTCGAGAACGTGCGTATCATTATCGACTTCTTCACAAGCAATTCGTTGCTTTATACTATGTAGGTTGCGAAGAATCGTTGAACGCGTTTGAATTAGCGAGGAAAAAGGCGATTGTTCCTCATCAGCCGTGTTAGGCACATTGGCCATACTGTTGTTAGGCATTTGTAGGCACGAAATAAATATATACGAATACCTGAGCAGTGAAGAATGGGATGCAGTTATTGTAAATGTAGCAAAAGCAGATCTGCAATCCGATGAAACTGTTATGTGATGAGTCCCGTAATCCTGCACGGAGACTGCGACGAGTTGACGAACTGTCGGTAACTTCGACAGATGTTGATGAGCAGATCTCGAACGTACGTTAATAAAACCACGTGTAATCTGGATGTATGATTACAGCGGCAAGTACGATGATGTGTGGCAAGAATTGCTATCTGCGCTCACACAGAATGTTGTCCGGGTACAACAGTCCAAATGATCCGTTGTTGAATACCGCTACACAGCTTCTGATGATGAGATGATGTGGGCAAATTCCGTTTGGTTGAACAAACGCAGAGCAAACTCTTGCCAGAATAACACAAAAGGAATTATTTCAAATTAACTTGGACATTAATTTATTGGCTTTTCTTGATCGAAAATATTAAATGTAGAACACATGTCCTGTCACGGTCGCCAAATTATGTAGGAGCCCAATAATAAATTAATGTCCAGTTAAACAAATTGATTTTTATTTAATTTAAGTTTTACACATAATTTAGTTTTATTGTTAACACTCTTAATGCTTCACTAATAATGTCTTAATGTTATGCTAGCACCGGTTTTTATCCCTTCTTGTGCCTAATTTTCTCATTAGCTACGTAAGCTTGTGCGTATATGCTTATGAGGGCGTAGGTATGGAAAACGTATGTTTGTGTGTATGTATATATATACCTGCTTGAGAAGTGCAAGCGAAAATGAGAACATACAAAAAATGCAATTATTACAAATCATAGAAAACCGTAACATATGTATATGGATGTAAGAATTGATGTGCATATGCATAAGCGGTGCTCTCACAAAGGTGAATAGCCTAATTCATGGTCACGGTCATCCGATTTTGCACAGTGACATGCTTCTGACCAAACACCTTCTTTATATAATCCTTTATCGTTCCTACCCGCATCGTGTCAAAATTTTTGTTTTTAATTTTTTAAAAAAATTCAGAAATTTCAAAAAAAGCGTAAAAAATGATTTTTATTTTCAGGCAGTCGCCATTTTTCACAAAAAAAAATTTCGTGTTTCTTTTGATTTTTTTTTTCAGACCTCCAGGGGAGTCAGGATCAATGTCGCCAGGATGCGCCATTTTTTTTTTTACACCTGTCCCCCCCCCTCCTCTAATTATTTTAATTTTTAATATTTTTTTGTAAAATTTTTTTTCCGTATTCTTAAGATATCAATAAAAACACCATAAAAAATGGATAGTAAAAATATTTTTGGTTTTTTTTTTTTAAATAAAATTCAAAAAACTACCTAAAATTTCATTTCTAGACTAGAATACACCCTTAAAAAACACTTTCCTTTGTAAAATGTTGTGCTACGGTTAAAGGCTAAGAAAGAGCTTTTTACTCCACAATAAAAATAAGAATGCCTCTAACTTTACCATACTGAAGACTTTCGAAAAACGTTTAAAGGAAGTACATCATGCCAGGCACTTTGATTGAAAGACCCATTCCTGCAACGGCATATATAAATATGGCAAAAATAAAATAAGGAGATAGGCTATTTGCTTAAACTTTAGTACAATCAACTTGAGTTATAATACATAGTTCTAGACATATGGTGAAAGACAAAAATCAGAGCATCAGATATACGAAATAAAATTTTTGTACTGGTCAACGTAGAGACTAATATAAAAGGTACGGGTTAGTGTGGTAGCGTGGTGGTAGTATTTTAAATCAAATCGTCTTCAAAAACGCTCCTTAGTCAATTCAATTGATCTAAAACATTTCTTGTGAAACTCGCCTGGGATGCGTTTTGGCTTTTTTCGTTTTCATTAGATATGTTAAGATCCTCTTCGTTCGGAAATTTGGAAAAGACCTTGGTGATAATTGCTTGTCACGGGCAAGTGTTCTTAATTGGTAAAAGTATTCAAAGAGTGTCGTGAACGACTTGACGACGAATTACGTACGGGACGGCATTCAACATGAACTGATGATCAACACGTCAATAAAATAAAAGAGTCGGTGCTTGAGAATCGACGATTAACAGTCAGAGACCTTACTGGCATCGTTGGAATATCGGAAGGATGACTGAAAACCATTTTGAAAGATCATTTGGACCTAACGAAAGTGAAAGACCGATTGGTTCTAAAATCACTAAATTTTTTTAGAAAAACAGAGTCGCATTAACGTCTGCTATGCAATGCTTTCCGACTAGCATTATATCATGAAACGTATTACTGCAGGCGATAAGTCTTGAATCTATGCTTACGAACTGCAAACAGACGATAAATCGGTCGAATATCGTTTCAAATGTGAGCCGAAGCTGAAAAAACCACTCAAAGTAGGTCAAAAATCAAGGTTATGTTGAGAGCTTTTTTCAATTAACGAAGTGTGGTGCACTCCGAGTTCCTTCCGACCGGTCGAACAATCAACAAAGAATACTATTTGAGTGTTATGCGACGTTTACGCGAAGCTTTTCGCTAAAAGAGGCCGGAATTATGGTCCAACAATTATTGGTTTTTGTACCACGATAATATGCCGTCGTACTGCATTAATTCTTCGTAGGTTTATCGCCAAATTTTCAACCAATATCTTGCCGCAACTGCCGTGTTCTTCGTGTGAGTTCTGGCTATTCAGCAAACCCAACGACGGTTGCGGAAAACCGTTTTGAGCCCATTGAAGACATTAAACGTGAATCGCTAATTTTTTTAAGTTTCCATACTATCTAAATTTAGTATATTATTACTTCCTGGAATCTGCCTGTATTTTTCTGAGCTTACGGATATTTGATGGTTAGTTTTATGAATTTAGACAATTTTTTCGAAGTTGAAGTGCTGAAGATCTCTACGCAAAGATGAATTAATAGCTAAAAGTGTTTTCATGTTCACGGCAGACAATTCAATGTCAAAGCCGGTAGATTGTGGGTCGTAAACATATATTGATATGAGTCGGCGTGTATATGTTTGTACAAGAGTGCAAATTTGAGCATGCAATATAAACAGAATTATTCTTTTTATATATTTTACGGTTGAATTCATAACGCTTTATGAACAAATTTTCTGCATTGTATTCATTTCAAACAATAATCGGTAAGCAAATAATAAATATCAAAAAATTGAACACACGAACTCGAAATGTATATATGTAGACTTAAATATATTTTTTGTATATACCACTCTGTATGTAGATTGATATCTCGCTACACTCCACGAGCGGTCATAAGCAAATTGCTGTACACCATGAAGTTATAAATAATTCCGCGAACTTCGTATGACGTAAACGCAGTACAATCAACTCAAGCGCTAAGAGACGACACGTACCAGAAGCTCAATCCATTCATATGCGCCACCGAGTGCATTCTGTCGTGACAACATCGAACGCCGCATCCTCGAAGCCACGAAGTACCCAACATACGTACCCAAAAGCACTCATGTGCACTAAATCGGCGAAGTAAAGTTTTTAGGCTTTCGCGTGCTGAGTGTGCTGCGGTTTGGTTTGCTCCTTGTTGGGCACATTTCCAGAAGCTAACAGGTGACAACGGGTTGTGATCAATCAAAAGAATCGATTTTTAATTAAGGAATCTTGTTAGCATATGTTATTATCGAGCACTTGCATCAGCTCGCGAGTAAGTAATTTGGCGTTTGTGATGACGATGACGTCGACTACTATGCCAAAGTGACTGTTGACAATGCCAATGGTGTGGCTATGCGCGATAAACTGTCATTGTTTGGAACGCGCCGATAATGAAGGTTCCCCCACATTAAACTAAGCTCATTGCTTGAACAACATTGGAATGTGGCAGTGGATGGAGATAGTAACAATATTAGCGATGATTAAACATATCCTAATTAAATGACAAAGAGGAATGACAATGCACAATGAAGTTGGCAAAGTACTTTTGTTGTCATGCTACATAGTTTCACAAATGAAATTTAATCTAATGATTTTGTTTATGGAAGTATTCCTTTGCATTTGTTATCGATACGAAAACTTTAAGGAACAGTGCTTCAAAATCGTCGTTTAGGCATCAGAGAGATGGTAGCGAACCTCCACATCTTTTATGTATCGACTCCACACATTCTCGTTGAGGACTCGTACAAAAAAACCTGAATGCACCGTATATATTTGGCCGAACATGAAACAAGAGTCATCGCTCAGCCACTGAGTTCGACTGTTTTTGTCTTCTTGTGATTTTTTCTCTTTTCGAATTTGGAAAAATTAGCTTCGGAGAATACGTTATGAACTCATTGATAGGTACATAAAAAACGTTAGACAAACTTTCATCGTTACCAATTTCTATAACCGATCAAATATTTAAAAAATGTTGTGCACTACTTCTTCTTCTTCTTTACTGTCGTAGACACCGCTTACGCGATTATAGCCGAGTTAACAACAGCGCGCCAGTCGTTTCTTCCCTTCGCTACGTGGCGCCAATTGGATATTCCAAGCGAAGGTAGGTCCTTCTCCACTTGGTCCTTCCAACGGAGTGGAGGTCTTCCTCTTCCTCTGCTTCCCGCGGCGGGTACTGCGTCGAATACTTTCAGAGCTGGAGTGTTTTCATGGATTTCCAGGCTGACATTGTTGGTGGTGTTAATGCTGGTTCCTAAATAAACGAAATTATCTACAACTTCAGAGTTATGACTGTCAAGAGTGACGTGAGAGCCAAGTCGCGGAGTGCGACGACTGTTCGTTTGATGACAGGAGATATTTCGTCTTTCCCTCGTTCACTGCCAGACCCATTTGCGTTGCTTCCTTGTTCGGTCTGGAGAAAGCAGAACCAACGGCGCGGGTGTTGAGGCCGATGATATCAATATCATCGGCATACGCCAGCAGCTGTACACTCTTATAAAAGATTGTACCTGCTCGATTAAGTTCTGCAGCTCGAATAATTTCCTCCAGCAGCAGATTGAAGAAGAAGCGCGATAGGGAGTCGCCTTGTCTGAATCCTCGTTTGGTATCGAACGGCTCGGAGAGGTCCTTCGCGTTCCTGACGGAGCTTTTGGTGCTGCTCGACGTCAGTTAACACAGCTGTATTAGTTTTGAGGGGATACCAAATTCAGACATCGCGGCATAGAGGCAGCTCCTGTTCTACTATGAACATAAAATAATAACAGTATCTCAGGAGCGGTCTCTTGAGAGAAATCAGAGCGAATACGGTGGTTGCGGAACGATATCCGTTGAAAATTTTGCGAAATACTCGCGAAGAATTAATGCAGTTTGCGGCGGTGCATTGGATGCAAAATCCAAGAATTGACGGCCCATGTTTCCGGTCCTTTTTTACAAATAGCTTCGAAATAATGCATAACATTCTCTTATTAACAGTTTGGTCGGTCGGAAAGAACTCGGAGGCAACCACCATTCGATAATCGAAGAAAACTGTCAACAAAACCTCGTTTTTTGACCTACTTTGATATGATTTTTTCGACTTCGGCTCAACTTTGCAATGATATTCTGCCGATTAGTCGTCTGTTTTCGGGTCGTACACAGGGCACAGATCCAAAACTCATCACGAGTAATAATATTAGGTAGCCGAAAAAGTCTTTTCGTATTTTGTCAATAGTATAGCATAGTTCGTGTAGCACCACAATGGCACTTCCGTTCTGGAAATTTCGATGTGAAAGGCGCATCTCAAAAGATTGACCAGGACCATCACATAAGCAGCCATGATATCGCTAAAGAACTTAACACTCATCATCAAACGGTTTTGAACGTTTTAAAAAAGACTACAACAAACAAGCTACATGTTTGGGCTCCAAATGGATTGTCTGTGAAAAATTTAATGAACCAAATTAACATCTGCGATTCTTTGCTGAACCGAAATGAAATCTAACCATTTCTGTAGCGAATGGTAACAGGAGACAAAAAGTGAATCAAACACGACAATAATGTGCGGAAAAGATCAAACGTGATGAAGCTCAACGAAAGGTCATGCTGAGTGTTTGGTGGTATTGGAAAGGAATTATCCACTATGAGCTGCTCCAGTCTGGTCGAACGATTGATTCTACATTTTACTGGCAACAACTGATGAGATTGAAGCAAGCAATCGAAAAAAAAAAAAA
>CM050323.1:109034598-109057594 GCA_027475135.1 Bactrocera correcta
GAAAAGCGAAAGCACGATTGATTCCAAAATCACTAAATTCTTTCTAAAATTAGCGGATTCTTAAGGTCTGTGAAGCAATGCTTTCCGAATAACAGGATCTTACGAAACTTATTATTACTGGCGATGAGTCTTGGATCTATGCTTACGATCTGGCAACAGACGGTTAAGCGGCCGAATAACTTGGCAACGGTGAGCCGAAGCCGAAAAAAACACGTCAAAGAAGGTAACAAATCCATTTTATGTGACGGTTTTCTTGGATTATCGAGGTGTGGTGCACTACGATTTCCTTCCGACCGGCCAAACTGTCAACAAGGCATACCATCTGAGTCTTGTGCGTCGTTTGTGTGAAGCTATTCGTAAAAAGTGGCACAATTATGAACCAACAACTCCTGGTTTTTCCGCCATGATTGTGCACCCTCGCATACTGCGTTGATTCTACGTGAGTTATTCGTCAATTTTCAACCAATGTCGTCCCGCAACCACCATATTTGCCTAATATAGCTCCGTGTGCCTTCTAGCTATTTGGTAAAATCAAACGACCGCTTCGAAGAGACCGTTTGAGTCAATTAAAGCCATCGAACGTGAATCGCTACGGGCAATGATCGAGAATTGGATAAAGAGGAATGCTCAAGGGATAACTTTGAGGGAGACGACATATATTTTGAAGAATAAATTAAGAATTTTAAAATTATGATGAAAGCTTTACTATTTTTCTCTCATAGTAGTATATAGTATATCATGGGAGCTGCTCTGAATGCAAGGTGCGTTCAAAGTAAACAGGATTTTGAACGGTACAACGGAACCGAACGGAAAAATGTTTTTTTCGGAAAAATCAAATTATTTTATTCATAAAAGTCTCCTTCTGCTTCAATACAGCTTTTGGCACAGTCAAAAAGGTTGTCGAACGAGTGTTTTAGCTCGTTGGCCGGTATGGCCGCCAGTATGCCGGTGCAAGCCTTTTGATTGGCCTCTACGTCTGCATAATGCTCTCCTTTCATGAGCAAAAGCATTTTTCCGAAAAGGGAGAAGTCGCACGGTGCCATATCAGGTGAATACGGGGAGTGATTAATGGTTAAAATGTGATTTTTGGTCAAATAATCGGTCACAAGCGTCGATCGATAAGAGAAATTTTTTGGGCGTCAGTCAATTTGTGCGGAACAAACTGTGCACACACCTTTCGTAAGCTCAAATGCCGCTAGATTTAACCTTTTTACTTTGGAACGCAACTTGAATAACAGCGGCAAGGCACTCACTCCTGCCTGCATCAGTCCGAACTTGGAACGCTTTTGAACTTAATCAAAGAAACATCTCTGCAAGAACACACTATTTGATTTCTGGTCGTGACTACGCTCCTCTTCCATTTATTTTCAGCAACATCCCAACTCATGCCTGAACTAAATCTTCTATAAAAATATTTTAACTAACCTCAATCACTCATTTCAGGTTTGTACAAAGAGAAGATGATGGGGAGACAGATTTTGTTTTATTAACTCGTCGCTTTATTTTTTAAAATTTTGGTAACCGTAAATCTAGTTTCTAAATCCAAAATTAATATTTTATTATTGTGGAGCAAATCTAAGTTAATGCAGCTTAATAAAAAGCATCTCATTTAATTACAGAAAATTCACTTTCTTCAGATTTAATTGGCTGGAAGTGGTTTCAAGGTAAAATAGTGGCCATAAATATAACAATTTCACTGCAGCAAGGTCTGTGCACTCGCCGCTTTCCGCTTACATTTACGTAAGTAACTATAATTATAAATTGGTATATGACTGTATATATGTATGTATGTGTATATAGCTAGCAATAATGTATGTTAGATTGAGCTATAAACCTTTGAGTTATGACAACGACGAAGCAAAGCGGATAAATGAGTAATTTACATTTGTACTTTTTGAAGACATACATATGTATGTCTATATTTATATATGTCTTACTGACTTCATAAAAGCGACTTAGTGCTTATAATGCTTTATTAGAAAATAATTGTTACACTTTCACTTCTCAAGGTTTGCGCTTTTTTGGACGACTGCTTTGGTTATGAACTGCTGTGGGAAAGAAAATTTTAACTGCATAAACACATACACACACATATTATATTTATTATATATCCAACTGCAGTAAAGGTAGCACCAAGCAAGCAGGCAACAGGTATTCATGTGTGTGTGTAAATATGTAAGCATGCATGTTTGTGTGTGCGTTTCCCCTTTGAATATGATATAACTTAATTTATAACTCAATAAAAGGAAAAAGTACCAAACGAATTATTACAATAACAGCAAGGGTAGAGCCGCATATGCATAGACACGTACACACACACACGAACGCACATATAAGAGCGCACATGCACGTGCAACGCCTTTGATAGAGTAGCCGCAGATGCAGTCGTACAAGTGTAACGGCGATGGTTGCAACTAAATAGTTTCGAGCTGAGGTGCCATTAATCTTGCAACGTTTTGCGATGCTTGAGTTATGGCCTGCGTGGATGCAAGCAGCTGGCAGGCAAGCGGAGCGCTGAAAATAAAGTGAAGAGAAGTGAAGAGGCATGAGCGTGAAGCGTGTATAGCGCAGAGTTGAAGGTGTAAAACGCTTTACATAAGGAAAATTCGCCTTTTTCCCATTTCCTTCAAGCGCCGTCGCCGCCTGCCGTCTGTTCAAATGTCTCGAAAAGTTCCTTGTGCAACCTGTGCGCTGCCATGCCGCGTAATGTGTAAAATGATGGCTAAAATGCGGTTGAATAAACGCACACACACTCACTCACACATACACTTACACATATGTATAATCATACAATGCGCTGTGGGAAGTCAAGCACGTGGGTTCTAGTTTCGGCAGAAGGCAGCCAGTTGACTACGTTTAAGGGTTGTGGCGGCAATCATATGGGGCGCTGTTGAATTTAACATGTGTTCGCCCCTTAAGTTGCACATAAAAGTTTTGTGTAAGATTTCAACTTTTCACTGGATTTTGTTTTTTGACAGCAAATATGAATAATGTTGCCGCGTTTCATTAGTGTCGGTGGGAAGAAATGGAAAAATTTGCGAAAATTCCCTTTCGTGTGGCAAGTACAATGTACATACTATGTGAAACTGTTAAATTTATGTTGCAAACAGTATTTCAAGTTGTGATAATCTTTATTAAAAAGAGGGCAGTTTTTGTATTTGGGTTAGATGGGTGAGTTTTTACTCCCAAATTTGTGTAGAGATTGGATTTTAATTGAGATATATGTTTATACATGTTGTTGTTTTTGTTGAAGTGGCAGAAAGCATAAATATTTTACGCGATCCGGCATTAAGAAACATGTTGCAAAAGTTCTGCTACCACAAATATGGACGCGGAAGCTCCTCACTGCCTGCTTAGAGGCCTGCGGATAGATTCGGTATACTGTTTCCAGCTACGAAAGAAAAATTTTTTATATATAATTTTTTATTATTATTATATTAGTCTAATTTTTTCCTTACAAGCAAAGGTATTTGACTCAGGTAAGCTTTGAAAAGCTTCGAAACCTCTTTTTTGCTCTCAGTCTAGGTTGATTTTAGTGAGAAAATCATTATAAATATCTATTATCTCATATAATCATAATATTTCAAGGTTAAAAAATCATTTTCAAAAGTTTAAAAAGTATTTTAAGAAACGTAAAAGCTTGTTGCTCACTAAATTGGGAGCTTTAATAAAGCTTCATACCTATTTGCTAGAAAACTTTAAACACTGATATTTTTAAAGGTTAAAAAAAGCTTTTTACGGAACTTAAAAGCTAGTTGTACCTCAACTTAGGAGCTTGATAAGACTTCATAGCCATTTTCCAGACCACTTGGAATACTTATATTTTCAAAAGTTAAACAAGTTGTTTAAGGAACTTAAAAGCTTGTTGTATATCAACTTAGGAGCTTTTATAAAGGTTCATAATGTTTCGAAAATTATAGTATATACATTTTACTAACACGCTCTTAGAGATCTTGCGACGACATGGAAGCCTGTAAGCATCGCCCAGCAAAAGATGCTGAATAAAGACCCCTGGCTTTAGAAATTGTGCAGCATTTGCCCCCCTAATCGATCTTTAAGTAACGCCTTTTCGGCTGATTTTAACTATCGAAACCGTAAAAAAGCTCTTAACTATTAGTCGACTTATCTTCAGACCCTTTCCCATTTACATAGAGCATTATTTCTCTTTCTCTCTCTTGAAAAAAGAGGTTCATAACTAAAGTTCTCTCAGTTATTTTAAAAAATTTGTTACATTGAAAAATTAGAAACTATTCAAAAACATGGGCGCCATATAATTGATTTCCTGGATATTTGATTAATTATTACCAGCTCTTTGAAATATAATTAACGGTTTATAATTATATGAGCAGCAAACTAATTGAAAATTAATTCTTACATGCAAAGATAATGTTGTGTAATTATACTTTTTACGAAACTCACCTGAATATTTTTCACTTCTTCCGTTAGAATTTCTTCACTGCACTTATTTGTTCACCTTAAACACAAAAACCTCAGCTGTAAATTACACAAGAACTCTTCTGTTTGGGGACTTTCTATCCTTCTCTCTCTGATGAGTGTGTAAATTGAATTTTTTTTAATGGGAATTTGGTATTTTACATCAGCATCAACATCATCAGCAATTTCCCAAAGCAAATAAATTTGGGTTATCGCTTTGCGTAATCTGCTGTTTGTTTTGTTTGCTGTGTTCTGAGAAAGACATCAAATGTTTGACCTCATGCGATGAAAGCTGTAAAGAGCAAAGCAGACAAGTTAATGATAAGAATACACAAATAAAATAATATACAAATAAACATGTAAATGTTAAAGCAGCAAATGTAATTACACAACATATTTACATATGATTATACAGAAAATTCACTTTGATATTATTTGACAGCTTTGTAGCGCAGAGAGTTTTATTGATTTCAAAATAAACCTCTTGGTCGCATATTATCATTTTAGTTGTCATAAAAATGTTAGGTTATCTACGAGTATAAACAGGCCTGAGTAATAGAAATGTATTTCAGCGCAGTTTAAACCCTTGGCAAGAACTGAAGCCGCTCGACCTTCCCAAGCGACATCGCCTCGCTCTATGGGCTCTTGAAAAGTTCCAAGAAGATCCGACGTTTTCGAACCAAATTTTGTTCAGCGATGCGAACCCTTTGTAGCTCAATGAGTATGTAAACAAGCAAGTGGGTGCATTTGGGGCGAAGAGCAACTTGATGAGACTCAAGAAACGGTTTGTTGTGGTTTGTAAGCCGGTTGATTCATCGGTCCATATTTCTTCAAAAATAGTACCGGTGAAAACGTAACCGTTTGTGGCGACCGCTATCGTGCCACGATAACCGACTATTGTATACCTAAAATAAAGCCCGTGATCTCGCCGACATTTCGTTTCGAAAAGGCGGCGCCACTTCCCACGCATCGCATCAATCAATGGATTTATTTAGAGAACACTTCAGTGAGCAGATAGTTTCACGTTTTGGGTCGGTCAATTGGCCAGCAAGATCGTGTGATATTGCACTATTAGATTTTTTCCTGTGAGGATATGTAAGGTCTAAAGTCTATGCGGACAATCCGACTTCAATTCAAGCTTTGGTTGGCTGCGGCCAACATTTGAAAAAGATAATCTTCAAAACATAAATGCCAGAGACTGTTCTTTCCAATTCTTCTATTGAGCAAATTTCGGGAAACTAAAAAAATATTTTCAATTAAAACCCAGAGTAAATTCTTTCTTAAGATATCATTACCGAATCTTTTTTTTTAGGAAATTATTCATAAAATCCGCAAAATATAATCGTAACATTTTTTTTTCATTCATTTTAAATTTTTCGAAATGTAAATCTAACGTCTATTTGATTTACGCTAATTGCAAAATGTACGCTAACTGTTGTTTCTATAGAAAAAGGAATTTCCAATGAATTTTTAAAGCACTCAGCGTTGTAATTGATATTTTTATTCCATTAAATACATGTGTGTGAATGTTTGTACATGCATACATACATCAAGGCATATAATAATGAATTTTTACGCTTACTGTTATTGAACGGGTTTTGCTTGCTTGTTTTTGTAAAATATTCGCACAAAAATACGGAGCCGTAGACCCTATGGGAAAAGTGAATTGATTTATTATAAATTTGTAGTTAGACTAGCGGTTAGTAAAGTAAATTTTGCAACAATGAAAAGTATTATTCAGTTTCTTATAAATTTGTAGTTAAAATAACGGTTAGTAAAGTAAAATTGGCAACAGTGTGAAGTAGAAACAGTTTCTTATAAATTTGTGGTTAAAATACCGCTTAGTGTAGTCAAATTTGCAACAGTGCGGCATATCAAGAGTTTGTAGAACGATATAAAAATAAATTGAAAAAAAATGTCGTAAAAAAAACTTTGGAAAATAATAAATTGTAACTATTTTTTATGATAACACATTGGAGTATCCAGTTGAGCAATTTTATATCATATTATCATCGTAGCTCCTGTTTTCCAATACTTCAGTTGAGTTGGACAATATATAACTCATGTGAAAATAATTCTGGCGATACTTATTAAATTAAATAATTTATCTTTTTTCATAATTTTAGTATTGAAAGAATGAGTTATACTTCTAAGAAAGAAAAAATGTTTTATTCTTCTCCTTTATTGGCGTAGACACCGCTTACTATAAAAATATAAAATAACTATTATAATATTTTAATATATTATTCTAGTAACTTTTCCTAGAGGGACTGATGAAATTTTACAGCTGTATAATTAGGGAATATTTCTAATAAAAACTGTTAATCGTTGTTAATATTACAGTCAATTGAAAAGTCCCCTGGTCGCTGTTTACCATCAAGAGGCGCTTGTATACTAATTTGACAGCTGTTAGATCATTAGCTTGTGAATTTTATAATCGACTATTGCAAGTGTTATTGGATCGTTTGATGGATGAGAACGCAGAAAACCGGCCGCATTTGAAGAAAAAGAAACTACTGTTTCACTAAGATAATGCATCGTGTCCCAAAATGATGGTGAAAATCCATCTATCTGTGCTTCCGGTTCCACTGTATTCTCTAGATTTGGACCCGAGCTACTAGTCCTTTGCTCAGATCTTTCTGAATGCTCAGAAAAGAAGAAATTTTCGTCGAATGAAGAGGTAGTCGTCAATACTGGGGATTATTTTGATGTGAAGGCCAAATCGTACTACAAAAATAGTATCAAAAGTTGATCAGTCGCTATAATCAGTCTATTACTCTTGAAGGGAACTAAGTTGAATGAATAGAAACGAGTTTTGCAAAAAATGTGTTTTACCACGGTAGGCCGGGGACTTTTCAATTGAACTGTTATGTGCTTGGGTTCATATGGGTTGTGTGAGAAATGACAGTGCACTAAACTGCCTGTTCGTGATAAGAAAGAGAGCGAGAGAGTCAGAAATTGAAGCGGGGAAATTTTAAATTAATATTAATCGTTGAAAAATATTAATAAATTATAGCTTACAGATTATTTAATGCTGAAGCTACTTTGTGTACATGTAAATTACTATAGATTTCTAACGAAACGTTATCAAATGAGTGTTTGAAGGAGGATGAGGTGCAGAGCAAGTAAGTTATTTACAAGCGCTTTCAAGCATGGCTGGCTGGACAAGTGTAATCGCGGTGTAAAACTTTCATAAACGGAAATTCAGGCGTTCCAAACATTTGTCGAATATTAACACAAACACACACACTCAGACGCATAGATGTAGGGCACAAAAAACATGCGGTGGCGAAAAAATGGAAACAAATGAATATGTAAATCGCAGTTAAATGCCGCTTCAGCGCGTAAGTAGATCAACTTTTACATGAACAACAACACAACAACAATAATAATAATGGAAAAATGTCAATTCGAAACAATAACAAAACCCACGACAGACGTTAAAGCATTAAATATGCATAAAAATATTATGCAATTAAAAAGTAATTAAGATTTTTGGTTACCAACACACACACACACATAGAAAGACAAGCTCATATACAGAAATACCGATATACATATATACAGACATATAATGACGTTAAGAGCTGTAGCTTGTGCCACGAAAAAAAATCCCGACCCATCAAATGCTGACATTTTGGTGCGTGAGTGGGTTTTGTGTCACAATCCGAGACGAAAATTAACACGCATCGCTGGCGTTTTACACGAAAATGGCCGCACAGCCATGACATGGGAAATAATTGGCTCACAATTCGGTCACAACGCTCGTAAACATACACCCACAACACGCGAGTGTGGCGCGGTCGACATGAAAAAGTGAATGCCGTTAAAGAAATAACGGTGTGAAAACAAATTAAAGCGAACATTTTGCCAAAAGCTTCGAAACGGCAAGAAGAAAGAAATGAAAACCTGCTTGAATTAGTGCACAAAAGACTTTAAAGCGAGACTTTGTGAGGCAAAAAAATATGTTATTTTTATAAATACAACAAAAACAACGGTCAGCATGAACTGTATATAACTGTTTGTTATTCGCAATACGCTTTAAGCCACTTTTCGCACATTTGTTGCTTCCTCACGTTGTTTGCGTATATCTGACTGTCGCAAAAGCACAGATACATGGATATTAGGGTGGGTCTACATTTTTTTTAAATTAAAATTTCTTTGTTTTTCCTGTTTTTTCGTTAGATATCGTGTTAATATCGTACAAAAAGACTAATAAAGTTTTGGTAAAGTTTGAGCTCTTAATATTGTCCTCGAAAAAGCTTGGAAAAAATCGACTTAACAAAAACTTTACTGTATTTAATATTAACACGCGCCGATTTTCATTTTCCCATATAAATAATACAATATATAATATAAATATTCTATAAAAAAAATTTTAAAACGACTTTTTGCCAAGTCGACTCGTACCAAAATTTTTCGATTTCAAAGTTTCACCTTAAATCGTGAAGGATAATTTTTAAAATTTTTTATTTTCTTTCTCAAAATCATAGAATAATTCACAGTTGATTTTAATATTACGAATTCAAATTTTACCAGAATTTTTTTTTCGTAATTTCAGACGATATTTTCAAGGTTTCTTAGAAAAAATAAGTAAAAAAAGTTTTTGGAAAATTGTTTAATATATTTTTTTTTTCAAATATGTTAATTCTAGAGTTATGTAAATCCAAGCTTAGACTAAAAAAAATTTTAATTTTTACAATTTGTTTTTATTCTTTCATTTATTTTACTATATTAAAGTACGATTTCAAATTATATAAAGAATAAATAAAGAATTTTCAAAATAAATACAATGTCACCTTATTTTTTGGGCACAGTAGTATATTGTTTTTTGGAATTTCAGAGGATATTTTCACGGTTTCTTAGAAAAAATAAATAAAAAGAAAAATTTTTGGAAAATGGCTTAATATGATTTTTTGTCAAATCGGTTCATTCCAAAATTAAGTAAATACAACCTTAAACGTAAAAAAAAATTTGTAATTTTTACAATTCACTTTTATTCTTTCATTTATTTTATACTAAAGAACGTTTTCAAATTATATATTTTTTTTTTTGTAATTTCAGTCGATATTTTCACGGTTTCTTAGAAAAAAATATGTAAAAAAAATTTTTTTGGAACCACCCTAATATACATATATGTATATCTACACTTAAGATATGATTGTTATTACAACTGTCCGCCAAGTAATTCCGCTATTGTGCGCAAAAGTCACAAATCGGGCCAAGTTTGTACAGTAAAAGCCGCTTGGGAATGACCATCTCATTTATTTTAATGCACATACACACAAACTCATACACATAAACATACATACATACGTAGTCATGTGTGAATTTCCACTGTTCCTGCTCGGTATTAAGAAAAAATGTGTTTACAAAATATTTTAATAAGTGAAGAGGGTACAACAAATTAAAGTTGGCACATTTCGCGTTGACTCTGGTTCAAGAGAAGCGTGGTGAAGAGGAAACACCGCAACATGCCATCGCTAAAGTATTCCGCGCACTAAATAGGTGAGCATGTGTGTGAGTGCAGCGTTTTCCTTTGCTCTTGTAAAATGTTAAATTACTTCCGCAGTAGACGACAAATGGAGGGCCAAGCCAAGCCCAGCTCATTTCAGTTCATTTGAGTTCAGAACAATTCAATTCAACTTGGTCAGCAGACAGCGCATGCGTGTTGCACGCCCTAAGCCAATGACCAGTTTTGAATGTGGCACGTCGCCGTCGCGCAGTTAACACTTTATTTCGTGTATTTGCAGCGTTTGTCTGTTTGTATGTGGAGATATACATTGGTATTTTTATATATATACCTGTTGGATTGCTGTCAACCAGCATAGTTATAGATGTAAGACTTGCCTTTTCTTCACAGTTTCGTATACTTATATTTTATTTTAAGATAAACCGAATTTCTAAACTTCATGGTGTAGGAAAAAGTACTTTAGAACCACTTTTGTCTCAATTTTATTGAGTCGAAGTTCTGACTTTGGTATTAAAAATTGTACAACCAATCGAAAAAAGGCAACGAATCGATACTTCAGAGTTCTATGTCCATATCAAGGGAAATAATGAGCCTATAATACATATGTATAAGAAAAAAAAAAAAAATAGAATCTATGTTAAGACGTGCCATTCGGTCATTTCACTGCGCTTCCCATTGTAGCAAAAAAAACCAGTCCTTGGAGGACACTCAAGTCTTTGTTAACGTTTGACGGTCATAACCTTTATGGAAGCTATGAATATGCTATAACCAGCGGTGTTCAGCCTTGAAACCACTTCTTGGATATTTTATCATTGTATAACTATCAAAGAGCACTAACTGGAGACCTTTAGTTTATTTGTGGTTTAGTTGATGATATTCACATCTTTTTCTCTGACTAAACTGGGTTATCCTAAAAATATTCTCACGGAGATGTAAATTGTTCAGAAATTCTGGATTGTATAAGAAACCAACGAAAATGGGGAAAAAATCAATTTTTTTTTTTTTTTTTGTTGACACCTAAGCCCCCTTCTCGTAGACCAGGTCACATATAAACAATATATAAATATATCAAGGTATATGTATAATCAAATCAAAACCATCTCTGATCATCCCATCTCACAGAAATAGTGTTACCAACATGGAAGAAACTTCAACTCTCTCACAATTACATTGGCCTAGTCATCGTCTATTCGATTACAGCCATGTTAGCAACAAAGCGCCAATCGTTACTTCTTCTCCAATTAGAAAGCCTGAGGCAAACCACATTACTCTGGTGATCTTTCCAACGGAATTATGGTCTTTACCCTCCTCTGTTTCCACCAGTGGCTCATGCATTAAACATCATCAAGACTTGGGATAAAATCGCTGTTTATGTCAATATCTCAATATCGTCACATAACTCGTAAAGCACATCACTCTGTCGTCTGACCTATCCACCAGCCAATGTTCAAAAACCATAAACACTCCGCAAAATCTTTCAATTGAAAAATTCTCATCATATGTCCACATCATCCACGCTTCTGCACCTTATAGCAGATCGGGAATAATGAGCAACTTGCAGAGTTTGGTTTTGGTCCGTCGAGGGAAGACTTCACTAACTTACTACTCAGTCCAACTCAAAACTGGCATTGTTGGAGTTGTGAATGCTGGTTTCAAAATGGACGATATAATCTACAACTTTAAAGCTTTGACTATCCACTGAGATGTGGGAGCCAAGTCGCGACGACTGTTTATTTGTGACATAAGAATTTTCGTCTTGTCCCGTTCACAACCAGCCCCGTACATTTCATTTCTTTGTCTAGCCTCGCGAAAGAAGAACTAACAGCATCAGCAGTGGTATATTTTTGCACAATATTGTACCTTATCTATTTAGCTCTGCGGCTCTTATTATTTTTTCCAGCATCAGGCTGAAGAAATCACACAATTAGCAGTTGTTCCCGCTGAAGTTTCACTTGATACCAAACAGAGCGAAGAGGTCCTTCTCAATTCTGACTGCGTTTCTGCTATTGTTAAGCGTTGGTTTAGGAAATTACTCACTAGTAATTTAGGTTGTTTATGGACTAAGAAGGAAACTCTTAACTCTCTTTAAAGAGGGTTCCAAAGGTTACTCTTTAAAGAGAATTAAGAGTGTGTCTGATATCTTAATAAAGGATTGCTTTCATTTGCTTGGATAATCCAACAAGCTGTATGCCCAAAAATCTCGTCTTACAAGTAAACTTAGCTTCAGCGGACTCTTCAGAAAAAATATTTAAAGCCCGTTTTGTACTCTGTATAAGAGTACATCTAAGATGTCTAAAAATAGAATCTTTCTCAATTTAAAAATTCTTCAAATATTACTAATTCTTTAAGTCTACATAGTATATTTAATTCTTCAACGTAAATTTGTATTTAGTAAGTATTCTTCCACCTAATCGCCTGCCGCACCCAATTTTACTTTCTAACTGTACGTGCTTATCTCAGTGACGACTTCTGCCTGCAGGCATACTTATATTCAGTATTTACATATTGTGGCTTTTGTTGGTTTTTGAGAATCAGAATTGACCCAAATAGCACTGTCAACAACAAAAACAGTTAAATTTGTACATCTCCCATTGCCGTGCAACATTCGAAGTTGCTGCTACAAGTACTGCATTCCGCCCAGAGCATTTAATACTAAACCAACACACACCACTACATGCGAGTTGTGAATAAACAAATGGCAGTGAATTCAGAAATTTTACGAGCAGCATTAAATTATAGCTCCAGCAAAGGAATAGAATTAAAAAGAAAGATTGAATAGCTGACTGACATTATGCTGCGAGTACCATACACATGGCGTACTGTGTGCTCCAAAAGCGTTGCTCTAAATTTAATCTCGCCTGGCGGAGCAGCAGCAAGGCAACAACAATGCAAAGCAATTAAAAACAAAAGAGTGCAGCAGGCAGCAAGTAGAGGAGGCACACATTAAAATGTTAATGCCGCATGAGAGGCATGAAGAGGAGTTTAATGACTTCTTAGGGTCCAGGAATCAACACAAATGCTCTCGAAACAATCAAAATAATGATGGGGACATGCGCCTCCGAATATATACACATACTTGAGACTTCACGTATGGGTGTTGTGTGTGTGCGTGTGTGAGTGAATGCTGGATTTGTGTGCTTCGTTCGTATATTGGATTTTTATGACTTCTTCATTTGCGTGCCACATTCACACTTCATTATATTTTATGACTATGGTATAGTAGCAGACGATAGTGGCCAGCATTGCCCTGTTGGAATTTTTTTCTTTTAAGTGTGTATTACTATTTTCTAAGGGTTGGAATGGGCAACGTTTTCAAGGGAAGGAATTTTTTCCAAAA
This sequence comes from Bactrocera correcta, assembly GCA_027475135.1. NCBI lineage: Eukaryota > Metazoa > Arthropoda > Insecta > Diptera > Tephritidae > Bactrocera > Bactrocera correcta. The sequence goes on from CM050323.1 coordinate 109,047,843, forward strand.
TTTAAGAAGTAGCTCCAACGGTTCCAAGGGTTTGAAATTTTTTTTAAAACTTGAAAAAGTAGTATCAAGGCTCATCAAGAATAAAAAGTATTTTATAAATTTCAAAAAGTAGTAGCCAGGGTTGCATGGTATGAAATGTGTGCCAAATTTTAAAAAGTAGTAACAAGGAGTCCAGGGGTATAAATTTTTCCATATTTTAAATAGTAGTTTTTTTTTTTTATTCCAAAAAGTAGTAACAAGGGGCCAATATTAAGAAATATTTTTCAAATTTGTGCCAAATTTTAAAAGGTAGTAACAAGGGTTCCGAGGGTATGATTTTTTTTCATATTTTAAAAAGTAGTTTTTTTTTAATATTAAAAAGTAGAAGCAAGAACTTCAAGAATAAAAAGTATTTTTTTAAATTTCAAAAAGTAGTAGCCAGGGTTCCAAGGTATGAAATATGTGCCAAATTTTAAAAAGTAGTAACAAGGGGCCCAAGGGTATGAAATTTTCCATATTTTAAATAGTAGTATTTTTTTTTTAATTTCAAAAAGTAGTAACAAGGGGCCAATAGTAAGAAATATTTTTCAGATTTGTCCCAAAATTTTTAAAAAGGTAGTAACAAGGGTTCCGAGGGTATGATTTTTTTTCAGTAGTTTTTTTTTAATTTCAAAAAGTAGTAGCCAGGGTTCCAAAGTTATAAAATTTGAGCCAAATTTTAAAACGTAGTAAGTAGAGGTCCAATATAAAATTTTTTCATTTTTTAAAAAGGGTAGTATTTCTTTTTTAATTTCTGAAAGTAGTAACAAGGGGTCCAAGTTTGAAAAATGTTTTTGAAATTTCAGAAAGTAGTATTTATTGGATCGAAAAGAGTAATTAGTTAAGTTATGCTACTTATGTATATACCACATGTAATGACTGTTAGCACTTATCGAATCGAACTAAGGACTATAAAAAATCAAACAAACTGACTTGTCATAGATCATCATAATCTCTTTAGTGAAGTTATCTTTCTCTGTACCTTTTAAAGGGGAAAAGAGCAATATTTAGCCAACACTTCATAACAAGTTTTGTGGACTGTCAATATTTTCCCCCTTGTGTCCTACAGGGTACGTTTTACAATCATAATTAAACCTTCGGCGACAAGTGTGTCTTTTAATTGAACATTCAATAAACTAATTGCTGATCCCAGTTGTTCCTGAGAGTGTATGTATATAATTTTTTCCAAGAAATCACACGCACACATGTTATATACATAGGTATATGTATAGTATATCCAATATGTTTTAGACCAATGAGGGGACAGTAGCGCCAGTCAATCTTTGCGGCATGCACACACTTCGCTGCAGTTTATGTTTCTGCTATTATTTTTTTGCTGTCGAAATGTATACCAGCATACATACATACAAATGTGGCATGTGCGCCACTTATTCGTGCAATTAATCTGTTTCCAAACACCCACAATTCATTGTATTTAACTTGAGGACAATTTATACTCGCAATGTCGTTGTTGTTACTTGTTGTGAGGGTGTGTGAATTTTATGATGATTTGGTTGTAAACATACACGTTATTCGTTTATTATATGTCAATGCCAATTTTTTTCTCGTTTGAGCATTGACATCTCTTCACGTCATGTGAAGCAGCATTGAAGGTTGCATAAAGCGTTGGAGAATTACGACATGGAATTAAAGTAGGAAGGAATAACGGTAGTCATCACAAGTGAAAAGTTACAGCATATGTAAGAATATGGTACTCGGAGTCCATTATATCACTCGCTGTCCCTCTCTCTCTCACCCCTCTCTCTTTCTATTATATTCACGTTCGTAGTTGCTATCAAAAATATAAGCAATAATATCGATCTAACACCTAGTGAAGTGGTTAACGTCAAATTTAAACTGTTAGAGTTAGGTTTTTGCAACTATTTTTCATAAAAATATTTAAGTGTGACTAGCTCGTGCTTCAAAGATGTTTATTCCGTATGTTTGTTTAGCTCGACGTCTATTTGTACAACTGACTCGCGCTCCAATAGCAGTAAAAATTAGTTCATTAACATTTTGTAGATGTGTATAAATTGATTAGGAAAATAAGTAAAATTTAGACTTATTATAGTAACCGGGTTTTCTGAATTTCAAAACATACATAAATATCAAATTTTTATCCAGCTAGTGACTCAAAAAAGTAATATAAAGAAGTGACTTCAATTTTTCCAAAGGTTTGAAAATGATTTTAAAGCGATCAACAAAGAATGAGTGACTAGGCTTTGTCAATTTTTTAGTGTAGTAGTGAATATTAAATACGGTATTACGAATGAGTGAGAGAGAGAGAGCTTTAAAAAAAATATTTAATCTAAAATTACGTGCATTTTGAACTAGACTGTCTAATACTGGCGTTATCATCAACTCTGATTCATACTAATCGAACAATATTACTGAGTCAACGCATGAAATATTGACAAATATATATTTGATTTAAAAACAGTTTACTAATTCCGAGCTTTAACTGTCGAAAGATGGTCTTTGTTAAAGCTATCAAATTTTGATTCCAAACAAGAGCGAACTCACTTTACATTTCACATTGAAAAAGGAAGATTTGTTTACATGGCATGTAAAAAAAATTATTGTGATCTAGTATCGCCGATTTCAGAACTTTATTATAAGTATGTGAACCTATTCTTCAGAATATATATATATTTTTTTGGTTACTGTATATATTATTTGCAATCTATCTGAATATAAATATAAGAATCATAACACGATTGTTTCTGCTCCATTGAGACTAATTAATATATTCTTCAATAACATAATTTATTAAAAAAACTCCTTAAACTACTTAAAAACAATTTTGAAAGTCTTCTACATCCTTGCTCTTGTCCAATAAATTTATTCTCAGTAAGTTTCATGATTTGAAAGTCTATCTAGGTATTCTTCGACTGGTTTCGTCTTTAAGAAAAGCTACATTAGTCTCTGTGGATTTCGAAGTAGTTTAGATACCAGGAAGCACTTATAATGCTTCTTAAATTTTAGGTTGATATCTTTGGAGGATTTCAATGTTGGATGTACATACGTCATAGCTACATTGCATACGTCCATACTGGTTTAAGGATTGACTAGTAGAGTCGAACTTTACTTTCAAGACTAAGTTGTGATCGCGGGCCTAAAATTTAGTATTTTTTTTTTTTTTAAATTAAGCTCCTCCAATTTCTCTTTTATCCGTGTCTTTCAAGTGAGCCTTCTGTCTAAATAAAGACCTAGTTGTTTTACAGTTTTACTTTCAGGTATCGTAAAACCACGTAATGATACCGGTCTCATCGATTTCAAAATTTTTTTATAAGCATGTCTGAGAGTTTGCTTGAACGCCAGAAAATGAAGCCGTTTTTGAATCAGATTGTGACTACTGATGAAATATGAATTTAGTAGGAAAATTTTAGACGAAAAAGTCATATCTGAAACCTGACAAACCAGCCAAATCAACGACAGAGCCGAATATTCATGACGCCAAGGCAATGCGATGTATTTGGTGGGAGGACCAGACGTGGTATACTATGTGTTTCCAAACCCGGAACGGTTGCCGGAAAATCACCGGAGATTGCGACTAGATACGAGGCAATAATTTTCTATCAAACAACGCATGCCTCATGCTGCATGCCTTGTTAAAAATTATTAGCAAAACAGCAGCTAGAAAATGTTTGGCTCAGCTACCTTGTAGCCAAGACCTAGTCCTTCTGACTATCATATACAGTCGACGCAGAACGCCTTGATAGAAATTGGCTTGACTTAACGTTGGTTTGGAGTAGAATCCGCAAATTGCCAGAGAGTTGGGGAAAAATTTTACAGCTTCCGATAGGAAAGTAAATAATGAGTACAAATAAAGTTTTTCCCAATAGTGTAAAAGACGGATTTAATAACTAATATGTTAGCAAATATAAAGGGATCTGAGAATAATGTGTTTGATCTGAGACAATAAAATCTGGATTTGAATTTTTTTAATTTTTTTCCGGTAATTAGCGGAACTAATAAAGTCCATCAAACCGTTTGGGGTCGTTTTATAAATACTAATTCCTCTTGGTTGCAACACACCAAGGTGAATACCTTAAAAATGCGCAAAAATTAAGCCCAAGCCACTACCAGAGCAGAAAGCTCCATTTGTTGCTTAAAAGATAATAAAACAAAAAATCCCCAACGGTTTAAGTAATGTGTTATTTGCTAGTTTTTCTAACCGTTTAATATTTAGAAATTAATCTGACGCTTTAGCTTGCGTCGCAAAACAAGATTTTAGCTACTCAAATCAACTTGTAAATTGAGAGAGCCCTCTGGGGAATTTCTCCAACACGAGTTCAACTGTTCGCTCTAATGAACACATATTAGCTCAACGAACACGCGGTAACTGTAAGCTACTGATAATTCTAAATAAATAATTCTAAATAAATGCTTCAAATACGTCAAATCGTGAAATCAGCTAGTTTCAACGATTTTCAATGCATAAATCCCAATAAAAGATGACTTTTTAATTAAAGTGGGGAAATATAATAAATTCATGTGTCATATGCAATAACGGCTTATAGCCGCTTATCTTGTAACGGCTTTAATATTATTCAATTTTATTTTGAATTATACACATGGTTTAACCCACACATGCACAAACTTATTGACACGGGGATTGGCTTATCTACAACATGACTTAAGCGCGACTAATCGCTTCGTTTTGTTTACAAGAAATCTACAACAAAGTTTGATATTTTTAATATGCTTAAATTTAATTAGAGCACTTCACAGCCTCTTGCTGGGTTGGAGGGCCTCACGGGACCTGAGAAGCTGTACAGAAAATCTCGCTTATTATTATCGCTCGAGAGTAAAATATTAAATGTCGCCCGGAGGGTGAATATAAACAAAAGAAATTGAAATGTGCAGTCAACGAAGCGAACGCGGCGAAGAACGGGAAAAGGAAAGCAACAGGCCGTCGAACAGGCTGACGACGAAGAAGCGAAACAAATTAGTAAAACAGCAAAAAGCAAGAAAATTAAGTAAGGCAAAATGAGTTGAAAAAGGGGCAAGGGGAAGAGCTTGAAAATTAAAAAAAAGTATATATATAGAAAAAGAAAAAACAAAAAAGTTAACTTCGGCTGCACCGAAGTAATAATACCATCCACAGGTGCATTGCTTATAGCATATTTAGAAGTGTTTAAAAATCTCTAATCTGATTTTAGATGATCAGTTTGTGTGGCAGCTGTATTATATAGTGATCCGATCTGCACAATCTCTTCGGAGAGTGTATTATTGCTTTAAAAAATAATTCATGCAAACTTTCGTGATGATACCTCGTAAACTAAAAAAGTTTTCAATGCAACCGCTGGATTCCAAACGCTCAGTCTTTTAACAGCTATATGTTATATATGCTATAGTAGTTTGATTTGAACAATTTCTCTAGGGAACCATTGCCTTTGTCCTAGACAATAATTCGAGCCAAATTTCTTGTTAATATCTCGTAAAAAAAAAAAATTGTCCATACAAGGACTTTATTCCAAACAGTTTATTTGTATGACAGCTATACGCTATAGTGATCCGATCTGAACAATTTATTGGGAGATTGTATTATTGCCTTAAGTAACAATTCGTGCTGAATTTCGTGAGGATATCTCGCAAACTGAAAAAGTTTTCTATACAAGAACTTTACTCTAATTAGTCAGCTTGTATGGCAGCTATATGCTATAGTGATCCGATCTGAAAAATTTATATGGATTTTGCACCTATAGCTTGGGGAATAACCAATGCCAATTTTTATGAAGATATCTCATAAAAAGAAAAAGTTTTTCATACAAAGACAAGATACTGATATTGAAGTTTGTATGATAGCTATACGGTATACTGGTCCGATATCGACAGTTTCTACGAATAGACAAGTTCATGAGGAGAAAAGCACCTATGCAAAATTTCAGATCGATATCTCAAGAACTGAGGGACTAGTTCACTTATAAATTGACAAATACAAGGAAAATGCTAAAAGGACTTAGTTCGTAACGCTAAAATTTATAAACTCGTAACTAATCTGAAGGGTCTGCTGCATTTACTTCTGCGTGTTGTAAGCTCCGTGGTATCTTTAATATACATTACTTTTACACTGTTTGGGGTATAAATATAAAAAAGTTGCCAATGGAAGAACAAAAGCAATGATAAGGTTCGCAATATTTAATGCGCCTTAGAGCTGAAGCTGGGCTTCAGAATTATAATAAATACATTTACAATAAATGATTAAAAAGTAAAAACGCAAAAAAATTTGTGATAAGCAGCACAGAAGGCAAGTAAAAATTGGAAAAAGTAATATTTAAAAATAAATGCAAAAAATAAAATTTTATTCAAAAACAGGTTTGCTGCGACACTGGCGCGACTGTCCGGCCGTTCTCGGTTTGCTTGCTGATTTTTATTTCATTTTTTACTCGCTCGTTTTTTGCATTGCAACTTTTGTGGGGGATGCTGTGCAACTGCTGTTTTATGTATTCGCATTGTTGTTGTTGTTGCGCTTGTTGTTATTAATCTGTTTACTTCTGCCGCTGAAATGTCGTTTGCGAAAAGCGCAGAAAATGTGATTGTCACTGCGCGCACAACGGCAACAACAAAATGCAAACACAACAACAATATCAAACAACTGCAAACAATAACAACAACGACAAACAATGCACAGCAAATGGCATCGCCAAGGGGTCAAACGGCGCATTATTTCATATAAAACGCAGACAGGCAGACAGTAGTCCTACAGCGACCGGGGGGTGAGACGGGGGGTCGCCGCACTCCCCAGTCACTCAGAACTCATGCTTGTGCAGTTAAAAGTTTTTTGTTCGGTTATGCGCGCTACGCACAGATTGTTGTGAACAACAACAACAACAAAAAGTGGGGAATTACTGAAATGGATAAGGAAGAGCGCGAACTTTTAATTATTTACAGCATATATTCGGTGTAGAAAATTGTGCAAAGCAAGTGCAAAAATGCAACAATACATTGGCAATAGAGGTTTAAAAGCGCGTTACACTGGTTTACACGGTTTTTAATTTTAACGAAAATATTAAAAAAAAAATTGTATTGGAAAAATTGGTTATTTAGTTAAAATGTTATTTTAAAAGATATATATTTTTTAATAAATAATTTATTAAATTTTTAGTTTGATAATTTATTTAATACATATTTTTAAATAATAATTGATTTTGTATCTGGGATTAATTTGTATTGTTTTTATTATAAAAAAAAGTTTTTTAAACTGTTATAAATTTTTGTTTGATGTTTTCTGCGATTTATTAATAAACTAGCTTTTGAAATTTAAGTTTTCTATTAGCTTTCCGTAATTGCTTAGAACAAAAATTTTATTTTTAATATTTAGAAAAATTTAGTTATTCAGATGAAAAGTTATTAAGTTATTATTTAATCAATTTTTTTATTTATTATTAATATATTTTATGTTTCACTCTTGTAGTAATTATTTCACTTTATTTTTAATAAGTCGAAAATATTTCATTGTTTTTATTAATGAAAAAAGTTATTTTGAAAATAATTTCTTATAAGTTTGATGTTATTTTTGTTTTTTTTTTCGAATAATAATTATTTAAAGTTGCTTGTAAGTGTTTTGAATCAATTGTTTTTTAATATTAGTTTTATTTAGTTATTTTGATTAAAATTATATACCAAATAATTTTGTCTAGTTACTGTATTTTTTTCAATTATGCGCAATTATTTTATGACTTTAATTGAAAAAATGTTATTTTTAGTTTTTTATTTATAGTTATTTGAATTTTTTTGTAATGTTTCGAACCAATGTTTTGTTTAATAGTATTAAATTAATTTAGCTATTTCCAAGATTTTATTTAATTTTTGATTTTTGATTCCAATTATATACATATTTTGAGAACTTTTATTAAAAAAAAATATTTTCTTAACTGACTTAAGAATAGTGATATTATTTTTACTTTATATTATTATTTATAATTATTTGAAATTTTTTGCACTGTTTCCAACCAAATTTTTATTTGTTTTTGTTAAATTATTAAGCTATTCTGAAAAAACAAAAAATTTATTCCAAATATTTTTGATTAATTTGTGATTTTTTTTTTCAATTATAAACTATTATTTTATTACTTTTAATTAAAAAATACTATTTTCTAAAAATTTCTTAGAATTTTAATTTATTCTTTTTTTATTTTATTTATTTTTTTGGTTATTTTAATTTATTTATAACCAAATTTATAGAGCTATATGATATATAAACTATTTTTGGCGGCTTTCTTTATTTTTTTTTTTAACTACACACGAGTATTTTACTGGCTTTATTAATAATCAACATTTTTCAAAATTGTTCTTATAAAAAACTTCATAATATTTTTTGGGTTTTTTGTTATTTATAAAATTTGTTTGTATATTTTTATATGCTTAGACTATTTCTTCTAGGAGCTAATTTTCTCAAGGTTTTTTTTTTTTTTGATTATTGAGCGTGTGGCTTAAAACACTCTTTATTACGGTTACGATTATCTTCTATTTATTTTGCATGAACACACTTGTTGATATTTTAGTACGATTTTTTATTTAATTATAAATTTTAGAAATTTTAAATTTATTTAAATTTTTATTTTTAATGTTTTCATTTAAATTTAATTAATATACTTAATGTTTTTTCTTTATTTTTTATATATAGATTTTATCATTTTAAAAATATTTTAATTTTTAACAATATTTAGCTAAACCAAAAATTTTAGCGCCTAAATACTTCAATTGAACTAAAACAAATTTTGGAATTAAAAACGGACAACACAAATCATTATTATAATTTTCAATTACAAAAAATATAAAATTTTTTTATTTCCCAAAAAACAAGCAACCATAAAGATTTCAAATATTTTATTATAAATTTTTTGCTAATATTTACTTGTCAAACTAGCTATAATAATGTGCTATAATATTTTTTCACTGAATTTCAATATTTTTCACAAACAAATGCAATTGAAATTGAAAAAAATACGAGAAGTAAAAACCTTTATAATATAAAAAATTCTTAATTATTTTATTTTAAGAAAAATTTTATTTAAGTTGCCGATTAAATTACTTTAAAATTTTGTTCTAAAAAAAAATGGAAAAATGGTACAAACATTTTATTTATTATATTTTTTAAACCCTGATTTATATTTTGTATTATTAAATTAGTGTTATTATTCTTTTTTATTCTTGTTATTATTATTATTAATTTTTATTTTTTAGTATAATACTTTTCTATTTTTTATTTTATAAGAAATCTGCCTAAATATAAATACGAGTATATAATTGTAATTGTTGTTGTAGTATTTTTTTTTATTATCAGTTTTTTAGCCAACTTTTCCTAATTAATTTAATTATTATATCTCTACTTTCTATTTTTAAGCAACATTAAATGTATTATTATTAATAATTTGAATTTTTCATCAAAATATTTTTTTTATTCTTGAGGAAATTCCCTAGAAATAAATTCATTTGGCATTGTATTTATATTTATATTGTTTTTTTTGTTATCCATTTTATTTATTAATTTTTAATTTTATTTAATTTATTTTTTCTCATTAATTTAATTTAATTATTTATTCTGTAATTCCTTTTGTTTTAACCAAACTTTAATTTAAGAAACCCAATAAGCTACTTTTAGTTTTTTATTCTAAAAACAAGTGGGAAAAATTATAATTTTGCTTTAATTTTGACCTTTTTATTATTTTTAATTTTTTAATTATTATTAATTATTTGCATATTTCACTTTTTATTATTATTTTGAA